>CM044432.1:40442588-40459709 GCA_024363595.1 Xenopus borealis
GTGTGTCAGTGCATGCGCAGTTGGAGCAATTTTCAGTTTCGAGACAACTGTGCATGCGCAGAAACTCGCGAAAATTTAAGAAGTGCGGGTCTCATTCCGAAGATTACCTAAGCGGCTTAAGATGGTGCCCGTGAACTCCGATGCCTGAATCTGAGGAGTAAATAAAATGTTAGGGGCATTCGGCCGGTCTAACACATAGGCTGGGGGGAGGAGAGAGGGGGGTCTATGTAGTGTAGGGTTTTTTTAACGTTAGAGTTGACTGCTCCTTTAAATTGTTACAATTATTTATTTGCTTATCTTAAATTGTTACAAACGTATCCAAGTGCACCTGGAAAATATTCTTATCACTCTGCCAAAAGCCAATTGAGTTTTAGAAACTTTGTATATTTTTCTGGCTGCTTGGTACAGGAGATCTAAGAGAAAGTAGGGACATTTCAGTAAAAATCTGGGACTGCGGGATAAGCTATCAAAGTCATGACTGTCCCACGAAAAATGGAATAGTAGGGAGGTGTGCTACCACAGAATCCAGTGCATACGCACCCTTTCTTTGTACTAGCGCCTTGTATCTACTTTTCCAGAAATAAAGCAAGTTACTTGTGCGACTGGGCAACGTGCTGGTTTAGGCCCGGGCCTCGCTGAAAATCTGGGCCTGAATGTAATCACGCAGCACCACATTGGCAAGGTTTCAGCAGTAACAGGCAGTTTGTCATTAATCTCCATGACAGATGGTGTAAATACACTTGCATAACACTAGCAATTATACAAAAGTCAAATTTTTCATATGATATGCCAATTAATTTTCACAGTTGTAGGCTCTTTTGGGCACAGGACCATATTTACTTCTTTTAGCAATTATTGTTTTTGTGGACATAATCTTGTATGTTTAATGTATATACCCATTTATTGTATAGAGCTGCGGAGTATGTATGGAGACATTTTGTGTAAAAAATAAGAACGTACCAGTGCTTAATACTCATTTAGATAGAAGAATTGTGCTTAAAAAAGTAGTTTCACTCTGATTTACTGAATATTTCTGCAAAAACCCTAATAATCCCTCCCTTCCACTTCCTGCTCCCTGAATTCCCAGGCTGTGCAGGGGAGCCAGCAGCTCTCAGTTCACTGCACTGTAGGCCAGGAACCAATCAGCGGCTAGCAGAACCTGAACCCTGTCTTTGCTTGTGTGACTGCAGGGCTGTGATTGGCTGTCCCCCCTCCTACTGTTCTTCTTGCAGGGAACGTTAGGACAGGGCCACCCCTCATTTGAAACACAGACAGGGACCATAGAACATCTATAGGGAGCTCCAATAAGATATTCAATTTTAGCACCATGTAAAAGCAACAACATATATTACTCATAATTGCCTACAAAATTAGAGCTTTTCTATTAATACTATATGTCTCCTTCATACCTACCAACATTCTTGAAATGGAAAGAGGGACAAATAGATTTAGTGTACGTAGCATGGTAAAAATTTTGACCACTCCACTTTTTGCAGCCACACCCCCTAATTACCATGACCATTTTACAAAATTTGGCAGATTATGAAAGTTTGAACAAATTTCTGTAGTTTTTATGTTTTATTACAGTTTTACTAATGAAGGTGCATTGCCCTTCAAGATGTGGGTCTAAAGGCTTATCTAATCCAAAATTGTTACAAATGTATCTTAAGTATCTATACTGGGCTCTCTGCCAAGAGCCAATTAAGTTAGAAACACAATCTTTTTTGGCTGTTCAGTGCAGAGAAATAGAGACTTTCCAGTACAAATGAGGGACGGAGGGTTGAGCTGTCAAAACGGGACAGTTGGGAGGTATGCTCCTTACATAATAATTTGCCATGGTTTTAGCTCAGCATGCTATGCAAATATAAAGGAAATGCTGAATGTGATTCCTCCACAAAATACAATTCAAATTTGTTTGCTTTGCCCTTGGGCTAAGCTCCGAGAGGGCCAGCCTTTTCAGTGAAGCTAGATGAAAGATAAGCCGCTGTCAGAAATGCTGAAAAACTGCTTTTCTCAGGTAAAAATCAGCATCTTTTTCTGCCAGGAGGACAGCATCCGATGCAGTGACCTGCATTATCACTTGGAATCTTTTAAGTTGACTACAAATAACAAAAGCCTCAAGCCATCAGCCAAGGTCAGCGTATAATATGCAATCAATAGTAGAAGTAGGAAAACTAAAATCAAAGTCTGCTGGGAATCCCTGTAAATGGAAGATTTAGGCATTAATGTTTTGTAGAAACCAATATAGGAAACAGGGTTTATTTTTCTCCCAAAGCTGATGTGTAGGAAAGCTAAAACATATCTAACCAGGAATCAAGACTGATGAAGCTGCTAGCGGAGAGCAACTTGAAGAAATGCTGTATATAACTTACAGGAAATTACACATAAACGCAGTACATATTTACTATCAATCAGAATCTTGAAAGGGACAATGCACTTTTATTTAGCACTGCCAATTTCATGCAACCCTACCCCTAGCCGCTTCTCTCACACCCCTCCCGTTCACATTTTCCTTCTAATCTTCCCACTAGGAAGCAAATCCCAAACACACACAGGAAACAGGGAGCAATTCTTCCCATCACTGACACACGACACAGGGAGAGCCAGTTGTTGTCCCACTATGAGAAAGCTGTGGCCCTGCATGGCTCCAGGACATTTTTATGGTCCCAAATCTCCCCAGGGGCTTCATACTATTGTTTGCATGACATTCTTTCATTAAAAATAGCCAACACCCACAATACTTATTTTATCATCTTCCCATTTAGTTGACAAAGTGGTCAGACTAGCATTATAGGACCACTCAGACACATAAAAGCATTTTACTTGGTGTTAACACTCCATATAATAAAAACCACTACTCCCTACCCTACATAGTCCTCCTCCCTGCTCCTACCTGCACAGTTGAGAACTCCATTAATTGCCCATATTCAGTAATTACCCCTCGTTGCATAATAAGCACAGCAAAGTTCACAGACGGCATCTTCATCGCTTTGTTGTTGTCTTTTGGGAAGTAAGCGGCGTATGCACAGACCCAAAGAAAAATGTCACCTATAGACTAATTCGCCAGCGGGCAAATATTTTGCGATGCAAAATGGGTCACATCCCTAAACATAATTGTTCAGTGACTTTACAATTGATCCTCAGCATTCAGCTCAGATTCAAAAGCAACAGTTATGACTCATGTGGCCCCCCCTCAAGTCACTGATTGGTTACTGCCTGGTAACCAATCAGTGGAAACCAAGAGAGCCGCAAAGTAGGAAGAAGTGTTCTCGCTAGTGATGGGCGAATACATTAGCCAGGTGGGAATTTCTGCGTTTTGCCGCCAGCAAATAAATTCACAAAAATTTGGCGAGTCAAATAAGAAACAAGAAATATGCTCATTTGGAGACCTTATGAAACAAGCAGATCGCTTCATGTATAGCCAGCTATAGTCTGGAGGAGACAAGATGGCAGCTTCTATCAGTCTGTGTATGGCAACCTTTAAAGAAAGCAGTGCATTAAAGGAAAATGATACCCCCAAAATGAATTATTGTGCAGCATATAGCTTTATATCAAATTAAGTGGCATATTAAAGAACCTGATCAAACTGGTATAGACATTTAAGTCAGGGGTGTCCAACCTTTTGGTTTCCCTGGGCCACATTGGAAAAATAAAAATTGTCTGGGGCCACACATGAAATACACAAAAACTTTTGATTTGTAAAAGTAAAGAAAATGCACAGGAAAGAACTACAATACCAGCAGGATAACCAGACTGAGCTATACACTGGAATATGGAAAACCTGGGTAATAAATAGACTTAATATTATTATATTATTACTACTAACTGGACAATTGGCAGAGTCCCCCCATCTGCCTGCTCCTATATCCTTTGTAACATGACATTTCCTTGGGAACCAAGCGTTTCAAGCTGGGCTGCATTCATATCCATCCTGGGCCGCATGCAGCCCTCAGATAAAGAACACTTGATAAAGGGCTTCGCCTGAAACATGTAGTGTGCATACACTGCTAATAAAAACACATTTGCAGTTAAGAAACACTGCCTGGAGCTGATTTGATTCATCAACTTTTTCTGATCATTGTACCACAGGGTGTAGCACAGACACCTGAATCAACAGTCATAAGATACTTGGAAGTTGGAGCGGAAACCAGGAACCTTACTTGGTATGTTTGTATGCATCATGAATCCTAAGAACCCAGGGGTTGGAACCTTACTATTACTGCAGCCCTCAGACCACAGGTTGGACACCCCTGATTTAAAGGGGTGGTTCACCTTCAAGTTAACTTTTAGTATATTGTAGAAGGGCCAATTCTAAGAAACTTTTCAGTTGGTCTTCATTATTTATTTTTCATAGTTTGTTAATGATTTGCAATTTTCTTCTGTTTCTTAGCAGCTTTCAAATGGGGGTCACTGACACCATCTAAAAACAAATGCTCTGTAAGGCTACAAATGTATTGTTATTGCCACTTTTTATTACTTATTCTATTCAGTCCCTCTCCTATTCATATTCCAGTCTCTTATTCAAATCAATGCAGGGTTGCTAGGGTAATTTGTACCCTAGAAACCAAATTGCTGACACTGCAAAATAGAGAGTTTCTGAATAAAAAGTTAAATAATTATAAAACCACAAATAACTCTTGCCTTGAACCATCATTTTGTGAAGGTCTGTGTGCTGCCTCAGATATCACCTGACCAGAAATACTACGACTCAACTGTAACAGGAAGAAGTATGGAAGCAAAAGACAAAACTCTGTCTGTTAATTGGCTCATGTGACCTAACTTTATAGTTTGTTTGGTATGTTTGTATGCATCATAAATCCTAAGAACCCAGGGGTTGGCCCTTATTTTTTAAAATGGCCATTTTCTATTTATGATTACCCAATGGCACATACTAATAAAAAATATATTATTATGAAAATGGTTTATTTACATGATGTTGGGTTTTACATATGAGCTGTTTTATGTAATACCTTTTCATTGAGACCTACATTGTTTGAGGGGTTCAGTTTTCCTTTAAGGAGGCCATACACTGACTGACATTACTTTCAACTGATCTGCTAAAACTATGCTTCATAGATACTTGGAATGTCAAAGTTGAGCAAGCATTCTAATCTACACTGTGCGTAGAATATACAAAACCATAATAACAAATACGTTCAAACTGGTCAACTAATGAAAGCCATGTTTTGATTTTGGTTGCTGTGGGCTAGTAGAAGCCACAGTCGGAACTGCTATGGGTGGATACCACCCTCATCTGCTTCACGATTTGGTCAACAGTGGCATTATTTCATTGAATTTTATATCTTCAAACTACTAGTTGTTATCAGATAGATCACTAGAAATAACCACTTTTTCCAATTACTTTCTATATGTGACTGTTTTTCTAATACTGAAGTGTAAAGTGTCATGTTTCACCTTCTTAAGCAGCTCTTGGAAGGGTCATAGACCCCCCAAAACTGTTTTAAATTGATACATTTAATGGATACATTTCTTATCTTTGTCCCTGGTGAGCAGAATCCCTGGGTTTCATTACAGGCAGCTGTTAGAATTGATACAATAGTTGCTAATATTACAGAGATGCTGCTGAGAAATGCATCAACTAAATGTTGCAAAATTGTAACTGTTTAGAGTCGGCACCTGAATTACTGAACTGCCAGACTCATCATATCTATATCATCACCAGACTCATCATATCTATCTATATCATCACACGCAACACAGCTCTGAAATGCTTGATTTTGCTCACATATTTCTATATGCATAGAACATTCTCCTGCTGTTTCAGTGCTCTACTTATCTCATTCAACCATAAATAAAGCCCACAGGGATGGGGATCTAGCACAACTGTGTTTCAGGCATAGTATGAGAAGGACTCAATCAAATTGAAAAGGCTGGAAACGCAATAGGCCCCTATAACAGAAAATTAGAAAGACAGTAACATCTAGGTAACAGAAATTTCAGTTCATTCACACATTGTAAAAAGTAGTGTAGTTCTTGTGATTTGGAAAAACAAACATCAATCAGAGAACGAAACTGCTCTACAAATCATCTAAAAACAGAACAACCTAATTAGATTGTAATCAGTAAGTAAATATCCAGCAGTGACAAATCCTACCCATTTCTCAACTGTGTAAACAAGAGTACACCATTCACATATGGGACATATTAAGTGATCACACCCAACCCTAGCTGAGCATCTATGGGTAACATTGCCCAGAATCCACCGCAGCATTATGGTCTTCCTTAAGGTGGCCATACACGAGCCGATAAAAGCTGCCGGCAGCTTATTGGCCCGTGTATGGGGCCCTCCAACGGGCTTTACCGCTTTACCGATCGATACCTGGCCGAAAGTCAACTAGATGTCGATCGGGCGGGACTAAAAATCCCGTCGGATAGCGGCCGCAACTGTTCGTCGGGCGATCCGACCATTCATATCTCCTCTATTGTGATCCGATTGTTGGGCCCTAGGGCCCACGATCGGATCACCCAGATGTCGCCCACCTCAAGGTGGCCATATCGACATGGCCAAATGAGCGGATCTCTCTGTGTATGGCCACCTTTACTGTATCTATGCCATGAAGTTCCTGCACTCGAACTGGGTTCAGTTTCTTGTGTTACCATTGGCATGCACTTAAAGGAGAATTCAACCTTTTAGGGAAAAAAAACGTACCCCCAGTCACAAAAGTTTTGGAAATGTTATGACTTTCAGCGTATGCACAGTTATTCGGGACAGAAAAAATCTCCAACTGCACATGCACTGAATCTCACTCTGCTTCCAAAGATTTATGAAGAAAGAAGATGGTGCCCATACACCCCGAGGGCAGAATATGCTCCAAGGGGTAAGCAAAAAGTTTGGGGCATTTCCCCAGGGCGGGCAATTAGGCTGGGGGGAGGGGGGGTCTATGTGGGGTGGGGGTACATTTTTTTTTCCCTAACAGGTTGAATTCTCCTTTAAATCAATCAAACAGGGAACTGTTACCCTTTATAAACAATTACCCAGTACTCACCACTAAGCCATTATAAATCTGTTAGACATTTTGAGAGAACTCTTTTACAGGCTTCTTTTACCACAATGATGCAATGAGGTTTTGCTTCACCTATACTTGTTTTATTCTCCCATGCACAAGACAAGAAAATCACATAAAAGTGGAATGAAAAAAATTCCAACATGGCAGAAGTCTGAAAGCAGAGCATATCTGAACTGTATTTCCCAGCATCCTCCAACAGATGTTGGATAACACAATAAAATACAAAAAAATGAATCTTTGTACTAGAAGGCAGAAATTATGTAGGTTAGAATAAAAACAGCCACTACTTCTACTGCATTCTAATTTATGTATCACAGTTTTTGACGTATAAGGTCATGTATCAGACGAGGAAATGTCTTTGTTGACATATAGGAAAAGAAAATCATTTAGGCAATTTCATTAAGTGAAGTCCCATTCCACAGGCTACATGGGCTACATAAACAGCTGCTTTAATGATATGGGGGAACAGTGTGGTCCCTGTTGAGGAAAGGATAGCAAACATGCAGCCTTTATACACGCCAGAAGCTCACTACTACGAGGTTGCTTAGCTACAAAAAAAGGGAGCAGAATCCATTTGCTTAACCATTTCAGCACACAATAACTGATGGTATAAGAATGATGCCATACTGCTACTTAAAGGCACTGCACCTTTAAAGGAAAAGCTAAAATTAAGTAAGCTTTATCAGAAAGGTCTCTATAAATACACCAGTAAACCATCAAAGTAATGCTGCTCTGAGTCATCCGTCAAAACAAACACCACATTTCTTTCCTTGTATTATGTACACATGGGCTTCTGTATCAGACTTCCTGTTTTCAGCTTTTTAACCTCCAGGACTAGGGCTTGAGCATGCTCCGTTTGCTCCTCTCTCTCTCTCTCCCTCCCCCCACCCAACCCCCTGTAATCTGAGCCCATAGCTATGAGTGAGCAGGGAGAGATTCAGAGAGGAAGTGATGTCTCACCTAGCTTATATGGCAGCTGCTATCCTAAACAAACATAGAGAGCTTCCAGAGCCATTTACTCAGGTAAAGCATTCTGCAGAATAAATAAAGTGTTATAGCTTAAGGTGGCCATACATGGCCAGATAAAGCTGCCGATATCGGTAATTTGACCAATTCGCCAGCTTATCTGCCCATGTATGGGGGCTTCCAACGGGTCTTCTCGAACGATATCTAGCCACGATACAGATCGGGAAGGTTTCATTTTTTCCGCCGACTGACCCATAAGAGCCCATTCCTCCTTGTTGTAATCCGATCATTCGGCCCTAGGAAAGATCTGCTTGTTTGGCGATGTCACCAAACAATCGGATCTTATAGTGTATGGCTTTGTACTATTGTGGCTAATCTATTGGTCCTTTTCCGTCTTCTTTAGGAATGAAATCAATGTAAAAGCATATAGCACCATAAAGCTATTATTGTATGCCCATTTCTAACCCTGCAGGAGCAACATCAACACTTATTGTTCTAACAGTCACATCAACCAGGCAGGAAAGTTGGGTAAATTGTAAATAGGTACCTTATTAACAAACAGAAGAAATTAGCATTATAGTGAAAGGCAATGGCAGACACCACCCTGGGAAAAGTAACTTCTGAAACCAACACTAAGGGGCAGATTTACAAATTTCACGTGAATAGATTGAAGTTCGATTGAATATGATCAAATTACGATTGAATCGGATATTCGAATATTCTAATTTGGCCTCTTCGATCATCTAATACCGAATTATCGAATAGATCAAATAGATGGAATGATCATTCGATGATTGAAGGAATCAACATTTTAAAATCCTTCGAATGCCTACTTCGCCAGATTGAACCTACTGAATTGCAATAGAAGCCTATGGGAACCCCCCCATAGGCTTATTTGACTAAAGGTGGCCATAGACGCACAGATAATATCGTACGAAACGAATTTTCGTACGATATTCGGTGCGTGTATGGTGGGAAATGAGCCGACCGACATCGTCAGAGGATTAAGATATCGGTCGGCTGGTTGATCGGACTGGACGGAAAATTTTGATCGGATGCCTTTGAAAGCAGCCTGAACATCGGCCATTGTTAGTGCTGAATCGTCAGATACAAGTAGAATTCTATTGTTTCTACCTGTATATCTGACGATTCAGCTCTACACGTGTGTGTTGAAACGAACGATCTTTCTTGGAAAGATCTTTCCCGAGAAAGATCGTAATTGTTACGTCTATGGCCAGCTTAAGTCCTGCTCAAATACCATTCGTACGTACGATCGAAGTGTTCGATCGTTCGAATCGTACAAATTTTTCTGGGGCTCAAAGGAAAAATTACGATTTTTTCGTGAAATCGAACAATCCGTATCCGATCATACAAATTCATAGAGAAATCGAATATCGAGCAAAATGATAGCCTAAAACTATTCGATAAGCATTCGATAGTCGAAGAAATGGGAAACACAGAGTAAACATTAGTATAATGGCAGCTTTCTGTTCATTGGAGCAATACAGTTAATCGTGTTTATTAAGTAATTCTTTGTGTTCTTTAGATGAACCAAATGCCAAAATTGAAGAAAGCATTTACTGCTCCCATAACTATATTTTTATGACAGAATAATTTTCCTATAAAGAGGCGGCAGTCGTTCCTATGTGCAGAATGTTGGCTGCCTTCTCTGTACAGGGGCTGGGAGATACTGCCTGAGCTGGCAAGCAACCCTTTACAGCATGCTCCATTCTGACGGGCAGAAGGCTTCAACTGAGCCTGTAATTAGAATCCAACGTGACTGGCAGGCCACTGGCACAGGATCTTCATGGCTTTCCTACTAACCTTCCTACGGAATCTTCAATGGGACTATTTCCCTATACGTGGCAGAAATATTTACAGCCTTGAGCAATTCTGCATTGAAAATAAAAAAAAATTCCAATAAATGACTATAAAAATAACAGAATAGAATGTTTCTCGGTTTAATGAAAGTGTATTCACCTACCTTTGATCTGTGGCGGAAAAGGATCTTTAAATATCATAGATGCTTTTTCATCAAATGCTCCAACATATAATTAAAAGGAACAGTTTCAGAAAAAAAAATTAAAAATCGAAAAAAAAAAAAAAATCCCATTAAAAGTTCAAGTCAACTCCCATTTGTTTTATAAGATCCACAAACAACAACCGGAATCAGGCCCACGTATGTTCTATCATAAGATCGAGTGTATAACTTAATGCAATGCTGAGCTATAATGCCAGCAGTAAAACAGAAACCTCCTTTATCAAGCTGGAAAAACTCCAACCTTTACATAAATTAAAGACGATTGAAATCTCATGTTCTGTTTCAAGGAATATAATGAAAGTTCATTCCCAGGGTATTCCAAATGGGTCCCAATAACTTTCTATAATCCACAGACAGAGCTATTTAGCTTTTGGAGTGTCTCCTTTTCTAAGCCAAAATGAAAGGCACCAGAAAGCTGATGGTGTGAATAGGATCCCGGTGCAAGGATCTCAATGTGCATGCCAGTGTGTTGCCAAAAAGGAAGTTTCCAGGAACATGTGAATGCTCAGGGTTTGTTCCTTAGGCATCCTCTCTCGTGCTAAATGGATAATACAATCTCCTTTGTTTCCGCAAACTGCACACATATAGTCCCACGGTGGGTCCGGCTCTCGGCAGCTGGCCTGGAGCTAGTGCTTGCTCTGAGACTTTCTGGCTTGTCCCGTGTTCCCATGAACAAGAAGAGTGGTGTAGCACAGAAGCAGAAACTACTGGATCCGCTGTCACTAATACTCCCTTGTTTAGGGCCTCCTATTTCACATTCCTCTTTTGCACGTCAGCTCACTCTGGAATGTCACTCCTCAGCCCTGGAATGTAAACTTGTTCATCACCAGCAGCCTGGTGTTAAAAGGATCTCTGTGCTACCCACCCCCACACTGAGAGCTTTCACATCACGGGAATAATGGGAAAAAAAACGACTAACACTGGGCTCAATGGCTAAGCAATAAAATCTGCTGCTTCAGACACCTGTGCAGAGAAAGGTGTCGATGGGAGTGTTACATCGCAGCTACAGTGTCAGATGTAATTACACTGGCCCGCAAAGCATACTCTTCTCTGCATAATGATCTTGTCTCCGTATACTATAGTCTATTTGCAGCAGTTAAAAAGCAGAGGGAAAGTCTTGGGCCTTCCTCACCTTTTGTACCAGTATTTATTGTGATGTTTGTAACTCCATATTTATTTTGATGTATGTAACTCCATATGTTCTATGTATGTAATTCATGTGATTTAGTTCAATAATCACATTTACTTTACAGCTCTACGAAATATGTTGGCGCTATAGAAATACATGTTATTATTATTATTATTATTAATAATGATAATAATAATAAAAGTCTATCAATGGACTGCTGATGCTGAAACTAGGGTTGCCACCTTTTCTGGAAAAAAAATACCGGCCTTCCTATATCTTTATCTGTTTTTCCCTATTAATAAGATTGCGATCAACCATCAAAAATACCAGCCAGGCAACCCTAGCTGAAACCCAACTTTACATTTTAGTAACACTGCCATGTAACACTGGTAAGAATAGAAATCACAGTTACCATGTTCTGGGTTCCATTTTTTGACACAATATAGTATGTTTTCCATTATTTCATTGTTTCTTTAAAAAATGGGCGTTGGTTTGGGCAATCTCTCTCTCTTAAAAGCTGCTAGCTAGTGGTGGTGGGGGATTTAGCCCTCAAACTGAAATCAAGGTTCAGGAGACATTTACTCCAATGTTACTATGCTGATAGGTCCAAGACCTTTTATACTATGACCAGAGTTAAACAGGTTAGGGTAAATTTTGTAAATTACATGCCCTTGCATATAAACTGAATTACTTAGACAGGGGACCAGGGAATGTGCATCGATTAATTGGCCAAGTCAGTAGCAATTCCATTGAACTTAGCCTTAGGAGTGCACCCGTATTGTATTTACAATATAGTATGTCCTTTCATTACCCACACACAAGTGTCGTTTATTATCAACACACATTTGTTGCCCACAACTATTTATGAGAGACTACGGGCAACAAATCTCCCAAAAATGCCTCTCCATTTGAAATAATTGAAATCTCTGGTGCTGTGACAGAAACAGGAGCAGAAACACCTATACATGCAATAACTTTTTAAAGAGAAATATGGTGCTGCCAATATATTTTGCCATATAACACTGGTAAGAATAGAATACAAGGAACAGAAATAGATTTTCCCATTTTCTGTGTTCCCTTTGTTATGACTTCCACATAACATTACTCGTCTCCCACGTGGCATTAATCATATTTTTAATGAAGTCCTAGGATCACTTTTACTCTAAAGACTAAAGAGCTAAACCCTTTGAACTACAAGCTTGAAAAAGATATCTGCCCATTTTTTCCTCGTTAAGGTGGCCATACACGGGCCGATAAAAGCTGCCAACAGACGTTGGCGTTCAATCGCCCTTTCTGCGATGCGACAATCCCCCCGAACTGCCAGCTCCCTTCCCGACGCCTGTTTGTATGAAAAAAATGCCAGCGCCAATGCACTCACGGAGCTTCGATTTCCGGAATCGCATGAACTTTCCTTGCTAGGCAACTTCGTGTCATTCCTGAAATCGAAGCAACGCGAGTGCTTTGGCGTTTTTTCATACAAACAGGCGGCAGGAAGGGAGCAGGCATTTCGGGGAGATTGTCGCATCGCAGAACAGGCGATTAATCGCCAAGCGACTAAATCTTCCTGAATCTCCCTGTCTGCCCCAACCCTTAGAATCACCAAGTAACTATGAGTGTGCATTGCTGCCCAAAATCTCCTCCGTGTGCCTGCACCTGGGCCAACAAAGTGGCTATGGGTACAGAAACAAAAGATTGAGATGATCATGCTTCAAGTGTCGATTTTCAGTCTGTGTTTATTCACTGGCTGATAACCAGTCCCATGTGACATTAGCCTTAATAAGAAAACTGCAAGTTTTAGATATTCATGATTTCCTGGTTTCACGTAAACAATGACTGGACAATTGCATTTCAGTGAGTAAACTCTCTAGCAAACAATGGATAGCTAATAGATAAATGGCAGATCAAAGGGGTAACGCCTACAACTATTTAACATTGGATCAATCAATGGATATATGGGAATTTGGTGGGGGAGTTCCCAGGGAAGTCAATTAAAATAATATTCTTTCTTTATATATAGTTATTAGCCTTGCAGGAGAGGTTGTAAATGCCTGTTTGGTTGTCAGGGGAGTCCTATTAACACAGAGAACTGATGTTAATGCTTAGGGCAGGGGCACACGGGCAGATTCGGGGAGCTTTAGTGGCCTGGCGACTAACAGCCTCTTCTTTGGGGTAACAATCTCCCCAAACTACCTTCCCCCTGCCTTCCATCTGATATAATGAGAAAACGCCAGCGCAATGAAACTCGCAGCCCTTCGATTTCTAAAGTCGCCCGAAGTTGCCTCACGAAGTTACATCGACGGAGGCGATTTTTCATTTTAGCAGGGGGAAGGTGGTTCTGGGAAATTGTCGCCCTGAAGAAGAGGAAATTAGTCTCCAGGCTACTAAATCTCCCCGAATCTGCCGGTGTACCCCTGCCCTTAGAATAATTAGGACACCAGTGACATCAAACACAAAACCATTTCAACATTCTAATTAGAAGGAATCAAAAACAATTCATTGTATTGTCATTTCCTGAGAACAACTGAAGCGGCACAAAGAGACAGATCAGTTATAACATTAACCTTCAATAGCAAATGAAATCCCTAGATATCAGGGCATGCGAAATTCCTTTCCTTTGCATTATGGGCAGAGCTAACATTTCTTGTTCAGGCGTCGCACCTGTACACACAAATGCACAGGCAGACACTCAGTCCTACACATACAGGTATGGGATCCGTTATCCAGAAAGCTCTGAATAACACAAAAACCATCTCCAATAGACTCCATTTTATTTAAATATCTAAAGGGGAACTAAAGCTTAACTAAAGAAGTAGGCTATAAATGTTGTACATTATATTTTGTGCTTCTGTACCAGCCCAAGGCAACCACAACCCTTTAGCAGTAAAGATCTGTGTCTCCCCAGTAGATGCCCCAGTAGCTCCCCATCTTCTTTTCTGCTGATTCACTGATTCACATGCTCTGTGCTTCTGTCGCTTACTGAGCTTAGGGACCCACTCACAATATACAGTACACATAGAATAGAAATGTCACAATTAGGGTTGCCACCTTTTCTGGAAAAAAATACCGGCTTTCCTATATATTTATCCTTTTTCCTTATTAATAAAATTGGGATCAGTTATCATTTTTACCAGCACAATATAAGACTGATTAGTAATTAATACAGTTAATTACTACATGGCAGCTCAGAAACCAGTGCAATTAGCATCAAAATGTAATCATTAGCCGTGTAGCATCAGCTTATAATACAATTTGCAGACACTTTCCAAGATGGTGGTATGAAATTTTATATTGTAGAGTGAATTATTTGCAGTGTACACGGTGTAATTTAGAAATAAAAAAACGACATCATCGAAATCATGACAGAATCCCTTTAAAAACCACTTTCCAACTGGATTAGGAAACAATACCTTTATCCGTTTTACACACTTGCAAATCAGTGTCTGACTCAGGATTCTGGCACTTATACCAAGCAGAGAATGGCAGCCAAGATTCCATTAGGCACCTCATTTCCTGCTGCAGCAGTCCAGACACATCAGACTGCGGATATGTGATGCACATGTTGTATGTACACCGCTACCGCATACCAGATTCATGAGCTCAACTGCTGCCTGACAGCTGTTCATTATCAATTCACATTTGGCTATGGCAGCCCTTCAAGAACAGAGAAAGCTATTTACATCAAGGTTCTGCCACTTGTGCCAAGGTCAAACTTCCTCAACTCTCCAACTATTACTGCAGCCAATGAAAAGATGACAATATGTCCTCTGGCAAAGTGCCTCTGCAAGAATGTCATGCAGCAGGCAGCAGCTGTATGCCGATTTCAATAAAGACAGTGCGCCCAAGTAGAGTCATTGCCTAAAATAATAACTTGCATCAATAAGACACTGGGGCTCACCCAAGTAGAGTAATTGCCTAAAATAATAACTTGCATCTGGGGCTCATTTATAAACATTCGGCAAATTTGCACATGTGCAGTTACCCATAGCAACTAGGGTTGCCACATGGCTGTTATTTTACCGGCCTGGCCAGTAAAAACGATGGCTGAGGCCAATAGGGAAAAAAAGATAAATATATAGGAAGGCTGGTATTTTTTTCAGAAAAGGTGGCAACCCTAATAGCAACCAATCAAAATGTTGCTTTCATCGCTCAACCTGCAGGTGGTTGAAGAAAGCCAGTTACTGATTGGTAGCTATGGGTTATTGCCCAGGTTCAAATTTGCCCATTGTTTATAAATGAGCCCCGATGTTTGTACAGCTACAATGCACACATGAAATTAACAGCACAGGGTAGGCTAGGCAAGAACTGTAGCGATACAGTTATTTCTACTGATGCAACTGTCTTAACCATCAGTAGGACTCATTGCACATAATAAGATCATGAGATTAGCAGTTTACTACAGGCACAAAGGTGATTAATGAGGGGAAAAACATGTACTGTCTGCGAAAATGACTTCAGTGCTGTTTAAAGAGCCTTTAACTTAGCCTTTAGCATTTGGTAGGATTCTGGGAAATGCAGTTCAAACAATCTGAGCTCACAATGAGGGGCGTAACTACAGAGGAACCAGACCCAGTGGCTGCAGGGGGGTATAGGGGGCCCCATGAGGCCATAGTTCATATACAATTAAAATAAATATTGGTAAAACAGGTCAACCTCTAGACATGTTGGGGGCCTGAAAAATAATTAGTTGTATTACATCATAGTTACATCATTGTTCACAATACAGTCAGAACCTACCACAGTATCTAGTAGAGGTAAGTCTTAAACAAATGGAATTTGAGTTTTCTTGAAACCATTTCTCTACTCGATTGATTGGATTGACTTATTCAGGAACTGAAGAAATCGCTTGGCTAAATTATTAAACTTCTAGGTATTACATTATCGTGGCCTGGATGAATGAGAATCTCCATAGACAATCCCTAAAGGTGGCCATACATTGAGAGATCCGCTGATTTGGCAATGTCACCAAACGTGCGGATCTCTCTCCGATAAGCCCACCTTGAAGTGGGCCCTAGGGCCCAACAATCGGATCACAATGCAGGGCATACGGGCGGTGGGATCGCAGCACAGCATCAACGGACAGATGCGGCCGCGATCCGACGGGATTTTTAATCCTGCCCGATCGACATCTGGCCGACTTTTGGCCAGATATCAATCGGAGTAGCCCGTCAGAGGGCCCCATACACAGGCCGATAATCTACTGACACAGTCTGTCGGCAGCTTTTATTGGCCCGTGTATGGCCACCTTTACAGTACACACTATCATGAAGCTTTTTCTATAATCCATCTTTCCAAAACTGCAGAAAACCAGCAACAAAGATTTTTTTTAGAGCTGAAGCTCAGCAGCAGCTGAAGGGCCACAGTTGACATTATTATGGTACAACATCACTGGCTTGCCCTAAAATGGCAGTCTTTGGTTACGGGCATCGCAAATGCTATTTCAGGATAGGCAATTCTTCATTGCTGTCTTCACTGCTCCCTTTTAGAAAAGCCTGTGGAAAAACAATTGTGCGAACTCTATAGCTGCTCAAGGAGCAAAGTGCACATGAGACTTTTACTGAGCTTCAAGAACACCACCAAGGTGCAATGTAAACTCATCAATGAGGGAGGAAATGAAGGGAAATCTCAGCCAGCATGGAAGTGACTAAAGATTCTTCTACAAAAATACAATTGCCTTTTAATACTCTGTCTTCACAGATTTAGTGAGCTATGATGAGCCTCTGCTTGTGATATGAGCAATGTCATCCCTGCACCCAAACTGGAGCCTATCTTCTAACCAGAGTTATCTACATTTTACATCTTTGGTGGTTCAGTAGGTAGCGATCTACCATACTATGATTCCCTCTCATACTCCAAAAATATACATAATTGGCTTTTGACAAAATTGACTTGAAAAGGTAAATTTGTAAGTTCCAATGGGACTGATGTGAATGATTTATAATCTCTTTCAATGTGGTGAC
>CM044432.1:40463734-40480835 GCA_024363595.1 Xenopus borealis
TTTTCCTTTAATTTGAGAGCTCCGAATAGTAGCAGGTGCACTTAGTTCAATTTCACCTTCAATAGCAAAACTGTAATAACCCAATAAACATGACCCTAAAACCCAATTTTGCAAAATAGGCATGGTTATTAGAAGGTGTGGCCACAGTTGGAAGTTAGAAACATTGTTCAGTGCAGAGAAATCGGGACTTTCCATTACAAATTCGGGACTGTCCTGCTTAAAACGGGACAGCTGGGTGGTATGCCTTAGGCCCAGGTGTAGGACGCAGGCTGTGAATCATTTTTATATAAAAAAAACCATCCCTTATTACTAATGACAATAATGCACTCCTGCACCAATGAGATCATGGATAAATAATTGGACAAGAGGCATAGACAGGACAACATGCAGCCAATGGCTAAGTACTGCTAAAGGTCATCTCAACGTGTTAATGCAACCCGTCAAGTTTATTTACAGAAAGGCAAGGAAGGATATTCTCTTATACACACTTTCGGGTTTTCCAATGAGGTTCAGCCAACTAGCTCTAAAATGTGTATCCTCAAAAATAAAATGCTTATAACTATATTTTTAGTTCTAAATCTGATACAGCAGCCTATACTATTCTAAATTAGTTCAATGAACAGCAAATGTAAAAACAATAAAAATATTTAAAATAGAGAAATAAAAAATTGAGATATATCTCAAAGAAACCTAGTAGAGCAAAGATCCTTGCTGTTACTGGTTGCATGTGCAAATAGCCTTTTGTGGGAGATCTGTAAGCAAGCATTCTTGATTTACTGCAGTGCAGGGCTGGCAATGGGCCAGTGACATGCTGCCAACTGCCAGCTTGATACAAGGTATAATATACCTTTGGGAAGAGCATGAAAGCAGAAAAGAGCAGCGCTTTTGCAGAAACCCTTGCATTATTAAGTATCCTGTTAGATGACTTTCACTGAGCCATTTAGGCTCCCAAGGAGAGTGAAGAGGCCCGTCACATACGCTCGTCGTTTAGCCTCCGTAACCCAAAGCTATGCACAAACCAGATGTGTTTGCATCTGTAAAATATCAAAGAATTAATCCAGAAAATAAAAGACTGAAATTGAAGGGGAAAAAAAAATGGTGGCATAGAGACTGCAAAAATTCTGGACCAACAACTTAAAACCAAGCTGTATTACTCCCAATTTCTAGCTTTAATGGAGCTGGGAATAGTAATAAACAGCAGTAGGCACACCAGCTGGACATTCATAATTAGGGATGCACCGAATACACTATTTTGGATTCGCCGAACCCCCGAATCCTTCCCGAGAGATTCGGCCGAATACCGAACCCGAACCCGAATTTGTATATGCAAATTAGGGGTAGGAAGGAGAAAACTTTTTTACTTCCTTGTTTTGTGCCAAAAAGTCATGTGATTTCCCTCCCATGCCCTAATTTGCATATGCAAATTAGGATTCGGATTCGGTTCGGCCGAATCCCAAACCGAATCCTGGATTCGGTGCACTAGAAGATTTTCTATTAACTATAAATATTTTCTTATCCAAAATCTGTACTAGGGATGCACCAATCAGGGCTGGATTTTGCGACACGGCACCCCAAGGCTGCATGGTCCCAGCACTGATGTGCACATCCGTCGCGGCGACGCGATTTTAAAAGTCGCTCAAAATTGCCTCGCCACGTTGCTGCATGTGCAGGCGCAGGCGACTGTACGCGTAGCAGGTGCGCACAGCTACCAAGCTATTCGGGGAGATTCGTCACGGCGATTAGTCGCCAGGCGACAGATCTCCCCGAAATCTCCCCGTGTGAACAAGCCCTAAATGCTGAATCGTCAGATACAGGTAGAATTCTGTTGTTTCTACCTGTATATGACAACTCAACTCTACACGTGTGCATTGAAACGAACAATCTCTCTAACGTCTATGGCCACCTTAAAGCAGGGACCAAAGTAGTCCTGAAAGCTAACATTTTATAATCTTTCAAATGAACCCAGGAAAGAAACCACTTTTGGTTTTGATCTATGACTAAAATAGTACAATGCTCTGCTACTACAGCTTTAGGAACCAGAATCCAGATCATCCAGAATGTCTGGGACCTGGAGTTTTCTGTGATTTGGATCTTCACACCAGGTCTACCTGAAAATCATTTAAACATTAATAAACCTAATAGGCTGATTTTGATTTATTATATCTTAGTTTGGCTCAAGTACATGGTACTGTTTTATAACTACAGAGAAAAGGAAATTCATGTGAAATTGGGATTCTGGATAAAGGATCCCTTAGCTGTACGCTTAAAACAGCACAGGTCCTTTTGGCCACTGGAGTATCGGAATGTTCCACAAAGACCTTACTTGGAGAATATGTATGTGTCCTTATACTGTAAGTATATGTCTCTCCTAGAAGCAGTTCTGTGGGGTTAAATCTATTAGGGATAGAGTGTTGGATGCTTTGCAGAACCATGGTATGGGCAGTTTTTATGAAAAAGTAAGTAGAGTAAAAGAAAACCCTGAATATAAATGCAGAGAGAGTTGCTAACTTTATAAATATTGTAGACAGGAAAAATGCCTATATAAAGAAATTCACAGAAAACTGAAGTACGTTCCTGAATAAAGAGCATTTGCTAGATGAAATTTAAATGAAATCAGATGTTTTAATGAAAAAAAACCTGTCAGAATCACCTAGCAGAGGCGCAATTAATTCATTTCTTATTCATGACATGTATATTCGAATGCTAGGCAAATATTCACAGCTACGTAGCGAGAATCCTGCAAAGCAATGAAACTGCTGACCTTCCAGCTGTCTCCAGAAAAGTTTGGTACCACTTTGTGAAAGTATTTTAGTTGCACACTATGGAAAATAGGAAAAGCAGAAGATTTCAATCTGCTTGTTTTTAGCCTCTTGAAAATAGTTGTGCTTTTCTTTACATAATTTTGTTTTTCTTCACATAATTGATATGTAAGGTGAAGGACACACAATACAAATAAAAAGAAACAATACAATGTACAACAGATACTACAGACTACTTTGCTGAGCTGGCTTTTTTACTGTTACTTTGTATCAACATCCATCTGTCCTCAGCCTGCACCCTCCAAACCCCACAATTCCCTGCACATGTGATTCCAATAAGGAACAGAACATCACAGTGCAATGCATTATGGTCTGTGTAGTTCCTGCATGCTGCCTGTAAGCTGTGGATAAGTTGGTACAATTAGTAACATCAGTGTTTTAGTCTGTCCTTCCCTGCCAGGAATTCAAATGATGCAGAAAAGAGAAGAACTGTTAGCTGGATTTCAGCATATAAAATGGCATATATTCATACTTTTTGAAGAAACAAGTAACTGTGATGGGTATATTAGGGATTTATGTGTTATGTGGACATCTTTATCAAATTTTGGTTTGAAAGCTGGAGTAGCCCTTTAATAATTAAGACAGCCAGAGCAGCCATGTAAATAGAGGTACTGGATCTATTATCTAGAATGTTTGGGACCTGGGGTCTTCTAGATAAGGGATCTTTTCATAATTCGGATCACCATACCTTAAAGGAGAACTAACCCCCTCTAGTAACGATAACTACCTTAACTACCTTTCCTCACCCCCCTTTACCCTGACCCTCCTTGCACTGTGTATTAGACAGAAAGGTCCCCTAAAAAAACTTGTTGTTGTTACTAGGGGGGTTTAGTTCTCCTTTAAGGTATGGTCATCCACTTTATGAAAAGATCCCTTATCTAGAAAAGCCCAGGTCCCCCTCCCCCCATTTACCCAGTGCCACTCATGGATTAACGCAGCTCAGTTACCGTCACATACAAGGTACTGTCTTACTATTACTGTGGAAACCATTTTAATAAATTACAATGATTTGATTAAAATATACTATATGAGAGTTGGTCATCCTGTGGAATCAGAGCCTTCTGGGTAACAGACTCATGGATAAGGCATCCAAACACGTACATAAAATCATAATATATGACTTTCATTTGATTTACAGCTGTTGTAGGGAATTTACAAGTCTGCTTGTATACATAAATAAGTTGTATTTTTAAACTTATAAATAATAATTAATGGCTATTTCTTTGATGTGCTTCAGACAACCACGTCAAAAGTGCAGAATTTAATTAAACAGTAACCAAAATTAATTAAGATTGCTACTATTTGTACACTATTTAGTACAGCTTATCCGTGATACTGCTGTCCCTACAAACATGTATGAGATCAGTTCATTGAGGTCTATAAACTCTACACAAAGAGGACTCCTAGAGGCTTGATCAGATAAAGAGCAGTGCAGTGGTGATAACAGGCCTTTGGTAGGCTTGGGGCCAAATAACTTAAGAAAAATGATTAATATACACTGGATCTGCAAAATCCCTGCAAAGGCTGGGTCTCTGCCGAATTTCATTGGAAATGAAGCCAGGAGTGGAGTGTTCCCACCAGTATTTGCGCTCTGTATCAGGTGGTAATAAAATGCTGCTTTGCAGCTTACAAAGATCAAAAGAATATTGTTCTAGGAAGAGTCGGGGAGATCATTGAGGTACTGCAGCCTTAAGAGTGGGTTTAATTTAGAACATCAATATTTCCTTAGTTTGAAACGTTACAGGTGCAACAGCACTACCAGGTGCCAATTATGGGGATGAATGCACTTTAAACAAAGATTCTGAGTGCTAACGTCTTCAAATCAAAAAAATCTATAAATATTAGCAAAAGAAAATACAGGTGCCCATAAGAATGAATGACGCACTGTGGACTATGAAGTGCCGTCTCTGGAATAACTGGCAAATTTGCTCAACTTTTGGGAATTAAAATAACTAGCTGGCTTGCAGTCTACTTTTTTTTATTTTGTAATTTGCCATATAAACAGAGGAGGGACGTGGGTTTTGTGTTCTTTGTTTAGCCTTTTTGCTTGCATATTTGTGAAACAGCAGTCGTGTTGTGACAGCAATGTGGGCTTGGATGATTTCAAATGTGTCATACCCAAGAATCATATTATCAGAACTCAAAATCAAAAATCATTTAAAGAGAGCCATTTTTACACGGCACAGGTGACTTTTCAATATATAGGAAGGGAAGACACCTGAAGAGTTAGGGGAGATTGTCGCCCAGAAGACATGGGCACGGGCGACTAATTGCCTGTTCTTCTGGGTGACCATCTTCCCGAACTGCCTTTGCCGTGTCCTTCCGCTACAATGAAAAGTCGCCTGCGCTAAGCACACACGGTGCTTCGTTTCCTGAAGTCACCCGAAGTTTCCTCATGAGTTGACTTACAAAAATTAAGTGCCGCATGTGCTAAGCACAGACGACTTTTCATTATAGGGAAGGGAAGACAAGCGAAGGCAGTTCGGGGACATTGTCACCCAGAATAATATGAAATTAGTTGCCAGGCAACAAATCTCCCTGAATCTGACAATGTGTCACTACCCTAAATGTTTGTGCTAACACAGATAACCTATTGCAGTTCTAAGGCTTTTTTTGTGAGATTTATTGCCAATAATCATAGCAGCATTACTCTATCAGCTATAAATCACACTCTGTCTGCAGGAAAAGCCTTAATATACCATATGGAGTTTGGATATCCAATCATCAAACCTGTCAAGAGTCTTCAGAATCTCAGTTAACTCATTAGATCCCAGAAAAGCCTCCAAAACCTTGCTGGCCTTGCTTAAATTTTAAAGGATACAAATATTTACAGAGACTGACAATATTTTTTAAATCTGAAAATAACCACGTGAAAGACCAAAGACCCCACAGCCCTACAGGTTGGTTATTCCATCAATCAATATTGATCTATTGCTCTATTTGAAAATAATGGCGATGGGGACATGGTATAATTCAGCTCATTATCTCAGTAATAATAGCACTCCCATGCACTAGAGAGCTATCAAACATGAAGTAAACACGAGCTTTGCATCACTAAGTTTAACATCCCTCATACAAGGTTAGACCAGCTGACAGCAGGCCCATTGATATTCAACTAAAACAATATATCTTCCCCAGTTTTTCCAGTGTTAAGCTGATATAAACAGACCTGCACTATATCCTGAAGGGACACTCACTTGGTTACCTGCTAGCCAGGGGCCTAGATGACTGTTTAGGGGTAAATTGGGATACCACACGGATAAACAGCTATACTGAAATATTTCAGGAGTAGATTTTTACTACAATTATATAAGGATGACAACTTTACAACTTAAAGCAAAATATAGTTTACTAAAATAATTCAACAATGTTTCCTGTGGGTTGTGGGTAGAGGTTTTTGAGTGTGTATAGATGCGGGTCAGTGGTTCTTCGGGTTTGCAGATCTTCTCAACAGTGCGTTTTACTTCGGGTACTTTGGTTCCTCGCAGGACTCTATCCAAGGGTGCTTAAAATCCTTACTCCTTCTCAAGAAAGGCCAAAAAATGGGGGTGAACAGCTTAGAAGACAAAGTTGGAAACTTAAGCACCAGCTTTAATATCCTTCTCATCATACACAGCTAGAATAGTGCCCGAGGCCTGGAGGATGCGAGTGTGATTTCAGCATGTTGATTGATCAGCTAAACTCATTTAGATCATTTTTAGGTCACGTAAAATATTTAGGGCATTTGCCAAGTGAAAAATGTGCAAAATGGTCAGAAGCAGTATAACAACAATTTGCACTGTTACAAGCCATGAGCCTAAGGTGTGTCCTCTACCTCCAATAAGCAACAATAACTATCCCAACAATGCACACACACAGCCTTGACAACATATGACTGAACTGGTTTATAAGGACAAGAATGACAAATATGAAATATGATGGGGCCATAGGCTGGAGTTCCAATATGTAAGATAAGCACAGCCGATAGTACGGGAGCATAAATACTTGTACGCGATTACTATATATGTAAAGCAGGGGAGTAGCTATTTCAAACCTTTTGACCGCGCCAACAAAGTTCTTAATTGCCATGGGAGCAGAACGGTTAAAAATGTCCCTTGCACCATTGTCCTAAACCCTAAAAACTATACCCTAAAATGACTTTGGCCAAAAAATGCCATATTTTATATCCTGAACTTATTACATCAGCCTAAAGTTTCAGCTTCTCAATAGCATCAGTGATCCAGAAGTTCGAACTTGTCACAGGGGGTCACCATCTTGGAAAGTGTCTGTGACACTCGCATGTTCAGAGGGCTCTGAGCAGCTGCTGAGAAGCTAAACTTAGGGGTCCTCACTAATTATCCAGCAGAAAATGAGGTTTGTCTGTAATATAAGCTGATACTACAGGGCTGATTATTAAATTATGATGCTAGTTGCATTGGTTTCTGGTGATCTAGAAGCCCCTTTGGTGGGAAATAGGTTTAACTTCTTTCAGGCATATATGGGTATTTTGGCCTAATTTTTATTTTGGTGTAGTAAAAAAAAGATTTGCCTTTTTTTTTTGTAAATTCTTTATTTATTCATTTTCCAAAACATAAAAGGGGATACAGAAATAAAAAAAATGGGGCAACGACTTAATCAGGGGAAAAATCAGGGGCGGTAATGGGGGAGAACTGCATTGTAGCCTTTAAGAGAGTATTTTCATATTTCGTTCAAAGAATACAAACAGTTTCCTTATTGACCTACAAAGTCATAATTTTTCATCAAACTATCCAATTTGTTTAACTGTATTAGTCTCTAACAACCTTTCCCTTTAGCCGAAAAGAGAAGAGGGAAGCTATCCCTCTCTAAGTTTTAAATAATTTAGCCATGGTCCCCATGACTGCCAATATTTGGTATTTTTATGATGAATCATAGCACATATTTCCTCCATTTTCCTGATTTCTTCCAGATGAAGAAATCATTCTTGTAGTGTAGGTGGTTTACTATCTTTCCACTTTTTTACAATCAAAGCTTTTGCTGCTTGTAATGTGAAAAGCGTCAAACGATTCACTGTTGTATCTTTTGTTGATGTATCAAAATGAAGAATTAATTAAAAAAAAAAATTGCCTTAAGAGCAGTTATTGTTTTCATAACAAAGTAGCCGGCAAAGGTGGGTTCCAGTCCTAATATAATAACATTTTACCATAATCGCCATCAATCCACCGCAACCCCATTAGGAGATTTATTCTCTAAGCAGTAAAATGGCACTGGGTTAAAGGGCAACTAATGTCTAAAATAGAATAATGTTAGAAATGCTATATTTTGCATACTAAATATAAACATGAACTTACTGAACAAGAAGCCTAATTAAATAAATGATTTATGCTTTCAAAGTTGGGGGATGGGGCTGCCATGTTCTAATTTTGTTAAACATCTTTGCAAGACCAAGACTGCGCACATGCTCAGTGTGGCCTGGGCTTCAGATGGGAGGATAGAAGCCAAAACACCAAGACTGATTAATAATCAGAATATACAGACAGCACTGGGTCTGTGGATACAAATCTCTACACAGTCACAGGCTGTTCTACAGGGAAACAAAGAAAGCTGATTAGGTTCTGGCAAGTAAGATGGGGGGAGCTCCCCCCTACCATTTAAAAGTATGACTGTTCCCCTGCAGAGCAGTTAGGGGCCGTTTGAAGTTTCCTATCCAAGCTGTTAGAGCAAGTAAAACAAAGGGGGAATTTCACTGCAAACAGTCAGGTTTATTATAAAAACAGTAGACATTTTTTAATTGAAGTATATTTTCATTATAGAAAGTAAAAATAAGATTTTTATATATATTATATATATTTAATATATATATATTACATGAAGTTATTTTTAATTGGCAAAATTGTGCCGCACCACCTCCATGCAAATGGTAAATATTACAAAACACTCCCACAGACAGAGAGTCAAAGCAGGAGCATCAAGTAACTGGTTGCATATCTGTATCATGTGAGCCGCCAATCTTACGAAGTAGTTACTAATAATGGCCTCCGTTGATTAATTGCGTGTGCCTGCAGACAAGCGTATTGTGGAGGGCACATTGAGTAAAAGTGACTTTGAGGGGCCCAGTTATTTATATACAGTAGGAATGTCCATGGCCGTTTGGCTGTCAGTGTTGATGGAAGGTGTACGTCAACGTCACATGAAAGACTGCAAATTGGGCAACATTGATAGAAATGATTAGTGGTGTCTAATTTACTAATTGTGGTCCTGCTTCTACCTACCTAAAGCTACTCTGCAGTGGTGCCAACCTATGTGCATGCACAGGACTTTCATCGCTAACTGATGGCACCTAAAATCAGCTCTGCTCACAGAGTAACTGACTGGATAGGGTAGGACCAAACTGTGAATACAGAAACCTAAAAATGAAACATGAGTATACTGCTATTTTTATACACAGTCCATGCCTACAGGCCAATGATCACCTGTTTCATTTCCCAAACACTAAATAGAAAAGGCTGAAAGAAAGGAAATCAATACTCTATTTTACAGCACAACAAGACTTTCCCTGATCATCATTTCAATGTTGTCACCCGTATTCCTACTATTCAATATTCCTTCCTTCCATGCTCTGCCACAGCAAGGAGATACATGACAGAATATGAATTCATTTATTTATTTATTTATTAATTTAGAGAGTGAAAAATATGGGCCCAATAAACTGCTTATAAGACAAAATTGGAAAAATATGTGCCATATCTTACTCATCATACACAGCTAGAATAGTGCCCGAGGCCTGGATGATGTGAGTGTGATTTCAGCATGTTGATTGCTCAGCTAAACTCATTTAGATCATTTTTAGGTCACGGTAAATATTTAGTGCATTTGCCATGTGAAAAATTTGAAAAATGGTCAGAAGCAGTATAACAACAATTTGCACTGTTACAAGCCATGAGCCTGAGGTGTGTCCTCTTCCTCCAATAAGCAATAATAACTATCCCAAAAATGCATAGGTTTAAAGACACACAAACAGCCTTGACAACATATGACTGAACTAGTTTATCAGGACAGGCTGGAGTTCCAATCTGTTATATAAGCACAGCAGATAGAACTGGAGCATACATACTTTTAAGCTATATGTAAAGCAAGGGAGTAGTGGATTTCAAACCTTTTGACAGTGCCAACAAAGTTCTTAATTGCCATGGGAGCAGAACGGTTAAAAGTGTCCCTTGTACCATTGTCCTTAAAGGAGAACTAAACCCTAAAAATGTATTCCATATTTTATATACTGCACTTATTACACAAGACTAAAGTGGAGGGCACATTGAGTAAAAGTGACTTTGATGGGCCCAGTTATTTATAAACAGTAAGAATGTTCATGGCTGTTTGGCTGTCAGAGTTGATGGAAAGCGTACTTCAACATCACATGAAAGACTGCAAATTAGGCATCATTGATAGAAATGATTAGTGGTGTCTAATTTACTAATTGTGGTCCTGCTTCTACCTACCTACAGCTACTGTGCAACGGCACCTCCCTATGTGCATAACACAGGACTATCATCTCTAACTGATGGAACCTATAATCAGCTCTACTCACAGAGTAACTGACTGGACAGGGAAAAACAGTTAAACTGTCTGTTCCTTTAATATTCATATATGGACTCTGAATTGTGATACCATAGGCTTTCAAGAGTACTTGCTTCTATTAAAGGAACAGTTACATTTAAAAATAAAAGTGTTTTAAATTGACAATATAATACACTGTTGCCCTGCATTGATAAAACTGGTGTGTTTGCTTCAGAAACACAACTATAATTTATATAAACAAGCCTCAGTTTAGCCATGGGGGCAGCCATTCAAGCACAGGATACACAGTAGATAACAGATAAGTCCTGAAGAATCCCATTGCATGCAACAGAGTTTATGGGGCAGATTTACTAATGGTCCAATTTCAATAAAAAAAAATTCGAAATTCGACCATGGGAATAGTGAGGAAGTAAAATCCTTTGAATTTGACGGATTTTACCGCAATTTGATCGATCGAACGATAGAATATAAAAAATTTGATAGATCAAATTTTTTTAATTCAATCTGAGCTAATGATTCCCAATTCGGTAGCTTGATCCTGGCGAAGTAGGTGGTCGAATAAAAATTCAAAGGGGAAATTATTCAACCATCGAATATTCAAATAAAATTTTATTTGAATCCTTCAAATTCGAATATTCGATGGTTGAATTTGCCTAATTTGCATATTCGAAGATTCAAATTTATATTAAATTTGATCGAACTTCGAATTATTCACGTGAATTTTGTAAATCTGCCCCTATCTGTTATCTACGGTGTATCCTGTGCTTTTTCTCCTTTTCCAGCTTTAAATGGTTGCCCCCATGGCTACACAGCATCTTGTTTATGTAAATAATAGTAGGATTTCTGAAGCAAATACACTATTTGTACCAGGGCAGTGAATCACTACATTATATTTTCATTACAGGCAAGAATTAATTACATCCCAGACACAGAGTGTGTTGAGAATGCTTCCCAACATTATTCTAAAAGGGACTATTATCAAACCGGACCACCACGAAAGTATTAGAGATCGAGGAACAGGAGTGCCAATGCCTGGTGCTCCAGCCATGCCAATCTATTACTATGGTGCCATTTTGTTAATATTTAATGTTTATTACTTGAATAAAGTAATCTGGGAGAATATTTGGTGGTGGTGGGGGGGCTGTAAGGATATGGATGAAAGTGGATTGGTGGAGAAACAGCATGGTGTGTAGCATTAGCCAATGAATCCAGAATGTACAATGTAGAGATTGACTCAATATTGTGCTCTCCTTCACCGAATCTTTTGGGCGGGCAGAGGGCATGACACTTATGCACTTAGAATAAAATGCTGTTTTTTATGGCTAACTAAGGATGTAACCTGAGAAGTCATAATTTTCCTAAATCTAGGATTCATGCCAGTTTGTTGTAAAATGCAGCCCAGCAGTTATTTTTGTGCAGTTGAGGCTCCCATCTCCAATGCAGAGGAGACACATATGTAAGACACACGTTTTGCATTTATAACAGAGGGAACACTTATTCTGTATTAAGAATGACACTTTCATTAAAAACAGACAGTCCATCATATGCAACAGAGAGATCAAAATGTCAATTAAGAAGAGAAAATAACACTTACTAATACAAGACTTCATTAGCTTCGTGCCTTTCGTAACGGACAGTTTCACACATCAGTCTGCAAAAGGGAAAGACAGAGCAAGATCAAATTAGCTGTAATATACAACCAAGATATTGCATCATCACAGGTAAATCCAAGTTACAATATATTTTCTCCAGTGGGAAAATCTAAAAAGCAAATGCGATAGAACTGCTGTTGAACCTAAATGAAAATTCCTTTTGTTGTGAGACCTTGCATTGATGGCGGAGTATCATAAAGAGCCTCAAAAAGATATTTCTTTCCTTGGGCATTTACAGAATTTATTGGCATACAGTTTCTGCAGGCATTAAAAGTTTTCTACCGGCGTCAAAATCAAAACAAGTCAATAACAGCCAAGTCTAAGGGAATGGACACAAGTGTGTACAAACACAGCCACTGTGTAGTAGTTGTCACACATCGAATATCTACCAGGGGCACGTGTTAATGCTTATTCTTATGAGCAAAAAGAGTGAATGTTGCCCAGTGCCAGCACCTGCATTACATACATGCTATGTTATCCTCCATCTGACATACTAATATTCTGCTGCAGCTACAGACTGCTTAGGTAAAAGATCTCCATGGCAATGGTTTGGGAAGTTATAGCCACTTTATAACAGATAAAATGAATTATGGAAGACTTGCATAATATTTTATGAAAAGAAGAACATCTATTAATTAAAATAAGAATGATCTGTTGTTCCTCCGAGTTGCTTTAAAGGAGACAGTAAGGATGGAGACACTTAGGGGCAAATTTACTATTATTCCCCCCAAAAAAAAATTTGTTTCTATGCGATATTCGATTAGCAGTTGATTTTCGAATGTTAATCGAGGTTAATCGAGGTTCTAGGCTACCTTTTATTCGATATTCGATCATTCGACGATCGAATACAAATTTATTCGATCAGTCGAATAAATCATTCGACTCAACGAATAAATCATTCAACCATCCGAATGATTCGTACAATTCGAACGATTGAAGACTTCGAATCCTATTCGATCAGGACTTAGCCTCAGAAGCCTATGGGAGTGCTCCCATAGGCTTCTATTGCAATTCGGTAGGTCCAATCTGCCGAAGTAGGCAATCGAATAAACTTTTAAATTAAAATCCTTCGCTGGTCGAATGATTGAATATTCGTCCATTCGACTCTATTCGAATGTATTCGATCGTTCGACCATTCCCTATTCGTTGATCGAATATGCCAAAATTCACATATTCGACCAAACGAATAAATCCTACATTCGAAATTCGTTCGAATTCGTTCGAACTTCGAATCCTTCACGTGAATATAGTAAATCTGCCCCTTAGGGGTGCTAAACATTAGGCACCCCCAAGTGATTGTTGCGAATTACTGTTCCTATTAGGAGAAATCTGCACCGGCCCTGGGTTATAAGAGTGAGCACCACGGAGAGATCTACTTCTGAGTTCGCGTAGCTGCACATGCGTATTAGAATGAAAAGCCGAACTTTAACTTTAAAGTATGCTTTTTCATTCAAATGCCCATGCATCAGTTTCGGGGAAAACGAAGGAAAGGTTAAAACTAAGTAAGCTTTATCAGAAAGGTCTATATAAATACACCAGTAAACCCTCAAAGTAATGCTGCTCTGAGTCTTCTGTCAACAGAAACACCTCATTTATTTCCTTTTATTGTGTAAACATAGGCTTCTGTATCAGACTTCCTGTTTTAGAATAAACCTCTAGGGCTTGAGCATGCTCAGTTTGCTCCTCTCTCACTCCCTCCCTCCCTTCTCCCCTCCCTGCTGCAATCTGAGCCCAGAGTTATAAGTATGCAGGGAGAGATGTCACAACAAGCTAATATGGCAGCTGCCATGCTAAACAGACCAAGACATCTTCTAGTGCTCTTTACTCAGGTATGGTAAAGCATTCTGCAGAATAAATATAGTCTTAAAGCTTGCACTATTGTGGCTAATCTATTGGCAATAAACTGATTTGGTAGCTTTCCTTTTCCTTTAAACTTTAAATTTTTAAGTAATTTTGATTTTAAAATGTAATATATTCATCAAAACTGGAAACGGTCCCTTTATTACGTGTAGTGGGAGGTAATATACAGGAGAACTCAGCATTGTAGTGATTTTTTGCAAACAACCTACTCTTTGGTAAAGACTCTGCACATCAAATTTGAGAGGGCGTCAAGAATGAAGGGGCGATGAACCATTTTTAACAATGTAAGATAAGAGACGCTTAACAGTTTAGGGACAGGTATTAGTGGACCAACAGTATTTATGAGTGAGACTCTTCCAGGCAGCATTCATTCTATGGTTTCTAAATAACAGGGATATATGCTACTGCTAATCAATCTTAAAGAAGAGTAAGGTGACACACATACTACAGTCCCAACTTGTCAGACAATGTGAGTCAGAGGAAGGAAATAGGCTCTTGTAATATTTGTAAGATTATTGTATGATTATTTGATATAGGATGACACAAACCTGCTCAGGTATCGTGGAATCATTGAGCTGTAATGTTGCTCAGACGTAGGCCACACCCTCAGAGCATTACTGCTAATAGGTGTACAGCATTAGTAACTGTATCCTAGCAGGTAAAGCACCCACTGACTCTTGTGACCTACCTCTCTACAACCCACCTAAAATAAAAGTGCTTTACTGTATAAAACCTATACCTGTTGGTAATGCATTATATATGTATGCAATCCAAGCACTGATCTATAGGTTTATTGCTAGGGGACTACAGGGGCAATGAATTCTTTGTTTTTATAATATGTAATACTGTATTGCAGTGCTGTCCAATTTCTGTGGTACCGAGTGCCAGAATTTTTCAGACCTACATGGAGGAGGGCCGACAATGGATGCCAGTTTTTGCCACTCCGTTTTTAAACCACACCCATGTCAGCACAAGACCACATCAACATTAATGCTAGTAACGGCAAAAAACCAAATGGCTGGCGCTTATTGCGAGTGCATATGTGAAAAAAGTTAATTCATATTAAGACATGCCTTTAAATCCATATGCCACATCCACCCTGTGGATAATACAGCACCCCAGCTCATAATTAAACACCTTTGGGGCCCCTAACAATAATTTTCAAATGCTAATAAACCCCCAACAAAATTCCAGGCTTATGTTTCACAGGCAGAGCAGGGCGCACGCCGGTAGAATATGGCACACCCAGGGAGAACAATACAGGCAGAATATGGCACACACAGGGAGCATAAAGCAGGCAGAATATGGCACACACAGGGAGCATAGGGCAGGCAGAGTAGGGCACACACAGGGAGCATAGGGCAGGCAGAGTAGGGCACACACAGGGAGCATAAAGCAGGCAGAATATGGCACACTCAGGGAGCATAAAGCAGGCAGAATTTGGCACACACAGGGAGCATAAAGGAGGCAGAGTATAGCACACACAGGCAGAGAATGACACAGAGAGGAATCATAAGGAAGGCAGAACAGAACAGAGACAGGAAAACCTATCAGGACCACTCTAAAATGTACTACATACAGTGACACAGTGCTGGTGCCCCCATTAGTATTTTGTATGAAGTGTGAGCAGGTGACTAATGTGGCCAGATTCAGTCAGGGATTTAAGTGTGAACAGTAGAGTTTTCGGGTCCGAAAATCTCATCCAACTGCGCATGCTCCAAAACTTAAGAAGAAGAAAGAAGAAAGAAGATGGAGTCTGTGAACTCCCATAGCAAGAATCTGCAGGATGGGTAAGTAAAAAATTGGATGCATGTTTTACTGTTTCAAGAAATATTTTTTCATACCTCCTCGTTTGCAAAAACATTTTTTTAAGTGTGCATGCCTAATATATCTTCTAAATATTGTATGTCACAGTAATCACTGTGATATACAATAAAACTGTATTTACTAATACTATAATTCTGTATTTTACTATAATGTGTTTTCTGCATCTTATATGTAATATACAATAAAGGGCAGTATACATGTGTTTTGAACAGTGCACTTTTTTTGTGGCAATTGCCTTGTACCAGTGTTATGATGGCCAGACTCATGGCTTAGTAAAAATGCAATAAGTTGCTGTAAATAACGTGGGCTAACGCATACTACAAATGTTTATGGTGTGTGCTTGACCCCTTTATATATAGAAATATACAGTATAGCTGTTGGGTAACCTTGCTAGCATATATTTGCACATTTATTCAGCATCACTATATTTGTGGCCATTATCTGTACTTTTTGTACTGATTAAAGTTGGGGCAATCTCATTTACAACACTGCAATGGTTTGCCCTGGAAACCACTCCTGGGTTGGGGGGTAGACATTGTCAACAAAGAAATTGAGCACTTGTTAAGGACCACTAGTCAAGGTGCAGAGAAAATCACCATAGTCCAACTGAAAAATGGAAGTTGCATGGCAAAACATGGCAGCCACAAACACTGCTGCACAGCCCTGAAAATGTGGAACTGTGTATTAGATCTACAAGAGATTTAGTTTCCCTTTACTGTCCCCTACTGGGCAAATTGCTACAACTCGGCATAAACTGCTTGCTTGGATTGAACAAGCAACAATATTCAGAAGAAACGTCAGAAATTGGAACTTCCTTCCAAGGCATTTTTTGTTTCCACAATCCTCAAGTTTGTTGGGCATAATGTCCTTGTTATGAGTAAACCAATTAAAAATGTGTATGCCAAGAGGTATAGAAAACGATAAAGTGTGTTTAAAGGTACAGGTACAAATGACAATTGATTTTACTAATAAGAATAATTTATATCTCCTCAACCATTTTTACTGTGGCCTCTCATCTTAATTAATCATCATTATTTATTTTCATAAACCAACAATTTATACAGTGCTTTACAAGAATTATAATAATAACAACAGCAGCAGCTAACAGGGGTCTTATAATAAAGTAAAAAAGAAGGTTACAAAATCCTAATAGGAGGAAAGGGCCCTGCCGACAAAAATTTTCATCCCAACTAAAAATGTGCAATTGCACAAACGGTTATAAAAATTGTAGGAAAAACAGTAGCATTATTATAGTATAATACGAAGAATTTATCTGTACAACACCTGCAAATAAACATCCTGCAAATAAACATCCTTGCTATAAAGTAGTCGTGCAGTCTTGCATGGCTGCCTACACTGCTACAAAATATATTTATGTATGTATATATATATATATATATATATATATAT
>CM044432.1:40496222-40513872 GCA_024363595.1 Xenopus borealis
GGTTTATTTGATTATAATGGAGTCTATGGGAGACATCCTTTCAGTAATTCAAAACTTTCTGGATAACGGATCCCATACCTGTACAACAATACCTTGTACTTAATCACAACCAAGATATAATTAATCCTGACTAGAGGTATAACACTACCGTTGGGTTTAATAAATATTTATGTTATATTTTAGTTGAATTAAGATACGGAGATTTAGATTACAGAAAGTGGAAAACACCAGGTCCAGAGCATTCTGCATAACAGGTCCCATACATTTATATTTATACTTTAAACCTGGTGTCCACACTGAAATCGGAGAGAGAGATGTATACAACACATTGAAATATGTATGTATGCATATTTTTGTTTGTATAGCGCTCCTTGAGGGCAAAGCACTGTACAGAAAAATACATTTACTTTGATTGTAATATTTCTTTTGGAGGCCCAAACTTAGCACCAGTATAGGATTTACCACACAGAATGCTTAGAACCTGGGGTTTTCCCAATAACAGATCTTTCTGTATTTGGATTTCCATACCTAAAGTTTATGCAGCTTACTTGATCAAGTTACCATCAAGTAAAAAAAAAAAGAGATGTGAAAATTAGAATCATTTTCTAATAATGGACTTAAAGGAAATGTTTATCCTGAAAAGTTTTTATTTGCCAGTCTGTGTAACTTTGATGAGATGCTTGTTTCACACAGAGCCACTAGATGGCACACTTTCCATAGAGTTGAGTCAAGGCCACGCCAAACGAAATCAGACAGAAAAATAAAAATCAATACAAAGAAAATCAGGCAGTCTGAGACATACATAGAATCCAACTGCATATATAAAATTGTAGGCAAATCATGTAGAAAATATTAGTGTGTTTTAAGATTTATATCCCACCAGTTACACCAGTGTTCCTACTGAATACATTTAAGCATTCCTCAGGAACATTTATCCTATAGTTCAGGGTCCATTGTCTCTTAATCACAAGTTCCACCATGGCTATATATGCCTACGGTGCATGATTAAATTGAGAACATTAAGGACATGCATTTGACATTTAATAAAGGGGCCCATCAAAACCCACATTTAGACATGGATGAGGGAGTGATGAGTTTAGGCAGCCTCATATTAAATGTGCACAAGGAGCCATCCATATATAGTCTGGCAAAATTACAGATTACAAATCTCCATAAATATAGGGGGAATTGTAAGAAAAGCGGGGCTTTAACTATGCCAAAGGGCCAAACTGCAGTCATAATTATGGGTTGCCATGCAATGACATTTTTATCTATGCCATTCATGAATGGATGACAGGCACTCTCTTGTTCCCCTCCCTCCCACTCGCTTAATCCATACAGCAGACCCAGCAATGGTGCAGGCTCCACCACAGTCATAGGGCCTGCTGTATGGTACAGTGTTCTGTAGACTGGCACTGCACTGAGCAACTTGATTTAACCACTTTTCAAGACTGGCTCAGGACTGGTTAATTTCCCATACCTACTTCTTTAGATTGGCACAATACTGAGTGACTTAATTTACCCACTTTTCTAGACTGGCTCAGCACTGGTTGATTTGCCATACCTACTTCTTTAGATTGGCACAACACTGTGCGACTTGATTTACCTACTTTTCTAGACTGGCTCAGCACTGGTTGATTTGCCATACCTACTTCTTTAGATTGGCACAATACTGAGTGACTTGATTTACCCACTTTTCTAGACTGGCACAACGCGGGTTGATTTGCCATATCTACTTCTTTAGATTGGCACAACACTAAGTGACTCAATTTACCCACTTTTCTAGACTGGCACAACGTGGGTTGATTTGCCATATCTACTTCTTTAGATTGGCACAACACTAAGTGACTCAATTTACCCACTTTTCTAGACTGGCACAGCACTGGTTGATTTTCCATACCTACTTCTTTAGAGTGGCACAAGACTGAGCGACTTGATTTACCTACTCTTCTAGACTGGCAGCACAGAGCAATGACTTCATGTGATAATGTTACTTCACAGACAATACAAATTCTGCTTGTGTGTTAGGGAAATGCTCGTAATGGCAATAAAAAGATATCTGTTCATCTTTACTAGGAAGTTCCACATAATAAGCTGCAATGTGATCCCTCCATTAATGCTTTGCATTGCAGCAATGCAATCTATACAAAACTGGTTTAGCGCAGATACACCAGGAATTCAAGCTGTCCTTTGTTAACCCTCTGAGGTAGCATAGGGATAGCCAAAAGCTTAAAGGTGATGGTCAATAACCCGAATACTTTTAAAAATGTGCAAACTATGAATTTAAAGAATGTGGAAAGAGATGGAGGTTATGTTATTAGTGAAAACAATTACTATGCCTGCAGTTTTCTCTGTTAATCTCTTTCTGTTGCAGAAATACTGCTATTTGTTAAGCAAAGCATGAGAAGGATTCCCAGGCATTAAGGTATATTACTAGCAACATTTTTGCCTTGCTGTTATGTTACAACTGTAAATTCACATACATGTTACTTTGTCACAACTTTGCTTCGGGTGTTAGAACAAGACAGGGAAAACCTGTCACTCCATTCACAGACCAACATTGGGAACCCCAATTTAGTGGCACACAGATAGATCCTATCACCTATGAGAAGCCAGTTCCCTTTTACAATAGGTGATGCATTTTATGGCGGATAGAATACTGCTTGAACTAGAACATGGCATACCAAAGCATCATCTGACCTGTGAGACAAACCGATTCCTTTGAAAAAAAGAGGAGGTTCTGAGCATTTTTTACCTACTCACACAGCTGAACATGTATAATTAGTCCTCCCATCCTGGCATTTAAATATATAAATGGGAGCTACCATATTAATTGTCTCCACAATACAGATCTCTATATATAGCACCTACAGTAGTACTAAATTAACACAAAGGAGCCTGATTCGGTGCACACAATAACCTTGCAGGGATCTATTTAAGCAAAACAAAAACTGACCATATTTTAAAGTATGGAAAACATTTAAAACATTATTCAAGAAGCAATAATTAACATATATGAAATGTTCCATCAATATAATTGTATCTGTTTAACGTAAAGGAGGCATGGTGCATACCTATAAATAGAAACACTGAATTTCCTTGTAACATATTAATTACATGATACTTGCAAAAATCACTATGATCCAGGCAAACGAAAAGGAAATTAAACAGTAGAAAAGATGAGAAAAATGGAGGCCTGTCACCTTGGCCAACGATCAACATATGGTGTAACTTGCACAGTATGGTAACAGGGTAATTACAATTAAATGAGTGTGTGAAAATGTTAAAGGGGAAGTATATTCAATATTTAAAATTGTGCCTAACATATTCCTCTCTCTCTATCTCTATATATATATATATACATATATGTGTGTGTGTATGTGCATGTAGTTTGCACTCCATTTATATATGCTAATTGCTTGGGTGTCAGAATATAAAAAAACTATAGACCATAATATAAAACTGCACTCACAGTTCTTACTAACTGAAAAGGTGGTAATGTAACTGATGTTTCTGTCTCAGCTGACCTTTTTCAAGGTTCATATCTGACATCTCTGCCAGTGTCAGTATGTGAAAACACACACACACCAAAAAAATAAAGACATTTTATCAATTCTATTTCCAAGTCACTCTCCATGGCAGCATTCATCAACATTTGGTCATTTCTGCCTTGCAAGGTCACTGGACAGGTTAAACATGACTAGTAATGAGCAGAATTTTTTGCCAAGTTTCATTGTGATGCCCATAGATTGTAATGGATGACAAAAGTTGTCGCACGTCAAATATTTTTTGGGTAAAAAAAAAAAAAAATTGTCGCCCACAGACTTCAGTGCAGTTCAGTAAATATTCTCTGTTTCTGCAAATTTTCGCCAAAGGGGAAAGGGTCAGATTCGCCCATCACTAAACATGAATATATAACCTCCCCTTGATCTCCTTAGTCTTAGTAACCAAGCACAACTGAAGGGAGTGAAGTTGGTGAATGCTGCCATGGAGAGTGATTTGAAAATTTCTCTATTTTCCAAGTCACCATGGCAGTAAATTACCAACATTGGGATCTCCCTAGCTAAAAAAGAGGAACAATTTATTATGGAATCATTCAGGGTATGATCGCTTGGAGAATGATCCTCACCAATCTCGCCTCTTGGGAATGCAGTTAGTACAATCCAATTTGTAATGCCGAATTAAGGTAGATGCCCAATTCCCCCTTGCTGCCTTGCAGATGGATTCTGGCAGGGCCCTGACTTCCGCCACCCATGAAGTAGCCAAAGCCCTAGTACAAAGCTCGCTAAGGTCCTTTGGGACCTTGCAAGCCAATTGGAATGCAAACACAATACGATACAAGATACAATCCATGAACTGACCTCAGTTTTGGATGGAGCACACCCCTTTCATAGAACTCTAGGTATAAGCAATCACTTGTCTCTCTAGCACCATGACCATGCCGTTCCAGATAATGAGAGATGGCCTGTACTTAATCCAGGGTGCGCCAGGAATTTTCCAGCTTCTTCAAATCTGAATGAAACTGTGGGATTACTTTCGGCAGAAAGTTGAACACTGGTCTCATGACTTTACTATCTTCAAACACCACCATATGTAGTTCCTTGCCTCAAAGCAAAAATAGTTCTCCAACCCTACAGGCCAATGAAATTGCAACTAAGAACAACACCTTAAAGGTCGTATGCCAGTGTGAAGCTTTCTCTAAAGGTTCAAAGGGAGATGCCATCAAAACTTTTAAGAGCACCGGCAAGACCCATGAGCCGGTGCTGCGGACTAACCCTCTTCAAGATATTTAAGAATCTGAAAACTAACAAGTCTTCTGACTACAGTTTTTCTGTCAGACTTGAGAAGGCGTGCACTTGACCCCACTTGAGCATACATCTTTTGCAGGGTAACTTGCAGCTTCATGTCACACCCATGCGATGGACACCTCTACTGGCTGTGGACAACACAGGTGCATATACCAGAGTGTGCAAGAACCAAGCTAAAAGGGACAACTACATTACCATGATCTGGAAGTGCTCCCAAACAAACGAGTGATAGGCCCCTGATGAGAAATCACATCCTTGCGGACTGGTAAGAACAATGTATCTCAGTGGCCTGGACAGGAAAAAGACTAAGGAGGTCAGGGGATGGGCGGTGGAGGTAATACTGTCATGTCTAACCCTTTCATGTCCAGTGACCTAGTGATGTGGGAATTACCCAATGTTGATTATTTGCTGCCATGGCAACTTGCGAAAAGTATAATTGCATAAAAAGTGATTGCATTCGTACACTGTATTACTGTACTACTTTTCCGGTTAGTTGGTTGTTTCGGTGAGAGACCTAGAGAGGAACGTGGTCAGTGACATGCAAGCAAGCTTTACTTCTGCACAATGAAACTATGTGGTTCAACCGCATTCAAGTGATGACTATGTAAGCAAAATATTTTCATACACAGGATACATGTAAATCCTTCTCCTTTTTTTTATCTTAAAAAAAAAAACCTTGCTGGGAAAAAGGCTACAATAATGTCCCAAAAGAACTAGATATACAGCAACTACTGAACTAAAAAATATAGTAGTAATACGTAATGCTATTAAAACAACAAATAAAACTACATTTCTGCAGCAGAGACAAGAATAAGGAGCACATGCAATGTATGTATATACTAGCAGCAGGAACATGTGATGCACACACATACAAAGCAGAAGGATGTACATATATGCTATATAGCAGGAGACACACATAATGAACATATATCATAAACAGCAGGAGAAACATGATATTAATATATACTAAATAGCAGGAGCATACATGGTGTACATATAAGTCATTATATTTACATGGGGGTGCCTAAACCCATGAATTTGACTTGACTAATAACAGCCATGGATGAACACAGTTACACGTTTCCTATGTATTTGTAGAAGAGTATCATATTTTGCATATTTATATATAAATATATAGGCATTGTGGATTTTTAAATACCCACTGTTATTGGTTACCATTGCTCCTCATAGTCTGCTGGTGGGGAATATTGCACCATTATGGACAAGATTAAAATATTTGTTCCCAATATTTTAATAGCAATAGTAGCCTAGTCACAGTTATTCTTTACAGAAAATCCTCAACTTCGTATCTTTCTGTATTTGTGAAGACTGTTTGACTACAGCACAAAGCTGAATAAAGTGCCCAGTCCCAGGTGTAAACTCTATTCTTTTTGCTTAGTACTTTGAGGGTCCGGTCTCTTCTTAAAGAGGAACTGGCCTTGGAGCTGTTCAATTGACTCTGGTATTCCTAAAATGCACCACCCTTCAGTAAAAACACTGTTGACCCTTCCTACAGCTACCATAAAAAGAGAATTCTCTACGTGCAAATGAAAAGTAAATTCATGGAATAATTTGGGAGTGTGGTTCCTTCAGTCAAAGTAATGGGTGGAAAAACCACACTTGACAGGGAATCAGTTAGCAAAGAAGGCGAAACGCCAAGTAAATGCAATCCAGTCATAAAGTCCCTTGCTTGGAAAAAATAACGTCATCATTTCGTGTTAAGCCTAGCCAAAGTCTAGGTCAGAGGTACACAATGGCACAACCTTTCAAGAAGAAAAAAATTAAAATACACACAAACGATAAATTTCCCCTTAGAAAGAATAGTCAATAGGGCTGCTTGTGGTGGTGGTGCTGAGGCACAGGGAAAACAGATTCAACTTGTTCTAAAGAGCCAGGGTCCCTTTCCTCCCTATTCCATACAGATGCTGCCGAAAAGCATGGTAATAGGCTGTGCCTGATGGTTGGTCTAATATTCTGAAGCACTGAGCATGAAATGTAGCATGAGAGAAAGGTTTTGGGGCTGCCACTGCTGCTATGATCAGGTCTTATTTTTTTAAGCCAAGTCAAGGCTGTCGGTACACTAAATGCTGTTGAGCTAGCTGACAAGTTCCAAAAATCCCTCTCTTCTTCCTCCCATTAATTGAAATGGTAAAGGCCTACCAGCACTAGTGTCGGCTCTTTTCAGCCAGAAAGCATATTTGGCCTGAAAAGAGCAAATACTAGCAATGTCAGGCAATTCCTAATTTATAATACGAGTGGTGACAAGGGCTGGTTTCTGCAGCTGAAAAGCCCTCTTTAGGGAAGAGACTCACAGGCAGATTCGGGGAGAATAGTGGCCTGGAAGAAGAGGGAGCGTTATCGCCCGTGTGCCTCTACCCTTATGGTCTGAAAACTGATTTAGGACACAACCACTTTCCAGTTTTGCACTTATCTCATCAAACTCTTTTTCATTTTTGCACTCCCTTTTTATTTTCAGATCACCTTCAGCTCTCTCCTTTTCCTAATTACAAACTACAGACTACAAACTTGGCAAAAGTGATAGATGGTGTCCCCTCCTCTCTTTCTCTAATATTCTCATATCACCCATGAGAATGTAATCTTTATAGCTACAGGCACCATCACATTATACTACCTCACCTAAAAATAAAGGGCACCCGTTGGGGAAAAAAACGTTTTCCCCAAACAAAGATGTGGGCTAATAGAGCCCACATTCTGGTTGGGGGGGTAACAGTAGTTTTTATTTTTTAAATTGCCCCCTGCTGGTGCTAGCATACTCCAACAAGAGTGTGAGCTCCATTAGCCCACTCTTTTGGTTGAGGATAACAATTTTGAGCAACAGGTGCCCTTTAAGGAGTGATATTCAACATTATTCAATTTTTTAGTTCTTTTAACAACACAGCCAACTGATCAGATCTATGGTTCATTAGCGCACACACACTTGCAGCATATGAGCAGGGAAATGGTGCTTACCAGACTGTGAAGGCTCACTGGCTCTTGAGAATAACCGACAAAGCACGTGTAAGTATTACATTAACACAGGCGTAGTACAGCAAACCTTGTTACCGGTTATTATTTAACTCCTTTCAGAGCAAAAAAAATGCCACCTCAGTGGGAATGCGGGTTTGTTCCTCCCTAAAGTTGATGTAACCATTTAAACAATGTAGATAAGTCTTGTTTGCAGCACCTTTATTACTGGGCTGCAGCTGCTTCCCCATGCATACAGTATGTGTGTGTGCATTAATGATGAGCGAATTTTGCACAAGTTTTGCAGTGAAAATGGCAGCTATAGACTCCAATGGGTGAAAAAAATTGTTGCACGTCAAAAAAACTGTAACCCATAGAACTCAACGCTTTTCGACAAAGCTAAATGGACAGAGGAAGTCACACTCACAGGACTTATTGTGAAAAAATGAAATATAATTTAATATCTACACCCTTAGAGGGTATCAAACAAGGTTGACACCCAGGCAGAATATACAGCAATGTTGTCAGTGCTGATAGCTAGTCTACTACAAGATATACTATATATATAGTTGCCTGGGTGCATGGCCAATAATTGAATCATACAAACCAAAAAGAAAGTCAGTACCCTCAGGTCTTAAAATAATTAAGAATAAATTTATTTAGGAACTACGGACTGATGTCAAAGGGGCTGAAATGTCAGTCCATAGTTCCTAAATAAATTTATACGTAATTATTTTAAGAACTGAGAGTTCTGACCTTCTTTTTGGTTTATATTTATATATACATACATACATATTTCCCCCTCCCTCCATATTTGCACTGGTTTGTTACAGGCATAATATTTATTAGCACATCTAAACAGTGGTTTTTGCTGTTTCATTATGTGTATTTCCAGGCAAATGATCGGACCACCCCCCCCCCCCCCCCCCCCCCCCCCCCCCACCACCAACTTTCTTTTTTTCACTTACAGTAAATCTGTTTCAGTTCCGTGTCTGGGAGTGTCTGGGAGAATAAAACCAAAGTAAATGAGGAAACACAAACACTGTTTCAGGAGGAATGCAAGCCCATTCATTTGTCTTTTCAAATTCTTAGCAATCGTTATCAGTACACGGTAGCATACCTCCCAACGTTTTGGAAATAAAAAGAGCAACAAAAAAGTTGGCAAGCATAGCGCAATGGAATTTTTGTGACCACGCCCATTTTTGTGGCCACACACCCCTAATTACCATGTCAATTTTACAACATTTGGCAGGTTATGAAAGTTTGAACATATTTCTGTGTTTTTTTTTCATTTACTATAGTTTTGCTAATAAAGGTGAATTGCCCCTTAATTTGTGAGCCTAACTTTTCCCAAGGGACCTTCTTTTATCTTATGTTGTTACAATTGTTACAAAAGTATCTTATCTGCGGCTGTGGCTGTTCTGGGCTGTCTGCCAAAATCCAATTACGTTAGAAACTTTGTTCCTTTTTCTGGCTGTTCAGTGCAGAGAAAAACTGGACTTTCCAGTACAAATGAGGGACTGCAGGTTGAGCTGTCAAGAGAGGGACTGTCCCTATAAAAACAGGACAGTTGGGAGGTATTTGGTAGGAACCCAATAATATTTAGGGAAAAGAACAAGCTTTTCTATTAAAGGCATTTACAAGGACAAAAAGGGGGTGGGGAAAGCACCAGGCCCCCTCTGCAATGCTCTTCCCCTTACAGATAGGGCTCTTTATATTCCCTGCTGGTATCACCTGCTCGTCTGGCATGTAAAAGAGTTAGCACCTTTCTTACCCTTTATTTATAAAGCACAAGGAACGAGTATGAGCGGAAGCCAGCTCTCAGCTGCTCCAAAGCACTGGTCTGGCCTTGCACTTGAACTGCCATCAAAGGTGCAACTGGCATAAGGTTGCACAGGTCTGTTGCTCTGTACCAGCCCATAGAGCATGGACATAATGTTAAATGGGATCTGTCACTAGGGTTGCCACCTTTTCTTGAAAAAAATACCGGCCTTCATATATTTATCTTTTTTTCCTATTAATAACATTGGGATCAGCCATCAAAAATACCGGTGGCAACCCTATCTGTCACCCAGACATAAAAAGCTGTAAAACTGGAGTCCTTTTCAAATTAAACATGAAACACACATTACTTTTTACTAAAACATCTGTACCTGTTATAAACTGGTTTAAAACTGTCAATCATATATTAGCTGCTCCCCCTCTATGCTTTAGGCATAGAGGCGGAGCAAGCAATGACTTTCACTTTCCATTCTGCACATATTAAATGTCACTGTGCTCCCCACATCCCCCTTTTCTCCTCAACATCTAATTTTGTAGCCAATGCAAGAACCTGGAAATCAGGTGCCACATTTTGGTGAAACAAGAGTGAAATAATTTATGCTGTGTAAATTAGGTTTACTTTGCTTGACTAAAACCATGAAAAAGAATTTGGCGTTATTTCTTAGGGGGACAGGTCCCCTTTAACAAAATGATGATAATCTTAAAAAATATTAGATTAAAATAGAGTCTATTGGGCAAATTCACTAAAGAGCAAAGCGTCTAATGCTAGCGCTTATTCGCCAGTGTAACGTCACTTCACAACTTTGCCAATTTACTAACACAGTCCCTCTTGAAAATTCACTAGCGAAGTAGATAGACTAGCGCAACTTCTCACCCTTACACTCTAGATGCTCTAGACCCGGGGTCCCCAACCTTTTTTGCCCGTGAGCCACATTTAAATTTAACAAAAGAGTTGGAGAGCAACACAAGTCCATAAAAAAGTCCATGTGGATGTCAAATAAGAGCTCTGATTGGCTTTTTGGTAGCCCCTATATGGACTGGCAGCCTACAGGAGAGAATGTTTGGTAGGACATCTGTTTTTTATGCAAGCAAAACTTGCCTCTAAGCCAGTAATTAAAAAATAAGCACCTGCTTTGAGGCCACTGGGAGCAACATCCAAGGGGTTGGAGAGCAACATGTTGCTCGTGAGCTACTGGTTGGGGAACACTGCTCTAGACTTTACTTCACCAGGTCAGACCTGGCGAAGTTCAATACAATAGATAGGAGTTTGAACAAAAAAAAACTTGACATTTTTTCTAAGTCCCAAAAAAATGCTGGCGTCTTACTTTTTTTTTTTAGGGCTATAGTCTGAAAAATAGCCTCATTTTCAACCCCTACATTTCCTAACACATGGCTACTCAACTATACAGTGGGCACATGTTTATTTTATTTATTAAAGGTTTCCTTTTGTAGTGGAATGTAGTGGCTGTAACATATACTTCTATTATACGTTTAACTTTATGCCGTATGTAAATTAGGCATCGTTAGCGTAAATGCGCTTTGCCTGGCGAAGTAACGGTAGTGCAACATCGCTACCGTTCGCCTCCCTGAGCGCAACTTTGCATTTTAGTGAATTTGCATAGCGCTGCCAAAACTACACCTGGCGAAGTGCGGCGAACATTGGCGAAGCCGACGCTGGCGCATTTTCGGAGCTTAGTGAATTTGCTCCTATGTGAGATGACAAATATCCAAGCATGACATTAGCCATACTGAGGAATACAGGGAATAGTGGGGGGGGGAACTCTCAGTCCAGCATCACAAATAAAATAGCTGTACTTAAAAATGCATGATCCTGGAGTATTTGTGAAACTTGTGGCTTTCACAACAAAGCATGTGACTGGTATATTAAAAATAAAAGGGAAGGAAATAGACAAAAAAAGTAACTCTACTTTTGCAATTAGACCCATTATTGTAAATATAGCTGCCTCTGAGTTCCAAAGAATCTCAAAATGCATTAAAAGAACACCTGCCTCAAACATAGGCAACAAAGGTTCTGAAATTCTTTTTCTTGCACCAGTCTCAGAATGAGTTAGTCTAGTAAGAATATTAATGCTGCATACCTAGACCAAAGCACTTACCATGAATGCCAACAAAGCAATGTATTGTTGCTCACTACATTCTGTTTGCGTCTACAGAAAATGCATATGCTGAGGCAAGCAACATAGCAGCTTTCATTCATATGCACAGTTTCACAGAGAGAACTGTAGGAGGTAAGCTTTGCTGTCATATGATAACGCTAAAGTGTTATACTTTCCCCTTGAATTCCAAATGTACCAGCCACAGTGTTTCATTGGCTCATTTTCTGCTCACACCCATAACCAACTCAGGGACGACTGCTGCTCGCTGGGTACAGAGACTAATTGAAATAATTTGGAATTCCCTGTATTGATATAAAATGTATTACTCTCATGCATTAGCTCTCTCAGCTGTAGCTGGCTGCAGGAATTACTGCCTGATGGGAAAGACAAAATTCAGTATATATATATATATATATATATATATATATATATATATATATATATATATATGTATATTCAATGTATTGTTCCGGTATTGGAACTCCAGTGCAGTACCAGAGGTCTTCCTGATAAAGATATGTCTGCAATTTGAATCACCACACTTTAAATCAACTAAAAAATCTTTTGAAAATTAAATATATGTAATATGGTTGCCACCTGACCAGTTTTGACCTGGACAGCCAGTTATTTTGAAGGGCTGGGTGGCTAAAAGCTGGCTGCCCGGTTTTTCAAATTAGGAAAACTGGGCATGATTTTGTGAGATTAAAGTGGCAATCGACAAATCGCCACGTCATATCCCTGACATCACAGTCCCACCCCCATGCTGTCATGGCCCCGCTCCGATACATCACTAACCCCCCTGCTGCCCCTCCTCCCCTAGAGTTCGTCGGGGAGAAAGGTGGCAACTCTATTATGCATCAGAATTCTTTTGCCTCCAATAAGGATTAATTATAATTTAGTTGAGATCAAGTACAATGTATTGTTTCATTAATGCAGAGAAAAAGGAGAAACAGAACCCCCCATTTTACGTTTTTCAGGGGAACAGAATAAAAATGGTGTAAAATGGAAAATCAGGGAAATGTATTCTGCATAATATATAGGTGGGATCACAAAACAATAATGTAAAATATGGGAACACTTAAAATCAGGGGATGTAAAATGGGGTTGCTGCTGTAGGTCTTAAAATTATGAATTACAGGTATGAGTTATCTGGAAATCTGTTATCCAGAAGGTCTACCTCCATTTTATCCAAATAATTAAAAAAAAATTTAAATGATATAATTTTTCTCTGTAATAATAATCCTTGTATGTCCAACCGAAGATATAAATAATGTTTGCTATTGGAAGCAAACTTTTATGTTTTTTTATGATTTTTAGAAGACTTAAGGTATGAAGATCCAAATTACAATCTGTTATCCGGAAAACCCCAGGTCCTGAGCATTCTGGAACAAGTGAGAATAGTTGTGGCTCTCGCACACCCTCTGTATCAGGCTGATTAGAGACGCCTGGTGCTCAATGGTGGAGATCCGGCAACCTCCCACAAGTCAGCATCCAAAGAAATCCAATGGCACACAGGACTTATCAAACACAAAAGTGTTTATTGCAATTAGCGATGCAACGTTTCGGGGTTATTGACAAAGGGGGTAACCCCGAAACGTTGCACCGCTAATTGCAATAAACACTTTTGTGTTTGATAAGTCCTGTGTGCCATTGGATTTCTTTGGATGCATTCTGGAACAAGTCCCATACCTGTATTTGATTAAAATTCAGTTTATGGGAAATGGTCTTCCCATAATTCACAACTTTCTGGATAATGGATCCCATACCTAGGCACACTTCTTATAGTGAAAGGAAGGGATGGGAGGCACTGAAGCGCCCCTAACAGAAGTTTCATTAAAAGGCTCAGTATAATAGTACCCAATACTAGCATTTCATAGCATATGTGATATGTGATTACCTATGGGGGGGCATACTGGTGATCCATTTCTGCCATTAGATATACAATTCAGGCTATAATTTCCCAGTTTTAAAGTGTTTTGTTACCCTTTAAATATGTCAGTGCATAATATCACTTTTTGTACACTATTTCATGGCCCCTGTTGAGACTGGTGAGGTAAAAGCATGTTGAGTCAGAAGTCTTTGCAAAATAGAATTGCTGCCAACATTGGTTGGTGTGGGGCAATGAGAAGTAGCCAGCAGCTCAGAGGAATTCCAGTAAAACATATGCCTTAGTAATGATAAGCACAGATAAGATTGGTACACAGCCTGCATTAGGCAGGAACAGAATAATAGCATTGGCTGCCAGAATTCTGAAAAGGTATTTGAAGAAATGATTAAAAATAGAATGCAGTTCCTTCCAGCAACTTAAATTATTCGCCTGCTTCTCTTCCTCTTTAGACTCTTGCAGTTATGTAAAAGGGGGAAAATAGCTTTTAAAATTCTTAGCTATAACTGCTGCCCAAATATGTTAAGTATGTTGCTTTTCCAAGAAAAACAATTTCTGTGTTTGTTGGAAACTAGCTGATTAAGGTTTAAAGCTGAGGAAAGCAGCACATTAATCTCTAAAAAAAAATAGGGATGCACAATATTCAAGATTCGGCTGAATCCAGGGTCGGACTGGGGGGCCCGGGGCCCACCGGGACTACTGCTCAGGGCTCCCCACCCCCCTACCGTGATGCGCCTTCTTTTTTTTTTTTTACAATTTGGTTTTTCCTGGTGTCCTGCTGGGCCAGTCCAACACTGGCCGAATCCTTGTGCCTGGCGAACTGAATTCTAATTTGCATTTGTAAATTAGGAGTGGAAAGAGAAATCTTGACTTTTCGTCAAAAAAGAAAACAAGTTAAAAAAAATTCTGGATTTTTTTTTTCCTTTTCCATCCCATTAGGATTAGGTAGTCCGTCTAACCTTTCACAAATGACTTCCCAATTTGGCCGAATTCGGTAAATCCCTAAAAAAAAATTTCGAATTTCAGTTAAATTTTAGTATGGTACAGAAAGACTAATTGTAAGCAACATTTCAACTGGCCTTCATTGTAAATTTTTTTCGTTTTTATTATTTGCCTTCTTCTTCTGACTCTTTCCAACCTTCAAATTGTCGGTACTGATCCCAGGTATGGGATCCGTTATCCGGAAACCCGTTATCCAGAAAGTTCCGAATTATGGAAAGGCCGTCTCCCATTGACTCCATTATAATAAAATAATCCAAATTTTTTTTAAATGATTTCCTTTTTCTCTGTAATAATAAAACAGTAACTTGTACTTGATCCCAGTTATATAATAAGTATATATAATTAATCCTTATCGGAAGCAAAACCATCCTATTGGGTTTATTTAATGTTTAGATGAAAGATCCGTTATTTGGAAAACCCCAGGTCCTGAGTATTCTGGATAATAGGTCCCATACCTGTATACAGAAATGCACTGTAATGTTACAGATGTATTGCTTTTAATACTATGTATTACTCATCTATCTATTCAGGCCCCTCATTCATATTTCAGTATCCCATTCAAAACAGTGCATGGTTGCCGGGGTAATTTGGAATCCAGTAACCAGATTGCTGAAACTGCAAGGGGCAATATACTAGGGATTTGGTTCGGGATTTGGGCAGGATTCAACCTTTTTCAGAAGGATTCAGATTTGGCAGAATCCTTCTGCCCGGCCGAACCAAATCCATATCCTAATTTTCATATGCAAATTAGGGGCAGGAAGGGAAATTGTGTGACTTTTTGTCACAAAACAAGTAAAATATATGTTTTCCCCTTCCCATCCTTATTTTGCATATGCAAATTAGGATTCAGATTCGGTCGAATCTTTCGCTAAGGATTCAGTGGTTTGAATGAATCCAAAATAGTGCATTAGGTCCATCCCTACAATATACACCTGTGCTCCTTTCAATTAGGGTTCTATATTTAACCCGGAAGGGAGACTTCCCCATCAGGGTTGTAACTAGGGGTAGGTAGAAGCAGCCGTGTTCCTGGGGCTGCTGCCGCTTGAGGCAGCAGCCCCGATGCCGCCCCCCCCTCCCACCCCGCGCTTCTACCTTCTAGCGTCGGAGTGGGTGGAGGAGAGGCCGCATCACTTGTGCAGAGAGCGCTATTTTAAAAAACGGAATTTCGGCTCTTAAAGTTACCAGAGGCGGCTTTTTGCCGTGTGTTTTATCATCTATTATGACTGTGTAAATCAACAATTTTCCCTAATGCAGATAAATTATACTGAGCAGGATTGTATATGCAGCTAAAAACGGATATCTTGTAACATAGGAGAAAATGAATTTAACAGCTAACGACTCTGCTTAACATCTCAGGAGTTAATAGAGGATTTTTTTTTCTGCTGCTCTTAATAACAGGATAGTTGCTGCAAACACAACAGACAAAAGATACAAGGCTGTTACCTCAATTTTGACAATTTAGTAACCTTATGTTCTCTGTACCCCACAATGCAGCAGCTGCCAGGTAATTCTGTTTTCCTTTGTGTGCGGGCTCTGCTCTCTCCAATGCATCAAACCTTTTCAGCAGCCTAATAGACCCTATTGAATGCAGGAGGAACATGCCCTTTTCTTCCATAGAAAACCTGGTTGAACAGTTTAAATATTTCGTTTTCTTTAAAACTAAAATTCCCCCATTATGTGGCCATGCTGAGAGCACGACTAGACATACACTGTATCATCGCTATCTCTATGTTCCTTTTTCCACACAATGTTGTGCTTATAGAATAGAACATACTGAAAGGCTTCTTGCCACCTCTGATACAGGCTTAAACAATTCTCTACACTTTTTTTGGTCAATTAAGGTGGGAAAAAATGAAAAAACAACTATAAAATGTGGGTCAGTAGAAACAAGCAAGCTGCCTGTCCTACACTGCTGTACTTTTCCTAAATTTCCTAAATCATAATTTGTGCCCTGAATTATGTATATTTAAAAGAAATTATTTATATTTGTGGCTGCTTTCTCTTTGAGACTAGATCATAAAGGGGCAGTTGAACTTTTCAAATAAATATTTTTCATTGTTTTCAGACAAAATCCTCCTTCAATAATGACGTTTCAATTGCTTTCTAACATTTATTTTTTGTTCACACATCTCTCAGCACCTCATCAGAGCTAAGCATCAAGTATAAGTGTAATGCATCAATTGTAACTGCTGACTGTAACAGCATGGAATATGCTCTGGAGGGCTGAATATATTAAATAATGCAGGGGCCCAAATCACCAGGTCATGGCCCAGAAGCGGGCCGCGGTCAGTCCTGAACTTGGCCTCCGAGTCTAGCCTGCAATTAACGAGGTGAATTGAATTAGATGCCGGTGCGTTGAACTGGACACCGGCACGCAGAATTGGACGCTGACCCCCACCCTGGTCCTTTGAAAAATTGATGCCTCGACACCGGTCCCCAGGATAAAAAATGTTGGGGACTCCTGAACTAATGTATCACAATGTAATAGTTTCAGAGTGCTAAGAAATCCACAAAAGTTAAAAAAATTACTGTCTTCAAAAATGATCCAAAATAAAGCTACTGAAAAGGGACATTATTTCTTTTGTACTGCTGTATATTTCCCTATAAATCGTTTAAAAACAATCCATTCGGTAAAATGTATTTGAAAGTACTAAGGGAGGCGAACGGTAGCAAAGTAGCACTACCATTACTTCGCCAGGCAAAGGGCATTTACATTAGCGATACCTAATTTGCATACAGAACGAAGTTGAAAGTATAATAGAGGTGTATGTTCCAGCCACTACATTACACTACACAAGCCCAGGAAACCTTTGAAAAATAAAACAAAGTTGTCCTCTAGTAAAATTTTTCATAAACAACTCTTTTCCCGCCACAATTCTTTCGACTTTATATATATATCGATTGGAGGTGCTCTATGTTAAGCTTTGCTGCACAAAAGCTTCCAAATTTATTCCACAAAAATGATAACAAAGGCACACTCACTCCAAAAGCTTCTGCAAAGTGTTGAAGATTTTCTTATTTATTCAAGTGCTACTTGATGAAGGGGTTGTACCCCGAAACGTTTGCTGAGATCTCACCATGAATAAATAAGA
>CM044432.1:40515706-40541012 GCA_024363595.1 Xenopus borealis
GTTTTATTAGCAGTAGTTTATTATGCAGGGGAGGTTATCTGTACACTGGCAATTTATATATCTACCTCACAAGGACCAAATATGGAGTGGCTTCAATTTCATTTGCTCAGTTTAGCTCCAGAAATGACAAACTGTTCTTCATGATTAAAACAATAGACTTAGGGGCAGTTCGAATTTCAAAATAGAATTTTAGAGGTTTTTTAATGAAATTTAACTAGGGAATAGTCAAAAAATGTATTATGTACTGGCCCTTTAAGAATTCAATTACCCCTATTCACCACTTTAAACCTGGCGAATTGCCTATGGGGGTGTCCCAGGTTCAATCTGGAGTTGTTTGGTGGACTCCTGAAAATCGAGTTTTATTTTGGAGAAAAAATAAAATTTTCTGAATTTTCGCTTAGATCCTATTCACACGAATTTTAAATAATTCTTTTTTTTAAATATATATAATGGCATAACAGTGACCTTACAAATTAAAATTGATCAAGAATTCTAAAAATTCAGCTGCTCAGAAAAGGCTTTCTTCTTGTCAGACAATGTACAACCTTCAAAACCACATGAGCCTTTGGGTATTTCCTCCACTACTCAATAGTATGGAATCTCTTTGCATCTCCTGTAGCATTTGAATGGGGTCTTTTCTTAGCACACCATTAACCTGGCCTCAACAATAGGGAGGATTTTGTTTGAGCATCTAGCAAAAGGATGCATCTGTTTCCAGTTATGACTAGGATATGACTATAGGAGAGCGCCAGTTCATTGTGTCTACACAGAACTCAGATCCAGTGGACATTAACTCATTTTTATTAGTTCTTGTTTTAAATCTGAAAGAAAAAAAATATTTCAGCTCTGCATACAATGGCCTGTACATCGGTTTAGTGCTGAGATATCTAATACAGAAACCTGCAACTAAAAATGTGGTGCATCTATTACAGATATATTTGTCTCTGTTTAGATGGTAATTATGGTTACATAAAATAAAGAGGAATACCTGTGCCTTAAACATCAAGTTTTATTTTTAGAGATTCTCAGAATGACTTGAGTTTTTTTTAGTGCAGACTTGAGTGAAAGGCCCCAAGTTCAGAATATTGGACAGTGTAGAAATTAGTGATGCTCCTAAACCCTTAGGAGGAAGCCAACCAGCAAAGCTTTCATTTTATCATAGCTTTAGGGGTAACTTTTTAATAAAAGAACAACAAATCCAATAGCTTTGTGCAAATCACATCAAATCACTTCCTTCATTACACTGAAAACTGCTATCATGAGGGTGGCTACAAAACATCTAAGGCACTTCAGTTCATAAAATGCAATGCATTTCCGCCATAGTTTATTTTTTTATCTGTGGAAGCCAATGATATGATAAACACATCTCTTTCACACAAGAGGAAAGATTAAATGGATGGAACAGAATTCAGCAACAGAATACAGTAAAGGCTGCTTATGCAAAAATACAAAAATAAATGTGTCTACTGGTTGTTTCTTGTAATGCCCCTATAAAACCATAACAAAATTAGACAAGAGCAATAGTTTGCATCATATGCTACATTTTAACTTAAAGGGATACTGTCATTGGAAAACATGGTTTTTTTTTTTTCAAAACACGAGTTAATAGTGTTGCTCCAGCAGAATTCTGCACTGAAATTCATTTTTCAAAAGAGCAAACAGATTTTTTTACATTGACTTTTGAAATCAGTCATTGGACTAGACATTTTGTCAATTTCCCAGGTGCCCCATCATGTGACTTGTGCTATAATAAACCTCAGTCACTCTTTACTGCTGTACTGCAAGTTGGATTGATATCACACCCTCACTCTCCCCTCCCCCCACAAAAGAACAATGAGAAGGTAACCAGATAGCAGCTCCCTAACACAAGATAACAGCTGCCTGGTAGATCTAAGAACAGCAATCAATAGTAAAAACCCATGTCCCACTGTGACTCCTTCAGTTACATTGAGAAGGAAAATGAAAGGCCTGCCAGAAAGCAGTTCCCCCCTAAAATGATGGCACAAGTCACATGACTGGGGCACCTGGGAAACTGACAATATGTCTAGCCCATGTCAGATTTCAAAATTAAATATAAAAAATCTGTTTGCTCTTTTGAGTAATGGATTTTAGTGCAGAAGACTGATGGAGCAGCACTATTAACTGATGCGTCTTGAAAAAAACATGTTTTCTCATGACAGTATCCCTTTAAAGGAACAGTAACATCAAAAAATGAAAGTGTTTTAAAGTAGTAAAAATATAATGCATTGTTACCCTGCACTGGTAAAACTGCTTCAGAAGCACTACTATTGTTTATATAAACAAGCTGCAATCAGGGCAGCCATTCAGAGGAGAAAAGGCTTGGTTAACACCGCACATAGCAGATAAGCTCTGTAGAATATAATTCTATAATGGTTTCCACCATTGCTACACAGCAGCTTGTTTATATGAACTATAGTAGTGTTTCTGAAGCATACATGCCAGTTGTATCAGAGCAGGGCAACAGTACATGATATTTTCAATTGTTGATGTTACTATTCCTTTAAGGTTTTTCTACTACTTGAGCAGGCATATCTAAACTACAAGCATTACAATGTCAAGCCTACTCACTGCCTGAGGCTGTAGACCCTGGGTCATAAAGCTGTGATTTTTTGAACTTTTGTTGAACTAGAACTGTCAGAAACAATTGTAGAATTCTAGTTCCATACAAATTTTTAAGCTTTGTGCTATTCCAAAAATGTTGGAGGGACATAGGTTAAGCATCTCTATACCAGAACATATTCCATATAATCAGTTTGAAACTAGATGTCACAATGTCACAGAAAGGTGCAATACAAGCTGCACCACTTTTTTAAACTTTTTTAATTACCAAGAGGGGCTTAGCAATGTTGACTGAGATGCCTCTCTATCAGAACACAGCAGCAGTTTTTTCAGACCTATTCATGAGGAAAAGTCTAGTCTTCTGAGCAGTTAACACATAAGGGACTCCCTCACTCTGTCTCTAACTGAGCATAAAACCCCACTGAGATGGGAAGCAAGACCTCAGCTGAAAATGGAGAAATAAGAATCCATTTGACAGGTGGAAAACATGCAAAACCAAACTGATGGGTTAATGGGATACTGTCATGGGAAAAAACTGTTTTTTTCAAAACACATCAGTTAATAGTGCTGCTTCAGCAGAATTCTGCACTGAAATCCGTTTCTCAAAAGAGCAAACAGATTTTTTTATATTTCACTTTGAAATATGACATGGGGCTAGACATATTGTCAGTTTCCCAGCTGCCCCAGTCATGTGACTTGTGCTCTGATAAACTTCAGTCACCCTTTACTATTGTACTGAAAGTTGGAGTGATATTACCTCAATAGTAAAATCCAGGTCCCACTGCGTTGCATTCAGTTACATTGAGTAGGAGAAACAACAGCCTGCCAGAAAGCAGTTCCATCCTAAAGTGCTGGCTCTTTCTGAAAGCACATGACCAGGCAAAATGACCTGAGATGGCTGCCTACATACCACTATTACAACTAAAAAAAATACACTAGCTGGTACAAGAATGAAGTTTAATATTGTAGAGTGAATTATTTGCAGTATAAACAGTCTAATTTAGAAATAAATACTACATCATAAAAAATCATGACAGAATCCCTTTAACGGGAACGGCAGGAATTTAATAAGGATATTACAGCCCATCGTGTGGTCTACACGACCACATTTCTGAACACATTCAAATTTGAATCCCCCTATTCGAATGTAAATTCTAATGTGAGATTGATCACACCTCCACCATCTAATGTATTATAAAAATATTTATGCATAGTAAAGGAAGAAAGATTTAGGCACATAAGCTAAATAATTGGAAAGGAATGTTTTCTTCCTTTTAAAAATTCATCTTTCTATACAAAAATATTATCATCATGACACAAATCCCATTTATTTTCCGGTGACTCATAGTTGCATACTTTAAGTTGACCCTTTTCTTTTTTTGCAATGTTGCAATAAAGTGCTCAGGCTATGTATGTTTCCAAGAAATTAAGCTAGAAAAACATAACTTAAGCTCTTTGAAAAGTAAACATAATTTCAAGCAACTGTGTGATATACATCAATTAAAAAATATGTAGACATTTCATGATTTTTAATGGTTTCTGACAGTTCCCTAAGCCTAGCCCCCTGCTCGCCTGCTGATCTGTCTGAATACTTTGCTGAGCTGGCTGACTACTGTTATTTTGTATCAGCATCCATCTGTCCTCAGCCTGCATCCTCCAATTCCCTAAACATAGGAAAGGAACATCACAGTGCAATGCATTGTGGGTTATGTAGTTCCTGCATGCTGTCTGTAAACTGTGGAGAAGTTATTACAATTTGTAACATCAGTGCCTGCCAGGATTTCAAAGATGCAGAAAGAGAAGAACTGTTAAACAGCTGGATTTCAGCATAGACAATTGCATTTATCCATACTTTTTGAAGAAACAGGTATCTGTGATTGGTATATTAGTGGTTTCTGTGATATGTGGGCCTCTTTAACAAATTTTGGTTTGGAAGCCGGACCGAAACGCATAGATGTCCGCATAAATATAATATAAATAGATTTTTTTCTTTACTAAATAAGTTTCAGTGAGTGCTTTCAGTGTTCTGTTCATTTAAAAAATTATTTTTGATTAGCACCCGCCTTTTTGTCCATAGGGGAGGTGAGTGACGGTTTCAAATACTAATTTTTAAATCCCAGTGTGCATCCATTTTCTTCAAGTTTTGGATATGCTTAGCACATATGGATAGCACCTGGGTCCTTAATGAGTAACCTTATTGGTGTGCTGGACATAACTATTGGACTTGGCCACGGTGAAACACAGTGGTGGTGAAACACAACGGCAGTGGTGATAGGCGGACCAACGATCAGGAAGGAAATTGTACATTCCTCAGCATATAATTACTATGAAAAACAGTAACAGGTGAATAGGGCTATTTTCACTGCTCCAGAGCACCCCATATGCCATGGCCCACAGAGACATTCACTGGATTCTGATAAGATTAATACCATCCGTGGTATAAGTCATACTTAATTATATTTCTGCAAGGTTCTTCTGTATGGACATAGTTTTCTGATGCTGAAATAGCTTTCATGGTTATCTCCGTGGATTTTCTCCAGCTGCTGATAAGCCTGTTACATTCCATTTCTAGCCTTTTCTATCCTTACTAAACCCCCAATGTCTTCAGACCAGGCTCACCCTTGCCATGAAAATACGCCCAGCCATTCACAATAGAGGCGAGCTGGAGGAATTGTGTTTTATTCAAGGATTAATCGGCACACTGACTCAATCAAACTGTTAAAGAAGCCAAGCAAAGCAAGGCAATAGAGAAAATAATTACTCATTTCTATATTATTTTTCAATTAAATTAAATAAATTATAGGCAGCTAACATTTTAAACTGTAACAGTGGCTCAGCAACACAGCAAGGTATCAATAAACGTAAAGCGCATCAGTTAATAGTGCTGCTCCAGCAGACTTCTGCACTGAAATCCATTTCTTAAAAGAGCAAACAGATTTTTTTATATTCAATTTTGAAATCTGACATGGGGCTAGACATATTGTCAGTTTCCTAGGACCCCCAGTGATATGAATTGTGCCTGCACTTTAGGATGGAACTACTTTCTGGCAGGTTGTTATTTCTCCAACTTAATGTAACTGAATCAGTCTCAGTGGGACTTGGCTTTTACTATTGCGTGTTCTTAGATTTACCAGTCAGCTGTTATCTTGTGTTAGAGAGCTGCTATCTGGTTACCTTCCCATTGTTCTGTTGTTAGGCTGCTGGGGAGGGGGGGATATCATTCCAACTTGCAGTACAGCAGTAAAAAGTGACTGACGTTTATCAGAGCACAAGTCACATGACTAGGGGCAGCTGGGAAACTGACAATATGTCTAGCTCCATGTCAGATTTCAAAATGGAATATTACAAAATCTGTTTCCTCTTTAGAAAATTGGATTTCAGTGCAGAATATTGCTGAAGCAGGACTATTAACTGATGCATTTTGAAAAAAACATGTTTTCCCATGACAGTAGCCCTTAAAAATCGAGATTTCCCTGTGTAAAATTTAGAGGTGGTAGCTCCAGCTTACTGATCATAATATATAACCTATAAATTTATAAAATACAACATTTAGAAAAGCAGTAAGAAAAATACAAAAGTGAAAATAACTGGAAAAGGACATTATTGGTGATGTACTGTATGTCCAAAAACAGATTAAAAAGACAGGTGGGACAGATAGTGAATTTAGAACGCCCAACAATAAAACTCACATTCTATTCATTCCTATGGGATTTGTAAAGGCATATTTATCAAACAGTGAACTCCATTGATAAACCCGATTATAAAAACAGAACTGAAATAGGATTGAATAGAACATGGGTGAATTCTAAATAGGAATCTACTTAATCCAGGATTCAGGCTTTTCCAGCTGGATTTGGAATCAGCCAAAAACTTGTGCCTGGCCAAACCAAATTCGAATTTGCATATGCACATTGGGGGGGATCACATAACTTTTTGTCACAAAACAAAGAAGTAAAACTGTTTTTCCACTTTTTACCTTCCTGTCACTAATTCGCATATGGAAATTCAGATTCAGTTCAGTATTAGGCCGAATCCCAAATAGTGGATTTGGTGCATCACTAGTTCTAATCTCACATTTTGATAAGTCTGCCCCTTACAGTTATAGATTTCAAATTAATGAAATCTAGGACATTACAAGAATGACTGTATTTTTAAAGCTAGAGCAGGCACAAAATTTTGCAGAGCAAGACTTTGGTGCAACATGAAAATTCACCACTGTTCCAAGTATACTCCATTTGGAGATACTGTGGTAAATTTATCAAAGAGTGAAGTTCCGCCACTAGAGTGAAATGCCACCGCTCTCCATTAATTTCTATGGGATTTTGAAAGGCCTATTTATTAATGGGTGAAGTGAAAATTCACCCTTTGATAAATACGCCTTTAGAAATCCCATAGAAATGAATGGAGAGCAGCGGAATTTCCCTCTAGTGGCAGAACTTCACCCTTAACTTCACTCTTTGATAAATATACCCCAATGGAGCTTACTGTGGTAGGATGGAGTCCCAGAGCCCTACAAATAGATTTGTTACCCTTTCAATATACATTTCTACATATTGTCCCTGATGTCTTCTGGAATTCATTATGATTGTGTCATATTGTTCTTGTACAAACATTCTTGATGACTAAGAGAGGAGTGAAAATCGTTTTCACCCTAGTTCAGTATTTTGACACTAAATAATCCCCCTTGTGTTCAATAACTGTTATTAACAGTGATTTCTCTATCCAAAAAAAGAAAAAAGCATCGACATTTAGCGAGATGATTTCACTAAAACAGCGAACACAGTTATGACACGTCAAATAAATCATTCGAATCATCGACATCCCTTTTCCTCCTGAAAGCATTTGGAGCGCTTGTGTGGGTGTGTTGGGTCACAAGAGTTTGACCCCAAGCATTTATGCCAAATATAACATCTTTATGCTGGCTCATAGCTAGCAAAAATTGCAAACCCAAAACATCAGATTCAATCTTTTTGTCAGAAAAACAAAGGAAGATGCTTAGGGCAGCTTGATTTATTTCATGTTTCCTGAATGTAGGAGTCTGACTAACAAAATGAAAAAATATAAGCAACTATACACAAACAAGGATAAATTGCTGAGTAAATGGATAAGCAAAAGACAAGACTATTTGGCTAGTGTGTTTCCCACAGCACATAATCACTACAGTAAAGTTATGCTAAATCAAAGGCAAAATTATAACATTCAAGAGGAGATACACCAAATAACTGATACTTCCTTATACCAGGGATGAACAACCTACATTCTTAAGGGCAGTGGCCAGTGGAAAGTTGTCGCCCGAAAATGCATCTCCATTGGAAATAACTGAAATCACTCATGGTAAAAGCTAAATATCCATTAGTTTCCTCCCAATGCAACTTCATCTGACTTCAGAGGAACGAACCGATGCGTTGGATTTACCGCCAGCAATTTCAGTTATTTCAATGATGCATTTTCAGGAGCTCAGATACAGCTTTAGGGCAGGGGAGATTTCTCGCCCACGATAACTTGTGGGTGGCAAATTACCCTGTTAGCCACTGCCCTAAAGCTGTAACTACAACCCCAAGAACCCACTTGGCAAGTGCAAGCCACAGAATACATACAATGCCAATAGGCTCAATAACAATATCCATTGTCAGAGCATACACAGCTGTTTCTTGGTTTGCACTATAGTGCTCCTGCCTGGGGCCTGATCTCTATGTTAAAAACGACCATGAACATAAAGGGAAGGCTTATCAACTATATAAAAAAAGATTATTATTTAATTTAGCCTACTTAAAACAAAAAGACCTAAACATGTAGAATTATACAGAGTAATAACATGCCCCAGCCCAGGATAATGCAGAACAGATTTTTACAGGACATTTCACCAGACAGTCATGTATTTTTACATAAACAATGATTAAGGAAATTTAGGCGGCTGAAATGAGCAACATAAGAATATTCAATAGTTTTTGGTAACATTTAGAAATTATAAAGGCCAGGGTTGTTACAGTATCTGTGTCTTTGCCAAAAATGCGATAGCGGTACTGATGTAACCATTCAGGTGTATAGTGCATTTTGCTAGTGAAGATGGTAAATGAGGAACTGACTGAGAACGATCATTTTTACCACACCATATTAGTCACAGTTTTCAGAGATACACTGGCATTAAACATTGTTTTTCTTATAAATAAAATCTTAAAAAAGAATAACATTCTTCAGCACAACCTGAGAACATAGGGTTAATGTAAAAACAGAGCTCTTACTAGTTAGACATGATACTGAATAATACATACTGAAAGCCAGGCAGAACAGGTCTGTTTTATGGAATGTGCATTATTCATGACCTTGAGAAAAGGGACAGCAAATTGGAATTTTAGGCAATATTCTACACAACATTTTCCCGCTCTTAAAGTGCCCATCAGTAACATAACTAGAGGGGCGTTGGTGTGGGATATGCAGCCGGGCCCCCTCACCCACATTCAGTGGCGCACTAGCTGCAGGGGGGCCCAGAGGGGGGTGCGGACCCTACACCCCCGGTAGTTCCACCACTGATCCCCATACATTATTATGGCAAGGTTGTCAAACGTGTGGATTTTCGCCCGATATGCCCACAAAAGGTGGGCAATATTGGTTTAAACCTAGGATTTGGATAACAACAACCATAATAGGGACTGTCAGGAAGAGGACTGCATCAACAAACCAATGCAGTCCTCGATCAGACATGAAAATGAAACCTGCTCAATGGATATCTGGAAGAATATTGGCCAGATATCAATCAGGAAGCTCAGTCGGAAGGCCCCATAATGGGAAGATAAGCTGCAAACTCAGTCTAAAGCAAGGGTCCCCAACTTTTTCTGGCACGGTTCTAATATGACATCTCGAAAATATTTTGTATTCTGCCTAGCAACGTAATCTCTTTAATAAATTATCATTAATGCCTCAAGTCATGAGGCACATTGGCATCATCACTTGAGGCATATAAGGGCCCTTACACACGGGCTTTGTTACCTTCGCTCCCCTGCGTTCCATTTGGCTGCATTCACCCGCAGGTGAGTGCAGGTCTAGACGCACTCCATTCTTGTCAATGACGTTGTACTCACGAGAAGCATGTAAGCGCCAAACGCAGCATGTTGCGTCTGAACCTGGGTTTGGCGCTTACACGCATCTCGTGGGTACAACCTCATTGAAAAGAATGAAGTACGTCTAGACCTGTGTTAACTCAAAGGTGAGCTTCCCCTTTAAATGTTATACAATATAGCAAATATCATATGTAATCTGTACTTGTATTATTATTATTGTACAGTCAACTTAATTCTCCTGCCTTTTATTTCCCCATAATTCCAACTGCAGGTCGCATAGTATTCTTCAGATGACATCTAATATACTTCCTTACCACAAGGATTTTTTAAATAATCTTTTTATTTCTACAGGGGATTTATCAACCTGAAAGCACCTCCTTATTTGAATAGCATTGAAACATGAATGGAGAGAAACCAAAGGGGAACAAATGTTTTTGTTCTGGTCTAATTCACATGGTCACTTCAGATTGCTTTCTAGATAAAAACACTCTGGACAATAGTGGAGACCTAGCCTCTGAGAGCAGGCCAGTCCGTAAAGCTTCTGCTAAATAGAATGCTACTGGAGCACAGTTTATGGAGATACTCTAGTTGGGGCTCCTTGCTTTTTCAAATAAAGACAATATTCAAAGCATCTTAAAGAACTGCTGCTCCTTTTCTCCCTTGCATTGTACCAAACTGCTTACATTCTCTTCTAACAAGAATATAACAATGTCACATCACACTCACCGGGTTTATGGGACTGTGCATAACATGGCTTGGGTGTCAGTTCTCCTATTTGCCTTTTAAATGAGGCTAGGATAACCATAACTATGTAAAACACAGCACACAATCACATATGTGCTATGTATACAAGAGCTGTAAGTTTATTGCATGTTCAAAAGAAACATACTATGCTTTTAAAGTTATTTCAAATTCCATTTTCTCTTCTGTTCTCCTCTCACATTCCTTCCTCTTCTAATATCATGTTCTCTGCTGTATTTTTATTTCCTTGTACTCAACTAAATGTTGATTACTGAACTACCCTTTTATTCTCTCTTTTTTGGTTGTTGTTTTGATCTCTCCCCCTTCCCCTTTCTCTCACCTGCCTATGCCTTGCTATTATTTTGGGATTTTGCCTTTAGTGGCAGGATAATGGCAGAATAAATGTTAAATGTTATACTGTCATGGGGAAAAAATGTTTTTGCATAAGTTAATAGTGCTGCTGCAGCAGAACTCTGCACTGAAATCCATTTCTCAAAAGACCAAACAGATTTTTTTATATTCAGTTTTGAAATATGACATTTTGTCAATTTCCCAGCTGCCCAAAGTCATGTGACTTGCGCTCTGATAAACTTTAATCACTCTTTACTGCTGTACTGCAAGTTGGAGTGAAATCACTCCTCCCTTTTCATCCCCAGCTAGGGTTGCCACCTTTTCCTTAAAAAAATACCGGCCTTCCTATATATTTATCTTTTTTTCCTATTAATAACATTGTGATCAACCATCAAATATACCGGCCAGGCCGGTAAAATACCAGCCAGGTGGAAACCCTATCCCCAGCAGCATAACAACAGAACAAACGGGAAGGTAATCAGATAAAAGCTCCCTAACACAAGATAACAGCTGCCTGGTAGATCTAAGAACAGCATGTACCACTGTGACTCCTTGAGTTACACTGAGAAGGAAACACAACAGCCTGCCAGAAAGCAGTTCCCTCCTAAAGTGCTGGCACAAGTCACATGAACAAGGGCAGCTAGGAAATTGACAAAATGTCTACCTCCATGTCATATTTCAAAATTGAATATAAAAAAATCTGTTTGCTCTTTTAAGAAATGGATTTCAGTACAGAAGTCTGCTGGAGTAACACTATTAATTGTTGCTTTTTTTAAAATAAAAAAAAACATGTTTTCCAATGACCATATCCTTTAAGTCCAATATGTTGTAAAAGCTCACGGGTTGATAACAAAACTCTTGAAAATAAACCTGCATAGACTACAACAGCATACTGACCTTGCCAACGCAATCATAGGTGAGGTGATTATTCCTCACTGATCTAAATAGCTGACCGCATGTTGGTAACTAAAAGGAAGATATTATACAGGTCCAGCACCTTACCCAAGAAACCTAGTCCTTGTTGCTATTGTGTATTCCAGGCTTTAGTTCTGGCATAGTACACTGCTAGAAAGTTCTCAGACAAAAACAAAAGAGAGTGAAACAATAAAATAACTGTACCTTTAATAAGTAACAAGAGCTCCATGTACTATAAGTGACAGGAAACTTGATTAACTACATTTTAATCAAAGTTTCAGAGTAATCTTTAACTTTACCTCACCGAAACCGAATTTTTCCTTTCTCCACATTTTTTTTTCTCTTTCTTCATTTATTACATAAACCCCGCTGGGGAGATTTAGGCAAAGGGTAAGCTGACTATAAATGAGAGCATTGTTTTATAGAAGGAAAGTGACTGGAGCTGGATTCATTTTTTTTTCTCTAGTTGATGAAATGGCTAGAACAGGCTAACATTGTCATGTGGTAGTCTCCAGTTAAGGAGGGCCTTCATAGTGAGCGAGGGAACATGATTAGGAGGCAGTCGGTCTCCATGGAGACGGCAGGCTCAGCTGACTGAAGTAGAAATGGCTGGCACCAGTAATGCTGATGCTGAAATGATCTAGCAACTACCGGCAAACACACACTGATAGGAAAGCTAACCACAACTGCCAGGCTGTTTAAATGTGCACAACAAAAGGGAAATTGTGCTCATTAATGTAGAAAGCAAGATAGGGCTGCCCAGGTGACCTTTTCTGACTAGAACATGTTTGTTTTACTGGCATCAGACAATAACATCTTCTCATTCACCATTACTGCCAGAGCAAGCTGAAGGCACCTCAAATTATATATTATCTGGATACTGTGGGGGCAGATTTACTAAGGGTCGAATTCGAGGGTTAAAAAACCCTCAAATTCGACCATGGGAATAGCTGGGAATACTGTGAGAAGTAAAATCCTTCAAATTCGAAGGATTTTACCGCAATTCGATTGGTCGAACGATCGAATAGGAAATATTCAATCAATCAATCGATCTGAATGATTTTAACCATTCGATCGAATATTTTTATTCAATCAAAAATAACTAAACCCAATTCGGTAGCTTTGATCTGGTGAACTAGGCAGTCAAATAAAAATTTAAAGGGGAAGTACTTCGACAGTCGAATAGTCAAATATTCAAATAGATTTTTATTTTCAAATTTTCAAAATTCACTGGTCGAAGTGGTCTTCAAAAACATTTGAAAATTCGATCGAACTTCGAATCCTTCATGTGAATTTAGTAATTCTGCCCCTGAGTGTGCTAGTTAATGAAAGAGACCAAGTTAGCTTTTTAGTTTCACTCCTACCAAAGGACTAACATTTTATAATATTTATTATTAACATGCATTTCTATAGAGCCAACAAATTGCGCATGGTGTTGCATTAATAGAGAGGAATGGCAGTACTAAATATAATCCCTGTTCTTTTCATTGTTTCGATTAAAAGATTTTATGGCTTTAAATTTTTAACGTAGAAAAGAATGCAGCAAAGCAGATTTGGTATTTGTGATCCTATTGTTTGGCTCTGCTTTCAGCTCTATTGTTTAAAACTCAGCTTCCAAAACAGAAAATGTGTGCAAGCTCCGAGGCAGTTCACTTCTCGTGGCAAGCGTACTGATGGCGAATGGAAGCGGCATTCAGAACGCTGACTGAAATCTGTCACTCTGGAGAGACTGGATGCTCAAAATAATGAATGATAAACCATCAGTGGCCAGAAAAGGAATCCTGGAATTTGAACAGATAACAATAGCACTAGTCAGCTGCTTAAATAATACGTCAATTTAACATTCATTCTTTCCAAGAATGAATTCCATTCTTATTGTACCTCTTTACCAAACATACCCTGCAATTGAATCCCACCAAATAGTAAAGGTATGCAAATACCATGCAGCCAAATAAAATGGCTTCCTAAGAACATGCTGTGTCTCCATGGTCCCAACACCAGCTACAAGCCAATTTCGTTAACTTTGGCAAGGTACTTAAATTTATGTTTATACTTCAGTAAGGCATTTAACACAGAATTAAAACCTAGCTCAATTAAAGGGGAAATCAACAAAAACATTAACTTTAAGCTTTTTGAAAAGTAAACATAATTTCAAGCAACTTTGCAATATACATATAGACAAATAGAAGAGGTCCTCTGCACTCAACCCATTATCAATATATTTAAGACATTTTGTGCATACAGCTACTAAAAATGCCTTACCCTTTTAACAAAACAGGAATTGCTTGTCCATATATGGCAATATATTTAAGATGGCCAACTACGTCAAAGTCATCCCATATCTGGATAGTCCTACTCTCAAATTGCATCTGATTCATTAAGAATTCTATTACTTCATTATACATTTTACACAGGGACTAAGTTTTACCTGCAACTTACTTGCTACTTTCAAAGTAAAACTCCCAAACTTGGTTGCCCTTTTATTATAAGTTTGGAAGTTTTACTTTGAAAGCAGCAAATAAGTAAGTATATTGATAATGGGTTGAGTGCAGAGGACCTCTTGTATTTGTCTATATGTATTTTGTGGTCACAGCCTCATTGCAACCCCACCTAATGGTTTTAAAAAATAGTGTGAGCACAACTTTCTCTTGTTTTTTAAACTTTGCAATATACAGCAATTAAAAAACATGCAGACTTTTCGTGGTTCTTAATGATTTCTTAAAGTTCCCTAAAGGTGGCCATACACGGGCCGATAAAAGCTGCCAACAGACCAAGGCGGCAGCTTATTGGACCGTGTATGGGGCCCTCCGACGGGCTTCACCGATCGATATCTGGCCGAAAGATGTCGATCGGGGGGGGACTAAAAATCCAGTCGGATCCCGGCTGCATCTGTTCTCTGATGCGGTCCCGTGATCCGACCGCCCTTTTTGGCCTCCATTATGATCCGATCGTTGGGCCCTAGGGCCCACAATCGGTTCAGCCCGATATCGCTTGAGGTGGGCATATCGGGGAGAGATCTGCTCATTTGGCGACATCGCCAAACGAGCGGATATCTACATGTATGGCGACCTTAAGGCTAGCACCTGCTCTCCTGCTGATCTATCGGACAACTCTGCTGAGCTGGCGGACTATTGTTACTTTGTATCAGCCAGCTGTCCTCAGCCTGCATCCTCAAAACCCCACAATGCCCTGCACACGTGATTTCAATAAGGAAAGGAACATCACAGTGTAATAATGCATTTTGGGTAATATAGTTCCTGCATGCTGTCTGTAAACTGTGAAGAAGTTGTTACAATTTGTAACATCAGTGTAGTTTTAGTCCCTCCTTCCCTGCTATAAAATGGCATTTATTCATACTTTCTGAAAAAACAGGTGATGGGTATATTAGGGGTTTCTGTGTTGTGTGGGCCTCTATATCATATTTTGGTTTGGAAACTGGGGTTCCCCTTTGATAAATCAAAATACTCCTACAATAAAACGTATATTTCAGACTGTTATGCTGCCTTTGACTGATTGACCTTTCCTTTCTCTGGCAATTCCCATATATAAGTAGGCATACATTATTTAATGAGCTAATCTTTTAACAGTATTCTCCTGTGTGCCACATAGTATAAATGCTATTGTTTATTCTACTATTGTCTAAGTACATATTCTAGTACATTGCCCTGTGGAGTCATTAATTACCATCATTGTAACAGCCCTTCTAGCCCTATACTGCACTTTGTGCATAATGAACAAAATACCATAACAGCAGTGTACTATTAGGTGTACATGCAAACAAAATAGAATAAGCAGAAAAGCACGGATACATTGATGGTCCTTTAATTAAAGGAAGAGCAACACCAAAATGTGTGCGTTTTATGTGTATTTGGATGTGAAGTACATCTTTATTTTGTTTTATTATTGTATTTTTATATAAAGTTACTACCCCTCAAGTATGTTCTATTTTTGTGTTGTAAACATTTTTACAATTCAAAAACAAATATTCCAATAACATAAAATTATAAATATTATAACAAAGATTATGGGGTACATTTCCCCTCCCACATTCAATTTTAGATCTTAGGGACACATTTACTATTGGTCGAATCGAGGGTTAAAAAACCCTCGAATTCGTCCATAGATGGGTAATAAAAATCCTTCAATTCGAAGGATTTTACCGAAATTCGATTGGTCGAATGATCGAATAGCAAATATTCAATCGATCGATAAAATTATTTGAATCGATCGAATATTTTTAGTCGATCAGAAATAACTAAACCCAATTCGGTAGCTTTGATCTGGCGAACTAGGCAGTCCAATAAAAATTAGGGGAAGTACTTCGACTGTCAAATAGTTGAATATACAAATAGATTTTTATTCGAATCATTCGATTCAATCGAATTATTTAAATTCACTGGTCAAAGTGGTCTTCAAAAACATTCGAAAATTCGGATCTTTTTGAAAATTCGATCAAACTTCGAATCCGTGTGAATTTAATAAATCTGCCCCTTAACATTTGCAAGCGTACATATGCACACTCACCACAACGCGCAACAAACATCTGCAAAAAATGCACAACACCAAATGCTAGTTACACCACCAGAAACACTACTACAGTTTATATGAATAACATGCAAGGCAAACAATCAAGCTGTATTTCATCTAAGCCCAAATAAATTATAAATCCACTTATATACTGTACTGCTCATTCAGGAAGGAAGGCTAACTAACTGCAACAGCATAAAAGGGTCTTGTGGCTCCTGTCCACTAACACCCCTGGAAATGCACCATCATGTAGTGACTGACAAGGTGCATCACCAGAAACTTTTAAACCTGCTACATTGCCAAACCCAGAGATATCCATGGTAAACGGATATTGTTGTGGGCAATCTGTGCAGAACAAACATACCAAAATTGTTATTGGTGACCATATGGCCACCTTTACAGAACAGTTAAAATAAAACAGTGCAGAATGCAATGATTTCAGTTCTTACATAGGAAGACAACCAGGGGTCAGACAGCCATCCAAAACAGGAAGAGTGGGTAATAAAATCATTATTTAGTTGTTTCCAGAACACACATTGTTGGTAGCTGCTTTGTGCATTATTTTTCTCTTGCAATATTGTGGGGCAGGTCTGAGGTTTCTAGATAATGGAGTGTATTTGACAAGCTTGCTGCACATGCCTTAAATGTTTTAAGCATGTGATTTATCAGTACAATAATGAACCAGAATTAAACTTCCCACTTAACAATGTTACACACACACAGGAAACAAAGACATGAAGTGATGGTATTTTATAAAGGTTATACTAATTAAAATCTTAGACTGAGGTCAGGGGTTTAGTTCAAAACAAATTATAGCTTTAACAGCAGAGGTTAAAATACTTAATCTATTTCTGCAGTTATTATAACCTGATTTGTCACAACTCAACATAATTAGCTATATTAAAAGCCCATGTTTTTACATATTTCAGGGGAGCAGAACAAAATGGTGTAAAGTCCAGGAAATGGAAAATCTTATATATTGGTGGGACCACAAATGAGAGAAAACTTTAAATTAGGGTATGTAAATTAAACTCTTGTTGTATACAGGCTTATCTGATGAGTTCATACAAAATCTGATTTGCCTTTGGCACAAATTGGGAATTGTAAAAACTCTAAAGAGTAAAATATTTGATTAAATAAGGAAATATAAAAGCATTTCATGAAAATGTAGGTGTACTTTCTTGGCAGGTGACAAATGCTTGATGCTTTCAGGACATGTACCAAAGATTATTAGAGCTATAAAACATTGGTTAAATTGGCTGCCCTTTGGCCCATGTGTAACCCTTGCATTGTGTGGCATCCTTGAGCCTAAATCTATAAGTGGTTTACAGTCACTGTGATGTTTTATCCTGAATAACAGCCCTATAAAAAACACTATATTTAATATGTGCCAATCTATAAACTTCCTAGAATAAATATCATAAAATAATAGCTCTCTATCTCTTTCTGGAGTAAAGATTCTGGTTTATTTTATGGCAAAGATAGTACCAGAAACACAAGACTGCAACAGATTTTTAACGATTTGAATGTATCAGGATGGGTGTCTGCAAAAAAAAAAAAAAAAAAAAAAAAAAAAAAAAAAAAAAAAGCTAACACATTAAAGCCAGGCAGCAAGCCTTCACCTATATTTATGAATACATAGTTCTACAGAAGAAAATGCTATGGCGTGCCAGGGCTAAAAATAATTCAAAAATCTGCAGATAAAACTGGCAAAAGAATGCACAGAAAGGGGTGACTATTTGAATTTCATAACTTATTCCCAGAAAGTGTTCAATCCATGTATATTGGAAGCTAAACATTCTGTAAAATAATCTTCCTGTTTATTGCCATTATAAATTCCTGCATGATAAGCAGTCATCTAAACAGGACACCATACACATGGCTTGCTTACAAGACTAGACAAATGGATAAACACACATAATCAACAGGAAATGTCCATACCAGACTCTACATCCAGTAGCTATTCTTTGGCTATTGGTGGGGAAAAGCAAAAAAAAATGCAGCCAAAAATAGAATAAGGTTGCTTTTTCCCACGGAAAGGTTAGCTTCCGTTGGAATTGGAGGAAAACAATGAAGAAAAATATGGCCAAAAAAACAAAAAATTTAGCTGCAAGTTAACAATCATATGGTTATCGAGGCAAAAGAAATTAAGCATGTTTAAAAGAATCACTGCCTTTGGTTTCATGGGAGCATAAAGGGATGGGCATTTTAAATAAGATTTTATTTATCTCTAATTAGATTTTATTCATAGAATTGACCACAGAGCAAAAATAAAAATTCAGTACACATAAAGAACATGACATACTATACATAATATAAAAAAGGAGAATACTTGTAACCCCTCATGGGTAAACACATATGTCACACCAACCAATCAACCTGTGGGCCACGGAGGCACATAATGTAAGTAAAATATTTTCCTAATCTGTTTCATCGAGCCAACCTCCTTAATGATTGGTGCAGCATCTTTACCTTAGCCTTCCACACATGTGCAGATGGTCTTACATCATCCCAACTGTCTAATTTTAGACATCATAGTTACACAGTTAAATCTGAAAAAAATACAAAGTCCATCAAGTTCAACCCCTCCAAATGAAAACCCAGCATCCATACACACACCCATCCATACCTTCACATAAATTATATATACCCATATCTATACTAACCATAGAGTTTAGTATCACAATAGCTTTTGATTTTATGCCTGTCCAAGAAATCATCCAAGCCCCTTTTAAAGGCATCAACAGAATCAGCCTTAACACCCAGCAGTGCATTCCACAACCTCACTGAGAAGAACCAGCTACGCTGCTTCAAATGAAAGTTCTTTTCCTCTGGTCTGAAGGGTTGGCATCTGGTGCAGTGATCCTCTTTATGGATAAAAAGGTCTCCTGCTATTTGTCTATAATGTCCTCTAATATACTTGTAAATTGTAATCATGTCCCCTCACAAGATCCTTTTTTCCAGAGAAAAACAACCCCAATCTTGACAATCTACACTCATTATTTGTCTTCCATCCCACCAGTTTAGTAGCACATCTATGCAAACTCTCCAGACGGGAGTCCAAAACTGCGCTGCATACTCCAGATGAGGTCTTACTAGGGACCTATAAAAAGGTATAATTATGTTTTCATCCCTTGAGTTAATGCAAGACAGAACTATTTGCTTTAGTAGCCACAAGTTGACACTGCACAGAATTAGACAACTTAGCTAAAAAAAACAAGATCCTTCCAATTAACAGAAACTCCCAACACACTGCCATTTAGTGTATAATTAGCATTTATATTATTTTTGCCAAAGTAAATAACCTTAATCATTGTGTAGTGGATTTTCAAAGACAAACCTAATTAAATCAAATGATCCAGCCTCCCTCCTTTGTCCTGTTTTGTGGCTGATATGCTATTTTTCAGACAACAGTGGGCTGAGAATATATATCTCGGTATAGAGCTGCCCATTCTACCAAATGCAAGATCCAGATATACATTAAATGTTATTTGCTCTAATTTCAAACAACAAATCCTGTTTTTTAAAAGCAGCCTCGGTTTACACTTACAAGAGTGCATATTTTTAAAGGAACCGTTCAGTTTAAAAATAAAAACTGGGTAAATAGATAGGCTGTGCAAAATAAAAAATGTTTCTAATATAGTTAGTTAGCCAAAAATGTAATGTATAAAGGCTGGAGTGACTGGATGTGTAACATAACAGAATACAACACAACTTCCTACTTTTCAGCTCCCTAAATCTGAGTTAGTCAGCGACTTGAAGGGGGGCCACATGGTACATAACTGTTCAGCGAGTTTGCAATTGATATACATACTCCCAAAGCCTTAGATGTTGAATGCAGATTTGTCAAGGCAGCTTGTTACTCTACTTAAAATCAGCCACACTCCCTACTTGAATACAGTCATATTCAAAGTGTCTCATTATAAAACACAACTTGCAACCACAAGGGCTGGTAAGTCTATGAAATACTTAATGGCATTTTAAGAGAGATACCATAAGATACTAAAAACCTTATGTTGAGCAAAAAGGGTGAATAAATTCCAGATTTATTAAACAAGCTATATGACATCACTCTTTCAAAATTAATTTCATACAAGTGTGCCAGGAATATGAATTTTTGCTTAAGTACCTGCAGTCTCTGGCGAGGAGCAGGCCTTTAGCATTTGGTTCTTGGACAAAACATCACTTATAAACATTCTATAGATGTCTGCAAGTTACTCAGCCTCTTTGATTGTAAGCTCAACAGGTCACAGACTTGCTTCTACTTACCTCTATAATACTCAAAACCTTACCATGAATGTTGTATTTTGTTTTTCATTATTTATTAACAATACATTCTGGTGCAAAATATAATTGTCCAAGGAATCAGATTGGTATTAGTGTGAAGTACTGCTGCTAGGCTGCACTATGCACTAACACCCTATAGGAAATTTTTCCCTGCTCAAAAAAAATATGTCACCTTTAAGGGTTGATAAGCATTCATTCTTAACATTTTCCCAAGTTGTGAATTTTTTAATAAATCAAAAAGTAGATCTGATCTTTGATAAATTGCAAATGTGATAGGGGTAAAAATCAAGTTAACCCAGCACTCCACCCCTCCAGCTGACATTATTATGACTATCTATACACATGGACTGTACAAGAGCAGGTTGCAGGGTCTGTACCCGAGCAAAACCACCTTCCCAGTGAGGTATGCTTCATACATGTTATGCTACTGTCAATATATTCAATAATAATGGTCAAATACAGAAGAATTTTGAAGCACATATGCATATTATACTAGTAACTTGTAGTCTATTTTAATATACAGCAGATGCTACATATCAAGTCTACTATTTACCTTGGTTTAACCCCAAAACCGACCAAAAACTTTCATTAGCACTTTAAGGCATTATCAGAGTCACTATCTTTGCGATCATGTTATCATTTGTACTTAGGCTGTAGATTAATAAAGGTCTCTCGAGAAGGACAGATGAGCTTTTACAACTACAATAATAGACGAAAAAGCCTGGGCAACTGAAGGTCCATGAACACTAGGGACTTGCTGAGAGAGAAAAACACACAAAGCAATTATAAGGAACTTTTTGTGATGCAAGAGCCCATCCCCTGGGTACTTTACCAACACCAACAAATCACATGCAACGGCCTCTGCCAGAGCATAAAGTAATTGATTAGCACTGTTTGCTTCCTTAGAGGCCTCTTAGAGGACTTATTTATTTCATCTCATTCTATCTTCAATATGACTTTGTAGCATACTTACTGAGGATAGACAATGTTTCATATTATCTTTTCAAGAGCAATTGTTTTTGCTCCTAATAAGCATCTCTGTAGTTGGTAAATATATACAAACACCACACGTTCAAGAGACCTGAACAAAATGAGGAGAGACTCAAAGTGTTATAATTACAGACATACAAAATAAAAAACAAGGTTCATCAGAGAGCAGTCTTTTACCGGGAAGAACACAAGTGTAACACCGAAAAAGCTGACTGTAATCTTGCAAAGAATTTCATCCAATTTTACTGTATGTTCTATTCAAGCTTATTGGGGCATGGGCTTCTTTTTCATCTTACACACAGTGTGTTACTTTTGATTACTGACCCATGTCCAACATGAATTAAGAGCAAGTTTGCATGTTACTTGCACTTATAATGAGAGCTTTTGCAATAATATAGGTGGTCTTCAAAAAAAAAAAAAACCTAACTTACTATGTTACTATGTTCTAAAATACTGCACTGAGTTTGAGAGTCACACAAAGAGTGTCATATATCAATAGTATATTTATTTTATACTTTGATATCCTTTATGGTTTTCATTTAAATTTTTGCATTTATTTCTTCAGAAAGTGTTCACTGGTCGACAAACAAAATTCAGCTTCCACATACTGTATTGTCTTTCACATATTGCAATATTTAAATCTTTCTGACTTTACTATAGCTACGTTATAGGACAGTGCTTAATGCGTTTTATTAATGTATACATGATTTTTCTAGTAGACTAAGGGTAGACACGTGGAGTTTCGGGGAGATTTTGTGGCACGGGAATTGAATGAATCTACCCCATGTCCGGTCCCCTCTACCCAGCGACTTCCTGGCGAGTGGCGCCGCTGCGCATGCACGCTTTGATGCTTGCATGCGCTTGTCATTTTGCAAATGACTGCCCAGCTGGCGCCTGGCACCTGTCCGGCCTGGCCCAGCTATGGCGATTAGTCGCCAGGCGAATTAATCTTCCCCACATCTCCACGTGTGTCTCTGCTCTTAAGGTATAGAGAAAATAACGGAAAGATCCCTTATCCTGGAAAACCCGAGGCCCTGAACATTCTGGATAACAGGTCCCATACCGGTTGTAGATTGTTCACTGCCCCACCTAAAAGTACAGGAAGCTCCTCTGTAACGTGTGCCAGAACAGGATTACATAAGGCACATACAGAGAAAGAAATGGCAAGGTAACTAACACCACAAAGGAAACAAAGCAGGGAAAACAGGAACCCATTTTCTCACAATTAAGTAATTCCTTGCAGCTGTGACAAAACACAAGAAGAGAACTGCAATCATAAATTGTGTCTGCAAAACCAGAATGTCACAGAGTAAGGGCAGAACTACATAGCAGACTTCAGCGCGTTTCTGTCGGATTCGACGCTGGGCAAGAAAATGCCCGCGACAGGAACAAGGTAAAGTAACAGGAAGTCGGACGGTGTCGCAGGGTTAATCTGAAGCGACAGGACTGTTGTATAAAGACACAGCTTACAGTATATACAGTATATTCATCCAACAGTCATGTTGCGTCTGTGTTTTCTCACCCAGCATTGGATCCAACAGAAACGCACAGAAGTCTGCCATGTAGTTCTGCCCTTAGGGTTGAACTAGAATGGGCATTTACATCCGACACGTCACCATGCGATGACATGCGTTATTGCATGGTGATGTGTTGGATATAAAGACTCCATCTAGTTCAACCCGAAGACATTTAGAAATCTGCTTTCTATGGAAATTTGCTGGAGGTATTACATTAAAACCAAAGTAGTGCTAAGGTAGTATGCAAAGAAAATCCCTGCTTAAATAACATTGAACAAGAAAAATAAGCCATTTAGTGCTCTGGGGGAAAAAAAGATTTTTTAAAAATAATATCTTACAGATGTAAAGCTAATTTTCAGACAGCCCTTTCTCTTATCAGGAATGCTGGCATGTATGTTACCATCCTGACTAGCAAAATTAGTCAGCTCTGAATTATGGAAAGGCAGTCTCTTATAGGCTCCATTTTATCCAAGAAATCCAAAATTTTAAAAATTATTTCCCTTTTTTCTCTGTAATAATAAAACAGTGATTAATCCAAATTAAGCTATAATTATTAATAATTTTTGAAAGCAAAATTTAGGGGCTTAAAAAACTAGTATAATGTAATAACGTAAAATGTATAATGTAAAATAATAGCATTCAAGATCCAAAACATTTTCCAATAATATTAAAAAAATCACTACAGGTATCTTTCATACCAACAGAAATCTTTGGTGAAGTTTAGATCTTTGCTGGAATGATAATTTGTTTCACTGCACCAGTTTTGAAGATACTATATTTCTTTGGCTGTAGTTAGCAGCTCAACCTATTTTTATAGGTTGCAATTGCAGTTTAGAATTGTAGTTTTGAGAGCAGTTCACCCATCATAAACAGCAACACTATAGTTCCCATATATTTAAACAAAGCATGATCTATCCAACAACCTCCCTCCACCCACTTTATAAGCCATTCCAGTTCATATTTACTCATGACAACATATGGAAGTAATCTGCAAGCAGATTCTGATATTCAGAATCCTAAAATACCGACTTATTGGAGCATCTGATAATCAAAGGTGAAGAAAGGATTAAATGGGAAAAAAAATTCAGCTAACTAAATCCAAATGCTCAGTGTAAAGGGACTCTGTCTCCACATATTTGTATAGTCATAGTGCAACACCCGTTCCTAATATTTAATCCAGAGACTGAAAGCCCCTCTAACAAGGTGTGCATGTCACAGAAATATAGGGAGTGGAATGAACCCAGCCTGGTGTGATTTCAAAATTCTGAATAGTTCAGAAAAAAGTAAAGCAGAAAAAAAACAAAAAGAACCAGGAAGGCTTTTAAAAACCATACATGTTTGGATAATAAACATTCCACCCTGTGTAGATATTCCAATTCAAATAAACCATCGTTTTATACTACCACTTATAAAAACAATGCTCCCAACAGAAGTGTTTCTTGAAGCTCAACTGCCAAATAACAGCAACGTTCCACATATTTCTCTAAACCCAAGCCGATTTGTTTTCTCACATGAAAGGCTGTTTTCTGCCAGCAATGCCAGTCTAAAAAACGGTGGCGTGCAGAAAACCCAATTTGCAGACTAAGAATAAAATAAGATGGGGGTCATCGTGGTAGGTGTAACGTTATATTACTACTTTTTTGTGAAGGGAAAAAATGGCAGCAGGCCTTATTAGCTTATTAGCACCTTTGGTGTAATTCCAAGATCAGGCTACTGTATCTATTTTACTTCTAGTATATTTGGAGGCCTAAAAGCCACTTTTTCAACTAGAAAAAGAGGGCAATGTGAGGTAAAACAAAAGGCACTTTTTGTCTCTAGTTTCTTGTTTTTGTAGATTAGCCTGCCATGTGTATAGTGCCTCAAGCAATATTTCAAATCCACCAACATGAGCGGGCAGATTAATCATCAATGTGACATTAAAACCCACCACAGAAAACCACACTCACTTGCTATTCATTCCTATGGGATTTTAAAAAGCATACAGTTGTGCTCATAAGGTTACATACCCTGGCAGAATCTATGATTTCTTAACCATTTTTCAGAGAATATGAACGATAACACAAAAACGTTTCTTTCACTCATGGTTAGTGGTTGGCTGAAGCCATTTATTGTCAAACTGTGTTCAGAGTTCATGAACAGAACTTCCTGCTTTTCAGCTCTCTTGGTTTCCACTGACAGTACCCAATCAGTTACTTGAGGGTAGGCCACATGGGCCATAACTGTTGCTTTTGAATCTGAGCTGAATGTTGAGGAACAATTGCAAACTGGCCCCCCTTCAAGTCGCTGACTGCCTCAGAGATTGAGAGCTGAAAAGCAGGAAGTAGTGTTCTCTTCTGTTAT
>CM044432.1:40542457-40556227 GCA_024363595.1 Xenopus borealis
TAAGGAACAAGGTGCATTACACAAACAGACACTAACTTTGTCGAACAACAATTTTTACCAATATGCCCACCTTGAATTGCAGCTGTGGGAAAAATCAAACCTGCCTGATCAATAGCTACTAATAAGCTGACGATCTGGTCAGAAGGCAGCTCTTACTGTCCTGTGTATGGCCATCCTTAGTCTCAGGAAAATACAGACGAGAAGAGGTAAATTCATGTTTCTCCAGTGTAACCTTTAACCTCTTTTAACCTTTCTGGAAAAAAGATTTCTTATTTTTTAGAAAACCATGGCAAACACCTGAAAGTTTGTAAGCACAAAAGATGGAAATACCCTTCTCTGGGGTATATTTATCAAAGAGTGAAGTTAAGAGTGAGGTTCCACCACTAGAGTGAAATTCCGCCGCTCTCCATTCATTTCTATGGGATTTTAAAAGGCGTATTTATCCAAGGGTGAACTTTCACTTCACCCATTGATAAATAGGCCTTTCAAAATCCCATAGAAATTAATGGAGAGTGGCGGAATTACTAGTGGCGGAACTTCACTCTTTGATAAATTTACCCCTCTGTGTCTGGTTGAACAAAGAGAAGGGTGATTTGTTTTGTGTGAATATCGAAAGGCCCAATGTCTTAAATAACTTTATTTAGAAAAAAGTGGACCTTATAAGTAGCTAGCTCAAGAATTGTACTATTAGGGACTAACCACAAAAGTTGTAGTGTACCTGTTGTGTGAAAATTATGTCATATGAAGCTCAATGTAGGGTGTTTACAGTTTTTAAAAAATGTATCATGATACTTCTAGGAATAATCTGATAAAGGGATCATGATTATTATGGTGTTGTTTTATTTCTAAATTACACTCTTTACATTGCAAAAAAATTCACTCTACATATAATATTTTATTCCTGAATCACCAATTATATTGTTTTTTAGTCGTAATAATATTGGTGTGTAGGCAGCCATCTCAAGTCATTTTGAGTGACCCTGTGGTAGTTGTTATCTAGTTACATTCCCTTTATTCTATTGTTGGGCTGCTGGGGGGGAAAGGGAGGGGGTGATATTGCTCCAACTTGCAGTGTAGCAGTAAAGAGGTGCATCCCTAAATCCAGGATTCGGTTCAGGATTTGGCCTTTTTCAGCAGGATTTGGATTCAGCCAAACCCTTGTGCCTGGCGGAACCAAATCTGAATTCTAATTTGTATATGCAAATTAGGGCCAGGGAGGGAAATCACATGATTTTTGTGGCACAAAACACAGAAGTAAAAAATGTTTTACCCTTCCCACCAAATCTTTCTGGAAGGATTCGTAGATTTGGTGCATCCCTAGTAAAGAGTGCCTGAAGTTCAGAGCACAAGTCACATGTCTGGAGGCACCTGGGAAAAAGACAATATGCCTACCCCCCCCAATGTCAGATTTCAAAATTAAATATTTAAAAAATCTGTTTGTTCTTTTGAAAAACTGCTTTCAGTGCAGATTTCTGCTAGACCAAGACTATTACCTGATGCATTTTGAAAAAAAAAAAAAAACATTTTCCCGTGACAGAATCCCTCAAAGGCCTTTTGCACACTTTAGTCGTCTTGCAAGTATAATGCAATTCAGTCAGACCAATACCAGATCAAACACCTTAGATCACAAGTATATCCAGTAACAGTGCATAGAACAGGCACAAACTGCAGTTTAAATAGTAAAGGCTGTTGGTACAAGTGTGATCCGTGATGAAAGATCACTCAATAGCTGTGTGAAAGTGGTCCAACACAACATGTAATTTTTAAAAAATGCAATATAGCAAATATACTAATGAACAAGAAACACTGACCAATATGCGGGCCAATTAGCCTCAGGCAGACACACATTTTCTTTTTCTTTTTTAAACATCTAGTAGTGGTAAATCTAAATTAACTAGAACTGATGCGTGATCTTGAACTGTTTCACCGTTTATCCCTGCAGTTTTTTCCTTTTGAGTCAAGTTGAGGTGAAGCCTCTATGATGGCCGATGAAATATTTTTAAGATTGCTCTACTAATTGATTTAGACTTACCACTTCTAGATATATAATCTAGATGAATGCTTCTATGGTACACAGAACATTCAAATATTAGAGGTATTCTCAAATAATGTTCACAATTTCTATGCTAACATCAAATAACAAAATCAATATGGCATATCCCATGTAAATTGGGGTTCTGCACTCAGACCACTTTTCTAATGTATTCATTGATCTATGGGATACAGTGCCTTAGTGGTTATGGGCTTTGAAAGGCAATAAGCAAAGAGCAGTAAACTAACAGCCATATATGTTTTTCATATTCCACAGGGAGTTATGATCACAAATGAAATTAGCCAACCTAACGACAGATGATAAGAAATGGATAAAACAGCTTGGGATAATGGCATTCAGGGTAATTTTAAACAATTTGTCGTTCCATGTAGAGTCCTGCGCAGGTCCATTTTTTGCGACCTGACCTGTACCCGCAACCTGGAGCTGTGACATGCAATCTTACCCGCCTGGACCCACTACCCGACCCGCAAGTACCATATCCGCAACCCGGACCCTCGACCTGCTGACCATCAAGAATCAGGAAATGCTGTCATGCTGCAAATCAAGAATCAGAAAGTGCTGTCATTGTAACTGGAAGTGACATTATCGGAAGTAGGTGTGATCAGAAAAAATGAGTAAAAATCGCTATTGAGAAGACCTGCGGCCCGACCAGCAAACTCGCAGAACCGCCGACCAGCATCTATACGCACACCCGGAACATCTGCCAGCAACCTGCAGGGTACCGCAGGTTTTTGCGGGTACTCGACCCGCTGCAGGACTCTAGTTCCATGTGCAGGGGGAAAAAAAATACTGTAAATTGCCCCTTAATTAACTCTGAATTAAAATTACCCAAAAGAATCCAGTGCAGTAACCTGCGGGTGATTATTAATAAAAAATGCCTTTAGGGGGGGGGGGGCACTTAGTTTTTAAGCTTTTGATAAGTGATTCACTTATTTTTATTACATTATGTAACAGGAGCATATAATAGAATGTTAATAAAAGTAAACATACAGAGCTATATACAATATAAGTAGGATTTCTAGGTACCTCACTGACTTTCTTATGCCAGTTCATACAATGTACAAAAATGAAAGGCACATGTTGAGTGCAAAAGTGGGGTTCCCAGCATTTATTCAAGGTGCCATAATATTCACATGTGCCTCATATGTTTCAGGACTAGTTCAGCCCTTCCTCAAATGCCAGTACAAAGGCAGAAAGTAGCATTCTTGACCCTACTACTGTATCTGATTATGTTTACAATGAGATTTAGAGTCATTCAGCTATTCAGGTAGACAATCAGGATTGCTGGGAAGCACACAAGCCCAAGAATTAATACATGGTGCCCTGTGCAATATTGTTGCCCGCAGAACAAAATACTAATATAGTCCTATACTCTCTCAAAAAAAACACCACAATTCAATAGTAGGTAAAATAAATGTTATTGATACTCACACAAAAGAAGAAGAGATGGTGCATTAAGTGGATCACTGTTACAATCAGGAGGCCAGGCAATTAAACAAACACATAATTTTACCGACAATTCCACTACAGCCATTTCTATGCAATTACACACATTACACAGTATGGGGCAGATTTACGATTGGTCGAATTCGAGGGTTAAAAAAGCCTCGAATTCGACAACGTGAATAGCTGGGGAATAAAAATCCTTCGAATTCGACCATGTGAATAGCTGGGGAATAAAAATGCTTCAAATTCGAAGGATTTTACCGCAATTCGATTGGTCGAACGATCAAATAGCAAATATTTGATTGTTCGACAAAATCATTCGAATCGATGGATTCGAACGATTTTAACCATTTGATCGAATATTTTTATTCGTTCAAAAATAACTAAACCCAATTCCGTAGCTTTGATCTAGCGAACTAGGCAGTCGAATACAAATTTAAAGGGGAAGTACTGTCGAATATCCGAATATTAGAATCATTCGATACGATCGCATTTACAAAATTCACTGGTCGAAGTGGTCTTCAAAAACATTAAAAAATTCGAATTCTAATCTTTTTGAAAATTCGATTGAACTTCGAATCCTTCATGTGAATTAAGTAAATCTGCCCCTATGGGTCTACATTATGGAGACAAACTGGAAAAGATCAAATCTGAGTAAAATACATAAATTTGCCTTGCATTTCCCTAATACCACGAGTGAAGAAATTAACTAAATAGACAGCACTGGAAACACACAACACTTCATGCACAACAGAACTCTATCATACATACAAAGAAAAGACTTTATAAAACTAAGTACAAGGACTGATTTTGAATAGAATAACGACAGATAATCTATATACAGTACCATCCTGTTCACACGTTAAATGAATTTGTTTGTTTAAAGGAGAAGGAAAAGTTAAAATGAAGTAAGCTTTCTCAGAAAGGTCTATGTAAATACACAAGTAAACCCTCAAAGTAATACTGCTCTGAGTCCTCTGTCAAAAGAAACACCTACTTTATTTCCTTCTATTGTGTACACATGGATTTCTGTATCACCTTTCCTGTTTTCATCTTAAACCTACAGGGCTTAGGCTTGAGCATGGTCAGTTTGCTCACTGTTGTAAACTGAGCTCAGAGCTATTTGTGAGCAGGGAAAGACTTAGGCAGGAAGTAATGTCACAGCAAGCTAATATGGCAGTTGCTTTCATAAACAAACATACACAGGGGTAAATTTATCAAAGAGTGAATTTCCGCCACTAGAGGGAAATTCCACCGCTCTCCATTCATTTCTATGGGATTTTGAAAAGCCTATTCATCAATGGGTGAAGTGAAAGTTCACCCTTTGATTAATACGCCTTTAAAAATCCCAGAGAAATGAATGGAGAGTTGCGGAATTTCCCTCTAGTGGCGGAACTTCACTCTTTGATAAATATACCCCACAGTGTCTAGAGCTGTTACTTACATGTACTCAAATATGGAAAAGCATTCTAAAGAACAAAATGGTGTTCTAGCTTGCACTGTTGTGGGTGTGGCCCCCCTCAGTGGGCCTAATGCAGTTGAATGGGGGGGACCCAGTTTGATACTCAAAAAGGGTAAATATGTGAATGATTATATACTGTGTTGGACATTTTTGCAACTATAGGATATTAACTGAAAACCTCTACCCAAAAGGGTGCCATTGATGAATAACTTGTGCATAAAATCATGTTCCTATAAAAGTTCTGAGCTTAACAACAATTTATAAATCAACAGTCAATAAATCTTATTTTTAATTTTCTTATTGAATTTAAAAGTGCTACTGGCTAAGCATACACTTTTACTCTTGTGTTTCCATAACACATCCCACAGGCTCCCTACAGTATTATAATCTCCTAATAAAAAGCCAAACAGCAATAGCTTAATATATTATGGAGAGGAATGGTATTATGTGTAGTGTGTAACAAAGTAAAAGAGGTTGGATTTTGCATAGCATAGCTGTATAAATGTCATTATATTAAATATTTAATAAGTCTTCCCAGAATGCCCCATTTATGGATGAACATATAGTAAAAATCAGAACAGATGTCAGAAGGAGTAACACCACCCCCCAGTCTAACAGAAACATGAGCGGAGGGTCACTATCATTACTGCAGGGCCTCCCCCATTCTTGGGATATTTTTCTAATTGACTATCATACTCAAGAACCAACAACCGCAAGAAAAAATTTCTTTACAGTGTTCTACTCCCTCCACAATAATAGTTCAGGTTATCTACAGAGACCATCTCCGCATTATTTCAGCTGAAATAGTAATGAGATTTCACACAACGCCCACACAATATTGTCTCTCTATTTCTTACATAAGGGTAATATGCAGGGTATATAATCCAGGACAAAACTCCTTTTGTTTCACCTTGCAGAATGGGTATTCATTCACAAGTGACATGCAAGATAAACCTCTCCCAAGACAAGCAAAGCAGTCACTGCTAAGCACTGCCTGAGAGAGCGCAGAAATAAATGGGCAACCCACACGGCAATGGCCACCATGCATGGCAGCATTTTGCAAGGAAATCAGATCTGATTACTAGAACTACCATCTGTTGTTCCAACTAGCCAAATCATTGCACTGCAGAGCGTTTCTTTGGTGGAGAAGTGCAATTGTGGCTGCACCAGCCAATGATTAAGTGCCAAACGCACAAAACGCATACAGCTATGTTTTGATTTATTTTTTACTCTAACATAAGGGTTTCCTTTTTTTTACAAGCCTGTTTGTGGGATCTGTGAGTGCCTGTCGTCCTTCTCCTTTGGTTGAACCAGACCTGCCTCCAAAGGTTATATGTATAGAGCAAGGCAGACCCTCTTATGTGATAGCTAATACAGCAGGTTTATTAGGTATCCTAGGGCCAATGGTGTTATTATGACATCAATGAACTCTCTCTGAGATTCTGGAAAAGCATATACTAAGTCCAGGACATCTCAGGATTGTACAGTCACCTGCTGTCAAGCTGTAGTTCAGCATCGAGTATTGAGAGCCTGATTAAAGCTAATAGGCCTCGACAATATACACAGGATTACAGCAGCTAAGTATAGCAAAAGTATTTCAGGAATCTCCCTTTTATAGCAGACCTCCAGCACGTATAAGAATGATTAGCACTCTGGATGTTAAACACCTTCCATTTAAAAATAAATTAAACCAGTTTAGGCAGTTGGATTATTTTGTTACGGAAAGAAAAATAAGGTGTAAGGAAAGATTGATGGCTTTCAGGGTCCTCCTGTCTCAAGAAGCATCAATATATATCAATGTGTTACATTTGTAACAGCGTTTTTTTAAATGCATTTTTGTATTTGAGTTCTGCACATACTATCAAGGGCTTAAAGGTGCGATGTTAGTATATGACGATAAAGCCAGACACAATTACAATGTACAACACAGCATTGTGAAGGTGTGATGGATGAGTGTGCCAGAAACAACAGGCTCTCCTTTGCAAATACAGTTTCATAGCTACATAAACGTAAGAACCAAACAAGTCCACTGCTTCAAGCTTGCTTTAAATATTTTTATGATATCTTTACTTTACTCATTGATATTCCATTTATTTAAAAAAGTCTGAATGCATGACAATGTGGAAAGAACAAAGGAGATGTTGTTTTAATGCAGTTAATATCAGTGTGACAAGTAGTATAGCAAATAAACATATAAACAGATAAAGTTTGTAAATAACGGGTGGAGGGGGGTCTTTGTAGGGTAGGGTTTTTTATTACAGGCTTGTTTCTCTTTTAGGGCTAGTACACATGGGAAGATTCAGGGAGATTAGTCACCAGGCGACTAATTGCCGCTTCTTTGGGAGCGACTAATCCCGCTAAAATGTAAAGTCGCCTGCGACTGCGTTTTTCTAAGTCGCTCAAAATTGCAGAGGCAATTTTCAGAGACTTAAGAAAACACAACGCCATGTGTGAATAGGCGTAGGCGACTTTACATTTTAGTGGGCGCGAGACATGGGTAAGCAATTCAGAGAGATTAGTCGCCCCAAAGAAGCGGCAATTAGTATTATCGGTTTGTTTTCTCCTTTAAAGGGTATGCATTTCAGAATGAGTATATTGAAATATTATGCCAGATTTCCTGGCACCTACGTAAACACTGGGAAACAAATACTGCAAGCACCTTGAAAAACACATGGTCATAAATACGTGCAAGAGTGCATTAGCCTCCCTCCCAGCACAAAAATAACATTTCTTAAGCTATATGTCAGCATTGAGTCATATGGAACCCATTTAAGAGAGACAGAGAAAAAAAAGTTGAAAGTTGTTAAATCTGTCGATCTAAATGATGAAGGTATCTGCATTAGCAGAGGATACTTTTTCTCTCCCCTCCAAATAAAACAGCACCTATAGTTGTTTGCCACATTTTGGATTTAAAATACTCACCAATTGGAAGTGGTAGTCCTATTATTCTATGTGCTTTATTAAATATGATCAGTTTTGCAAAAAAAAAAAAAAACAACAGAGAACACCTTTTTTTGGAGCATAAAAAAACTGGAGTTTCTGGAGGAAATCTACACAAACACACAACTCCTTGCAGAGAGTAACCCACCACATCAATGAAGCAAAATTGGCCCCCGTACAACTAGGGTTGCCACCTGGCCCATAAAAATGATGGTTGGTCCCAATGTTATTAATAGGGAAAGAAGATAAATACACAGGTAGGCCGGTATTTTTTTCCAGAAAAGGTGGCAACCCTACGTACAACTGTGCAAATAATAAAGTTATTAATACATTTGAAACAATTAATAAAGTTGATACATGAAGCTAATGTGCAAATAAAGGCCTCTGACATTTCCAGCTCTTTGTGAGGACTGGCCAAGCCCATTATTGTACACGCTGCTTATACAGTTGTAGGAACACATTTATTGGCTGTCAACATGTCAAGCAGTAAAAATTCCTCAAAAGGTTAAGATGTTTCCTAGCTATGTGCTGCAGTGCAATAACCTTTTCAAAATATTGACAAATATTATGTGCGGAAGAGTGCTTGCATGCAGGCCACGGCACCTCATTAAATGCCATACAAAAAGAAACCTCAGAACTCAGTTGCGTCATCTTATGGCACTTTTGCCTTTTCTCAGCAAGGGGAATGATATACCCAGAAGAACATGCTACCAGTAAGTGTAAATGAATGGCAATCGTTGCAGTACCTATTCTCACATACAGCAGTACCCCCCCCACCACTTTTGTTATGGACCCAACCCAACTGTTGCCCTTCAGTGAAAGAGCAGGCATGCCCAGATTTGCCCTTACAAAGCCAGACAGAATTCTTGTAACTGTAGCACCCCCCAGTATGTAGCTATCTCCCAAAGAACCAGAGTGAATGCCCAAGACCTTATTTAAGGGATACTTTTATGGGAAAAAATTTTTTTCTAAAAAAACATCAGCTCCAGCAGATTTCTGCACTGAAATCCATTTTCCAAAAGAGCAAACAGATTTATTTTATATCTAATTTCTAAATCTGACATTGGGCTAGACATATCGTCAGTTTCCTAGCTGCCCCAAGTCGTGTGACTTGTGCTCTGATAAACTTCAATATCACCCCCAGCAGTCTAACAACAGAAGAACGGGAAAATAACCAGATAGCAGCTCCCCAACACAAGATAACAGCTGCCTGGTAGCAGGTAGGCAGACTAGGCACATGCCTAGGGTGTAATACTGGGGGGCACAAGGCACGCACCATCTCTGCCTCCTACACCCTTGTCCGGTCCCGTCTCTGCGCTCTGGCTGGAGTCTGTATCAACAAGCACAAATGCATCCTTTTTTGCTGTCGTGTTCTTTTTCACGCATTCTTCTTTTTTTGCCTATGCTCGTCATTTCTTTTGCACGCATGTTCTTTCTCACACACATGAAGGCTATTGGGCGCCTGGTTTTCCTGGTAGATCTAAGACCAGAACTCATCAGTAAAAAAAAAGTAGGAGCAGCCTGTCAGAAGTAACAGCCTGTCAGAAAGCAGTTCCATCCTAAAGTGCTGGTTCTTTCTGGGAGCACATGACCAGACACAATGACTGGAGACGGCTGCCTACACACCGATATTACAACTAAAAAAATACACTTGCTGGTTCAGGAATTAAATGTTATACTGTAGAGTGAATTATTTTCAGTGCAAACTGTGTAATTTAGAAATAAAAACTACACCATAACAATCATAGCAGAATCCCAGAATCACTTGAAATGTAAGTTTATTTTTTAAATGCTTTCTTAAAGCTGCCAGAATGTACGACTGTTCTGCCAATGTGCAGCACTTAGAATAACAACACAAGTGGTATATACTCTGCCAGCATTTTTTCAGAAAGCATAGTAGAGCCCAAATGCAACCGTGCAGACTGTCCTTTGTTTTCCAATAAAGTAAACAACAGGCTGCACAATAGGGCTCTGGTGCTTCTCCGAAGGCTGAAAAACAGTCAGCAAAGAACACATCGTATGTGCTATTTGCTTTCATGTTATAAAGATTGAGCCCATTTTAATGTTTACCTGTGCCCCTGAGGCACCAGAGATGCAACAACAGGTAATCATTCTAGGCCGGTGCTTGCTGTGCACAGCAGAAGATAGTCAGACAAGAACAGAAGAAATGATCTGTTACATAAAGCATACAATGTTCATAAAACGATTTTTCTGGTTTTATTAAGCGTTTGGATCCATCCCACCCCAGTCCTGCAGATTGAGTCTTTCACAATGAGGATATATGACTTTAGTGGCTCAAGTGCTGTGAAAGCAGCCAAACACGGGGTGATATTCAGAATAAATATCTAAAGGTTATGCACGCAGCCTAAGGGTAGGGACAGACAGGGAGATTCGGGGAGATTCTGTCGCCTGGCGTTTTTAGCAGGCGACAATCTCCCCGAATTTCCTTCTCCCTGTCTGCCGCTAGTATAAGTGATAAAGCACCTGTGCACACGCTGCGCGGCGATTTCTGGAATCGCCCGAAGTTTCCTGACGAAGTATCTTCGGGCGATTCCGGAAATCGCCGCGCAGCGTGTGCACAGGCGCTGGCGCTTTATCACTTATACTAGCGGCAGACAGGGAGAAGGAAATTCGGGGAGATTGTCGCCTGCTAAAAACGCCAGGCGACAGAATCTCCCCGAATCTCCCTGTCTGTCCCTACCCTAAACAGTGAATGCCCTGGCTAAGGTATTCCAATATTGTTATAAGAAAGCATGCTACAGTGGAACAAGAATATACAGCTGTCAGCAAAATACTAAGAAGAAAATGTTCCATTAGTGAGGAATGTCAAACAACTGCAAAAAAAAAGCACTCCAGACCTGATATGTTACACTGACATATTAAGGAATTTTACCAAATTAACAGAAACAGGACTCACTGTACAGCACTACACACCCACATATGTGCATGTGTACATTGATTTACAGAAGAAATTAATTACACAAGGACATATTTATTTGTACATGCAGAAATGAAAGCACAGATTTGGGGCAGATAGCAGCGGGTGCAACTACAGATGCTTGTTGGGAAAAATGAGTACTATGCCTTTATTGTGCTATGCTCTGTTTTGCAAATGAGCCGTACTGTATACTGCTCTTCTATAGAAGAATCCACAGCTAATATAGAAGGTGGGGCTTACAATAAAGAGCAGCATTTCCCACGAGATGCAGAGAACAAAGGTAACAAACAGTCATTGCATCCTTTGGGAATCTGTGCAACCTGCTTCAGGACAATATACAGCAAAGAGAACAAGCTAAGTAGCAGTCCTTTAGACTGGGGTTTTCATTGAAGAAAATTAATTTTTTTAGTATGGGGGTCTCAGGATTAATAAGTCTTATTAAGCAACCTGCAACAGAGTTTGTTTAGAAAAAAGAAAAACAAAACAGACCAACGGATGATCCCAACTTGATCATTTCTTTGCGTGAGCATATCCTATCAAGTGCCACATTAGAAAGTAAGGTCCCAGCCCAAGGACACGTAAACAAGGACATCCATACCTTCTTATGGCATGGGTCACTTTGCAGATGCATCTATCAACTACAGGTAACCATATAGTAGTAGAGCAGGCACTCCAAAAACCAATCTTCCAGACAGACTTGTAAAAAGTTTAGTAACACTTTTTTGAGTACATAAGGAATAAGGATAGAGCCTTACGCGTTTCGTATCTTTAGGACACTTTAGGCCTATAGCCCATCATACAGCCTATGATCAAGTGTCCTTAAGAAGAAACACATAAGACTGTAAAATGTACACATTTTTTGTCTGGAGGATTGGTTTTTGGAGTGCCTGCTCTCCTACAATACGGGTTATGTGCTCCCTAAGATCAAGGTTCAGGGTGGTGCATCTGGATCTCTTCCTCTATTTGGTTCACATGTTAACCTCAATACCTGCTGGCTGGCTGAGGGAATGACCCAGAGCACACAGTATATCAGGTAAATATGCCTTGGCCTACAGACCCTTACTAAATTATTTAGTAGCTGCGTTTCAGCATCTCAGCACAGTATCTTGACCTATTTTATTTCATACAGTTACTAAATAAATCATGCCAACCAACTTTATAGTGGCAAACAGATATTACAGAATTGCAAACAAAATGACCCTATATTGTCTTTCCTACTGTGTTTGGCCAACAGAGGATTATATAAATCCAGGGAATTATGCACAGACATATTGCTGATAATCTTATTTAAAGCAGTGCAGCTTATGATTAAGTAAAGGCTACAATCATGGGAGGAAAATGCTGTCTCCTTCTGAAACACTCCCGGGTGGTATTCAAGAAAAATCAATTAATTGCTCCTCTGCTCTTAAACTCTGTAGCAAAAGACAGCTGCTACTACTGGTCACCATACTGAAGGGATCATTAAAATAAAGGACCATTAAGCAGAAATAAATAAAATAAGGAGGATTTTTAAACAAATGATCAATAAGTGAGTGCTTACTATTTCATGCGAGAACAAAGGTAGAGGCTGTATGAATATTTCCAAAAATAAAGTAACAAGATTAAGTAACCTGTTAGTCAGAATTCACTGAAGGAGCACCAATAAATCAAGGCAACTAAGAACAGCAGCAGTAAGGCAGAATATACTTCTATATTTACTGCAATGGCCACAGTCCAATTAGGCGCAGCTTCCATGGCAAGCGCAACAATGTTTGAATTGTTGGGGGAAATCTTACATTTTGGGTAAAAAATCATAGCAGTTGCAACAGAAATTTGCACTTTGCTTTGTGCAGTGAATTAAACAAATGAACCTTATTATGCATATATTTTTTTCACCTAAAAGGTTGGTTTGGACAGTCTTTTTAAATTAAACACTGTAAATGCAGTGTGTGCTTTATTTATCTATCTGGATCTGCACAGGCTCTGTAGTAAGTGGAGAAAATATTTTTTGGCACTTTAGCCCCCAGTGCAATAATATAATAGCTCATTAGGATGAGCTCCTCTTCCCACCTCTAGGGTGCCAACGTAGATGTAAAATGAATAGAGGTTTCTTGTGTGGAGTAATTAACTGGGAGTTTGATTACATAACTGCCTTTCCTCCCACAGTTATTAGGAAGAAGGCATGAGAGGGAAGCATAGAACACTTTACTTGGTGGATTTCTGGTCTACCCCACGCAGCTGCAAATGGGGTCACAATGTGTTTCCTGACACTGTACCATTCTGTAACCGAGCAGCTTTCATTTTTTTAATGAGAACTAGATTGATAATAATAAGGGCACAGTAAAATCCATCTCTAACAATGAAATAACCAAACTCAAACTTAGAAGGCTATTTCCAAACATACCCCCTCTGAGCAGTGCATGTTCTCAGAATATCCACATTCAGCAGAAATACAGGTAGAACTGTCACATGCACCCATCCATTTACTTATTCCTGCTGTGCTCTTGAGAGGATATCCCCAGATTTTGCACTGGTAATGTGTCCTGAGGACAGGAATAAAAACACAGACAAGAACCACCACGCCTTAATCCGGCACCCAGAAGATAAAGGTGCCCTGAAGCAAAGAGAGATTGGGGAATAGGAGGCATCAAACAAGGACACAGCTGCGTTCTAACAAATATTAAATACAATTAGTTATGAATAGTTATGCATGTAAATGTTATATTACAGAGATAAAGGTTAGTTCCTATTAAAATGATGATGTCATACAAGAAGTCTAGGAGCAGACAAGGGGCCATAAATATGCCTTAGCATGTAACATCTGACCCTAGGAGCTTGGAAACCTTTAGCTAGCCCATTTTCTGTAGCAGATCTGTTTTAATACATTACTATGTGTGGTGTGTCTCCCTGTGGTTCAGCTACCTGTTCCTTCTGTACTCAATTGCATATTGG
>CM044432.1:40558265-40578015 GCA_024363595.1 Xenopus borealis
AATTCACTGGTCGAATGTACCTAATTTGCATATTCGAAATTTGAATCTTTTTGAAAATTCAATCAAATTTCGCATTATTCATGTGAATACATGTGAATTTAGTAAATTTGCCGCATAGAGATAATTATGTAATTGTATTTCTTCATTACATTACACTGGAATCAGACATGGGGGATAAAGGACAGACTTGTTCAGTGCTGGGAAACTGTGCTCCAATTACAGGAATAAAGAACAGGGAGCCAGATTGATACAGATCAGCTGGGATTCTCATTTTTGTGCATTTTAGGGCTAGTCCACATGGAAAGATTCAGGGAGATTTATCGCCTGGCGACTAATCTCCCTGAATTGCTTGCCTGTTTCTCCCGCCCGCTGAAATGTGAAGTTGCCTGCGTCTATTCACACGCAGCTCTGCATTTCAGCAGGCGGGAGACAAGGGCAAGCAATTCAGGGAGATTAGTCACCAGGCGTGTGTACTAGCACTTAATGCAGCCGCTGGCTGTGGAGATTTGGGAGAAAGTTTTGGAAAAGTTTTATTCTGCAATATTACTTTAAGAATACAACCCTGATATTGGTGGACTGCAACTTCCACTTCACTATATGTTACATTATTCTGGGATTTGTAGTCCAACAACAACAACGGAGTAAAGTTTGGTTGATCAGTGCAGCGCAGCAGGGTTTACGACCCCTTTAAAGGAGTGACTTGCCTTTAAGTTCACTTTTAGTATGTTATAGAATGATAAATTCTGTCCACTTTTAATTTGTTATGTCTACTCTTCATTTCTCAAATTTCTCTTCAGGCCCTCTCCTATTCATATTCCAGCCTCTTATTTAAATCAATACATGGTTGCCAGGGTAAGCAGAACCCAAGCTACCAGATTTCTTAAAGGGCAGCTGTTACCTAAAAATAGTTTCCCCACCAAAAGTGTGGGTTAAAAAAGCTGCACTCGGGTTGGGGAAAACATACTTTTTTTTTTTTAATTGCCCCCTACAACACCTACACTGGGAGCTCCCTGAGCAGTCAGCCATGCTGTGCAGTGTACGTGCACATAATGAGTGTCTGACATAGGCACCTTATAATCAAACTTCAAATGCATACCTATGCCCCAACATGCGGCACCCGGATGCTAGCACTAGCAGGGGCAATTAAAAAACAAAACACTACTGTTCCCCCAACCAAACGACAGGCTGTATTAATAATGTACATGTTTAGTGGGGAAATTATTAATAAAAAGCTAAAATAACTCAAAAAACACAAATAATAAAAACTGATCACTTTTTATAGATCATACAAAAGTTAATTTACAGTCAAACAACCCCTTTAACCACTGTATTCTACAGCTGAGGCATGTGTGTTAATAAATTACCAATTGTATTTCGTTTTACGTTAGGTATTAAATTCAAAATGACTATTACTGCTTGAATGCAAAAGCATAAGAAGGACTAAAACAACTGGAAAGAAGCAAATTGTGGGCAGTAAGCTTCGCAGCTATGAGCGAGTCCCATTACATTAGATAAAACCATAGCATTATCTCAATACCAGGGCTGGAAAGAACAATTCATCATTAATGGAGAAACCTTAAAGGAGAACTATCGCAAAAATTTAAATTTAATATAAGCTTCATCATACTGAAAAAAATACTTCCTAAATACAATCAATTAAATATTCTGAATTGTTTCTGAAATAGTCAAGTGTATGTTCACTATCCCTCTCTCAGCATGTGTTTCTCTTCATTCAGATATTCATTGACAGTTAGATCCAATATATGTTATAGGGGGGCTCCCTTTCCTAGCAGATGTATTAGAGCTCACTCAAATAACAAATTCCAGTACAAACAAAATAACTGCACAAATTCTGCATGTAGAGAGACATAACGTCTGGTGATTTTAATAGAATTAGCTCTAAGGGCTCTTACACACGAGTGTCTGAAACGTACCCCTGTGTACCGGTTTTATGCGTTCAGCCACAGGGCAGCGCAGGAGTAGACGCATTAAATTTTTTTCAATGGGGCTGTACTCACACAGGCGCATGTAGGCGCAAAACACAGGAAAAATGCAGCATGTTGTGTCTCAACCTGCGTTCGGTGCCTACACGCGCCTGTGTGAGTACAGCCCCATTTACTACTCCTGCTCTCCCCTATGGCTGAAAGCATAAAACCGGAACGCGGGGAGCGGAGCTTCAGAAGCTTGTGTGTAAGAGCCCTAATATGTCTTCGAATCATACGATTTATTGGATCTAACCGTCAATGAATATCTGACATCCATCTACTCCATGAAGAGATAATGAAGAGAAGAGAGTAAAGATCTACTTGATTATTTCAGAAACAGTACATACTTTATTATATTCAGAAAGTTTCTTATTTCAGTGTTCTGAAGCTTATATTAAATTTGAATTTTCATGATAGTTCCCCTTTAAAGGGAAACTGTCATGGGAAAACATGTTTTTTTTTTTAAACACATCAGTTAATAGTGCTGCTCCAGCAGACTTCTGCACTGAAATCCATTTCTCAAAAGACCAAACAGATTTTTTAATATTTAGTTTTGAAATCTGACATGGGGCTAGCCATTTTGTCAATTTCCCAGCTGTCCCGGTCATGTGACCTGTGCCAGCACTTTAGGAGGGAACTGCTTTCTGGCAGGCTGTTGTTTTTCCTTCTCAATGTAACTGAATAGTACGCAGTGGGACATGGGTTTACTATTGAGTGCTGTTCTTAGATCTACGAGTCAGCTGTTATCTTGTGTTAGGTAGCTGTTATCTGTTTACCTTCCCATTGTTCTTTTATTAGGCTGCTGGGTGGGGGAAAGGGAGGGGGTGATATCACTCCAACTTGCAGTACAGCAGTAAAGAGTGATTGAAGTTTATCAGAGCACAAGTCACATGACTTGGGGCATCTGGAAAATTGACAAAATGTCTAGCCCCATGTCAGAATTAAAAATTAAATATAAAAAAATCTGTTTGCTCTTTTGAAAAATGGATTTCAATGCAGAATTCTTCTGGAACAGCACTATTAACTGATGCATTTTGAAAAAAATTTTTTTAACATGACAGGATCCCTTTAAGGTTAGGAAAACGGTTTTCCTCCAGCCTAAGAGACGTGTGACCAATTATACCGGCTGCTGACAATGGATTTCTTTTTCTTTCTTTAAATTCCAGCTTGACAAGCCAGAGAAAGAATGCTGTCATTGGAATCAGATTACATGCAGTGCAGCCCAGAGAAAGGCATACAACAAGCAACCTTGTGACAAGTGATGTCATGTGAAATGTAGCCATGCAGCCTCCTGGTAGTGTGCTGGTACACTGCATTATTTATCTCAGTGTGTTACTCCTTCAGGGAGGAGAGTATCGTTAATGAGGCTACACTACGATTTCTGTACCACGAGCACTAGGAAATTCACAAGCTGGCACAAATGGATTGGAAAATGAATATATAAACCAGGTTTTAAAACAATGCCCAATTTATTGAGAAACAGGGATCCTGAATTATGTCTAGTCGTACCCAGAACTCTAAATAGTCACTAGCCATTTGGCAGGTTTGGCATGTGTTAATGCTCTAGATGCTGTTGGACTACAACTACCAGCATTACCTGGTCAACCTTCTGGAGTTTTAGTTCATACATAAAACAGACACAGACTAAATCCAAAAGCATTTTGGGGGATAAAAACATAATCCATTATCACATCTATAGCACCAAGAGGTTCGCTTCGGCTCCATAATTACACTAAGAAAACCTGGGTTGTTGTGGGTCACACAACAAAAGGAAAGCGTTAGTAATTCATTTTATTCCACTTGCTTCAAAACACGATTATTTCTGCCATTGTTATTATGAATAAGGTAACAAAACCCAATTCCCATTCTCTAGCTTTGTGGTCAGCAGCAGGAAGAGGTTCACAGATTCCCCTTCGGATTTTATTTGCCAATGACTTTGTTTCCCTTTAGAAAGGGATCATGAGAGAGAACAAGGCTGCTATAAATATCAATACGTTTCAATCTTTTGCCAAAATGTTTGCTTTGTCCCGGTAGCACATTAAAGATTATAGAAGGGATGGCCAACCTGTGGCCCTGCAGTTTCTATTGAACTATAACTCCCAGTATCACATGACAACATCAGAGCATGTGCTTCTATGTTGTTCAACAACTGATGGAGGGACACAAGTTAAACAGTTGATTATAAAACAGCCATACAAAATTGTGGTGTCAGTCCCTGAACTGTCAACGACAGACAGTAAAGATGGCCATAGACGCAAAGATAAAATCGTGCGAAATGTATTTTCATAGAATGTTCAGTGCGTGTCTAGTGGGGAAGGAGCTGACCGATCTCGGCAGAAGACTTGGATATCGGTCGGCTGGTCAGTCAGGTAGAGCTGAATCATCATATACGGGTAGAATTCTATTGTTTCTGCCTGTTTATCTGACGATTCAGCTCTATACGTTTGCATTGAAACAAATGATCTCTCCACAATATGCCCACCTTGAGGTGGGCGATATCGGGCTGATCAGAATGGCGCAGATACAGGCGGTCTGATCGCGGGCCCGCATCAACAGATGCGGCCACAATGCAACAGGATTTTTAATCCTGCCTGATCAACATCTGGCCGACTTTCGGCTTGATATCGATTGGAGAAGCCCGTCAGAGGGCCCCCCGCATGGGCCGATAAGCTGCCGGCTCAGTCTGTCGGCAGCTTTTATCGGCCCGTGTATGGCCACCTATAAGGTGCCCATAAGGTGGCCATAGACAGGGAGATCCGCTCGTTTGGCGATATCGCCAAACGAGCTGATCTCTCCCCGATATGCCCACATTGAGGTTGGCGATATCGGGCTGATCCGATTGTGGGCCCTAGAGCCCAACGATAGGATCATAATGGAGGCGATACGGGCGGTCTGATCGAGGACGGCATACACACAGAAATGCGCCCGCAATCCGACTGGGTTTTTTAACCTGCCCGATCGAGATGTTGCCGACTTTCGGCTAGTTATCAATCGGAGAAGCCCGTCTGATAGCCTCGGTCTGTCGCCAGCTTTTATCAGCCCGTGTATGGGGGGTCCTTTAGTCAGACAAACAGACAGATAGGTGCACACGATGCTCCAAGGACTTTATATACTACAAGAGTCCCAGTGTGCCCAGTACAGTTATGTGCAAAACCCAATCCAACACAGTTATAGGAGATTTGATGGATCGCTGACAATGAATTGTTGAAATGAATGAAGTGGATCTGATTCCTCAATGAAGCTGTAGCATTTCTGCAACTTGCATGCTACTGCCTACAGATGAAGTAGCAAAGTAAAGACTGAACTACTGAAACTGAACTGAAGTTACAACTCGCTGCAACTTTGTCTCAGTCCAAGTCAGATTTGGTGCTGCCCTGCGAAGTGTCCCATCCAATCCCTACAGACAGAGTGTCAGGCAAGTGAACAGGCCTAAGACAAGTTCAATAAACAGCCAGTGGCAGTGTGGGCAAGGGCAGGGAAGTTTCCTTAGTGGCTGTCTGATCTCACGCTAATCACACGCTAATCTCACGCTAATAATACACAGTGAGTGCCCATACCTGCGCGCTTCTGTCAGCCGGGGGCTTCATCACAGCCTGCCTGAAACTGTTATCCACATAGGACGCCATCGTTGTGCTCCGGGGAGGTTTGTTGGCAGCAGCAAGAAGGTGGTGGTGATGATGGTGGTGGTGGTGCCCCCCTTGGGGAGGCTGAAGGCCGGCCGTGCTCCTCCTTGTTCGGATGCTCAGTGCTGCACAAACTCCTCCCCTCGATACCAAGTAAGATCCACGGGCACCAGGGCAACCTTTCCCCGCTGTCCAGCGCTCTCTGCGCCCACAAAAGTAAATCCAGGGACAACAAAAGAAAAAGCAAGCAAATCCGGTGCTGTCACTTATGCGTCGGATACAGGGCGGCAGCCCCCGGGTACCAACACAGGGGACTCAGACTTAGTGCTGCAGCCATGCTGAGAGTGGCACACACTAGCGGCGGCAGCGGCAGCAGCAGCATCACAGGGCAGGAAGAGGGTGTGGAAGTAAGAGATCTGCTCCCTCCTACTCCTCCTCCTTCCCCTTCCTGTACTCCTTGCACTGATTCTCGTCAGCTCTCTACTTCCCCCTGCCGGCTGTCTGGTGTCTGCGCTTTCTCTCAGCCTCCCTTTCTCTCACACATAGAAAAGCTGCTCGTGCCCCAGCCGGAGGGGCCTATTAGAAAACCTTAGACCAGGGCCCCAACTTTCCAAACTATTATTCCTTCTGCCCTCACTATTCTTACATTATTAAGCCTCTTTTTCCACATAAAGAAATAGGGAATGAACATGAATAAGGCCAAATTCTTAGAAGCAAGATGGCCCACTGACACCTGGGCCCACCGGGAGTTTTCCTGGTATCCCTGTGAGCCAGTCCAACACTGCCGTGCACTGACCCCTCACACACAGCGCCTTCTACGGAACGCATATTAGGACATCCTTGCGAAAAAGTGCTGTCCTATATGCGCACTCGTAAGGCTGTTGAATGCGGCGTCCTATGTTTTTATACTCAACCGTCCTAAGAATCTTTAGTAAGTGATCGGTCCTCGCTCCTCCGTCTTGCGTCGTCAGCCCTCCCTCCTCGCAACTCAGCCCTCCCACCTCAATAGTCAGCCATCCGAACTCAGCCCTCCCTCCTCCTAACTCAGCCCTCGTTTTTCAGTTCTCTGCGGCTTATGAATGAGAACGGAGGTTAACTTATTTACAAGGACCTAAGGCAGAGAACTGAAAAACGAGGGCTGTTAGGAGGAGTAAGCAGCTACATTGCCGGTAAATTTGTAATACCGGCCCCGGCCTTGGCTGGTGTTTTACCGGCTAGGCCGGTAAAATACCGGCTGGGTGGCAACCCTAGTTGCAAGTTATGCGTAATATATATGGGTGTTTAGCAACTGCATGATTCCTTAATAAAACTTTTCCACATAGCTGTGTTGGTGCTTATGATGTCTGTTGGAGTACTTTGTCATTTTGCCCTTCTACATATTGGGAATTGCACTAAATGCCACATCATGTGCTACCAGGTCTGGACTGAGAATTAAAATAGGCCCTGGCATTTCAGGTACACAGAGGCCCAGTACACCCACAAAGAGGCCCAAACAGCCCCCACCAGCCCACTAAATACTGATTTTCTATGGCACCTTATAGCAGTCCCTCTGGCATTTGAGTGTGGCACACAGATTGCTACAAATCTGTATGCCACAAAGGCCCAGGCCTAGGGTGGCAGCATTTTTGGGGGGCCACACCCAGGGGCACTCGCCTCAGGCAGCAGCGCCCCCCAGTTTAACAGGGGCGGCAAAAATGCTGCTCCTGGTAACTAAGAGCCGAATTTACGGTTTTCAACCCGGAAATTCAGCTCTTCTAGTGCAGAGTACGTTATAGTGCCCTGGACCCCCCTACCCCTGTGCGGCGCTGTGTGGAAAAATACCAGCCAGCCGGTAAAATACTGGCCAGGTGGCAACCCTAACCAGGGCCTGCCCCCCTCCAGTTATGTTACTGGCACAAAGGAATTTGAGGGGAAGGGAGATGAACGGCGGTGGGCCTAGGGGCGTCCTTCTATGTAAATCCGGCCCTGCCTTTGATGGATACAGGGCTGGATTTACATAGTGGGCGCCCCTAGGTCCACTGCTGTTTGTCGCCCCCCATACTCTGCCCTTTATTCTCAAATTTTCATCATCAGGACTGGAGCAATGGGGATTGGCAAATGGTAAATTTATATCCCCAGTGTTTCTGAACCAATGTGGGTGTCATTGGGCAGCATGCCTCCTCCCCCTAAAATTCTGCCACCATAGGCCCAGGCCTAGGCAGCCTTTCCACAAATCAGGGCCTGTATGGATAAACTGGATAACAATGCATTTCAGAGTAAGAACAGGCAGTGTAAATTGTATTTGGTCATGATAAACCCAGAGACTTTACCTGGGACACAAATACCACAAAGAGAAATACTGGCTGTCATATTTAGCAGTTCTACCTCCTACCCAAAATCTCACTAGCTCAATGACTGCCCAGTAATAGTTGGAGAAAACACCCTCCTATCCCAGCAAGCTGTTAAATGACACAACAAATACACATTGATGCTGAACTGGGAGACCAGGGGTCTCTTGAGCCACAGCTTTACTACAAAAAGTAGCAGTATGATATGAAGTATACAGCACTCAGACACTGCTAGCACCCAGGGCAAGGCCGCCATTAGAAATCACGGGGCCCTGCACAATAACATTTTCAGGGCCCCGCCCTAGCACCCAAGCCCCGCCCCTAATCCACGCCCACTCCACAACATAGTTAAAAGACGACACAGACATCAGCGCTAAAAACGTAACCCCTTATAAGTTAAAAAAAAAAATTGGTGGTCAGGCCCCCCCAACAAGTTAAAAAAAAATTGGAGCCCCATAAAATATTTTTTTTTTAAAAATTGGTGGTCAGGCCACGCCAACCAGTTAAAAAAAAATTTGGGCCACAAAAAAATATTTAAAAAAAAAAAAATTGGTGCAGGGTTCTATAGAGTATTAAAATAAAACATTGGTGGCCAGAGGATTAAAAAAAAAAAAAAAAACAGATTGGTGTCAGTAGAATTGAACTCTTGGCTTCAGGACTTCAGTTAAAGCTGTTTTCATGACTTTGGTTCTTTTCGCCGCTTGAGGACATCAGTGTCGGCTCCTTTCGTGACTTCGGGTATTTTCGCCGCTTCAGGACTTCAGTGTCGGCTCCTTTCGGGACTTCTGGTCTTTTCCACCTCTTCAGGACTTCGTAATTGTTCGGCACTTCCGCATTCTGCGCAGGACTACAAGGGACTTCATATAGAGTGCATGCTTCTGCGCCCGGGACACTTGTCCCCCCTGTCCCCCTCTGATGGCGGGCCTGACCTAGGGATCACATTATCAGAAATCCCCTGCCGTCCCCATGGCCCACCCCACTGATGGTCAGGGGACCCAGTACAAGCAGGGCTTTATTTAGGTCTGATGCCGTCCTTGGCGTCACACGTCGTGCATAATGATGTCACACCGTGCGCGCTGACGGCATGCAACATATTCAGCGGCACATGACATCACTTCCACATTCTTCCTCAGCCCCTACCCCTCAACCCCCTCAGCTCCATCAAAATTTGATATTCAAATTCAAGGGGTTTTAATAAAGATAAAAATTTGAGGGTCTAATTCGAGGGTTAATTAAAACCCTCGAAATTCAAACCTTATTAAATCTGCCCCATAAAGTATGAAAATCCAAATCCAGAGTTTAAACACCAAAGAAGATCTTAGCTGTTTATTAGTATAGTGCCGGGCCGGAACTAGGGGTAGGCAGAGTATGCGGCCGCCTAGGGCGCAGTCATAGGGGGGCACAGTTTAGAAGGGAAATGTTTTTTTTTTTATTCTTTAAGTTTTAGCTTCGCCCCTGTCTCCAGCAGCAGCATTCTACTCTACTTCAGTCCCCACCTCCCTCTTACTTGCCCTTTGCCTGGCACAGATCTGGGGCAATATTTTAGCTGCTGCTCTGGCACAGGTACAGACTTTGGGGACCATGGCTGATGGCACAGGTACAGACTTGGGGGGCAATGCTGGTGGCACAGGTACAGACTTAGGGGGCAATGCTAGTGGCACAGGTACAGATTGGGAGCAAAATTCTGGGTGCTGCTGACACAGGTACAGATTGGGAGCAAAATTCTGGGTGCTGCTGACACAGGTACAGATTAGGGCAATTTTTTGTGTGCTGTTGGCTGGCACACGCACAGTTTGATTCATTAATGTGTTATAAGGTTTCTTTATTCAAGAAAAAGTGAATAGGTGGGAAATGGTCATACAGAAAGGGGCGTGGGGGGCACTGATTGAACCCCTTGCCTAGGGTGCCAAACTAGCTTGGCCTGGCCCTGGTATAGTGAATATATTTAATTAACTGAAATGGAAATTTCCAGCCTTGACTTTCCTAGAGTACGATTCAATGATGTTTATTGCATTCATCTGTTACACATCTCCTGATGAACATTTTACCTGATGTTCTTATGTTGAATTTAATTAGTCTGTAACTCATGCCCTGTCATCCTTGAATATGGGATTGAAGATAAACCTAATTCTAGTTTTTATATATACATCTCTGTTCACGTAGCTTTTAGCCAATGATTTTATTGTGAGAACAACATATATTTCAGTTGTATGTGTTACTGTCAGTCTTAATTGTGTCATCATTAGGCATTAATAAATAAAGTGTGATGTCTGAACTGTAGTTCATAAAAGCTGGAAGGATTTATATTTCTAATCTAATTAGTTGCTCTCTGTGTGATATAGCATTTACATGACAGATCTGCAATATAGATAATACTCTTTAGCATATTCATTAATAGGGGTGTGCGGACATCAGAATATATATTTAATATAGAAATTAAGCAACAAACATTCTCATTCTGAAAGAAGGCAACAAATATTTTTTTTTGTGCAAAAACATGTAATGACCCTGCAGCTCAGGCCCAACCTGCAGTGTTAATGTTGTGTTTGGTAGCCGAGGATGAGGAGAGTATAACAGTGCTTTATTAGCTGGTTCATTCAGCCATTGCATAACAGCAGAAACTCTTACTTTCACTTTAAAACTGTACAGAAAGTCCTGTGTATGCACGGTGACACCCGCAGGCCATTTGTATAAACACCACAGTTATTTACTGTCTCCCCTCATTCAGGAGGGGTTTCAATGACTATATGTTGTGCACTAAACATCAGTCTATCTCCTACAGTGGCCTACTCAACAGACATTCCATAAAGTAGAAATGAATGCAACAAAACATAAGGATTTTCAGATGTGTTGAGCTTCCATTAGTCTTTTTATCTCAAAATCACTCCGCTGCTATTTGTTAAGCAGTAAACATATTAATGAGAAAGTTGTTTGATTTCAGCAAAAAACAACAATACACCACCTTTAAAGGGATGGTTCACCTTTAAGTTACATTTTAATATGTTATAGAATGGCTAGTTTTAAGCAAATTTTCAATTTTTTTTCTTTTTTATAATTTTTCAACTACAGTATTTTCCAGCTTTCAAATAGGGGTCATTGGCCCCATCTAAAATACATGCTTCTTATGGCTATAAATGTCTAGTTATTAATACTTTTTATTACTCATCTTTCTATTCAGGCCCTCTCCTATTCATATTCCAGTCTCTTATTCAAATCAATGCATGGTTGCTAAGAGCTTAGCAATGAGATTGCTGAAATTACAAACCAGAGAGCTGCTGAATAACTAAAAATCCACAAATGATAAAAAAAAAACCAATTCAGAATATTGCTCTCTACATCATGCTAAAAAGTAAATTCAAAACAGCCCCTTTAAGTAAATTTTTAACAAATGTTACTGTAATAATTGTCTAACAAAGAATATTACATTGAGAAATTGCAATATTTGTTCTTATGCAATTTTTGTTCTTTTTATGACTTTGATTACGTCTGTAGACTCTTCCATCTAGTTCGGCTTTGGCACGGCGTGTTTGTGAAGTTCCATGCAAATTGCATAATGTAATCCGAATGGCTGTAATTAGAAAACATGCAAGATAAAGAAAGTAAAATTAGTTGCAGCAAACCTGGAAGTCTGTAACCGAATTAATTCTATTAATAGGGTTATTATCCCAGCACCACACAGCTTTGCATTTAGTGCTCTTTAGAAAGGGACACTAGCTCTTCAACAAATGAAAGAAAATTGCATAGCTAATTCATGCAAATAATTATAGTGTTGGCTGTATCTCATGGCTGAATGTATTCACTCTATGCATAGCAAATAACTGAGCTAATCCTTTGATTAAGGCAGTAGGTATATATATATATATATATATTATAGCTGAAGCCTAACAGAAATATTCTGTAGGATGGATTCTGTAATTTCAACATAAGCTATTGAGAGGGGCATTCACTTGGAGTGCTACTGTAATTACTTTTCAAGGTATCCACTTAGCATAGGAAACTTTTTCAGCCCATAGTGAATACACATTTTGGCATTGGAAATGATCTACTCAGGAAGCATGTCACACAGGGAAAGCCAAAATTCAAAGACCTGTAACAATATTATTTTTTATATATTTATATACACCCAGAATTTAAAAACAATTAGGTTATCTTAGGTCATCCCCAGGCAGCAGCCATTTAAGTCTGGGCACACCCCTCATCCACTTCAGACTCCACCCACATACCACTATGCCCTATCTCTCATGTGCATGACTCAAAACAGCTGGGAGGTGTAACTGTTAGTAAGGTAATTGTTTGCAATGGGTATTTGAGATTTGGGGCACAGGTGAATTTACTCTTTTCTGTTTCCTAGAATTCTTAAGATTTTCTCTTCCAATCATTTTATTATTAACATGTATTTCTATAGCGCCAACTTATTTTGTAGCGCTGTATTTTACCATGGATGTCCAATATCTCAGGTGATAAATTTTGCTACCTACTAGCCATGACAAATAATTCTGACTTGGAAAAAACATGAGAGCAGTAATAATTGTTTAAAAAACTGTGACAGTACAACTAATGATAGAATTAAGTTAGGCTATTCTAGTACCTATATTGAGTGACATTTGACATCTTACTGCCATGACATGAGTTAAACAGCTTGTTAGAGGATTTAGAACAGGCAAGGCAGTGCATTAAGTGAGACAATAAATGGCCCTGCTCAGTTTTCACGTACAAAGCTTGTAGGGGGAAGGGATTCCCAGGACAAAAATAAGATTACAAGCCTAGAATATATATATCGCTTTGCTAATGTAAGATTGTTTGCCTTACTACCTAATATCCTAGGATGTGTTTAAGCCCTAATAATCAGGAGGTGTTGTATCTTACAGGAATTTCATTTAATATGTAGGTTTTTACTTCTAAATTACACCGTTTACACTGCAAATAATTCACTATACCTTATAAAATTTAATTCCTGAACCAACATATTTTTTTAGTTGTAATATTGGTGGGTAGGCAGCCATCTCAGGTCATTGTGCCTGGTCATTTTTCTTTCAGAAAGAGCCAGCACTTTAGGATGGGACTGCTTTCTGACAGACTGTTGTTTCTCCTACTCAATATAACTGAATGTGTTGCAGTGGGACCTGGATTTTTACTACTGAGTGCTGTTCTTAGATCTACCAGGCAGCTGTTATCTTGTGTTAGGGAGCTGCTATCTGGTTACCTTCCCATTGTTCTGTTGTTAGGCTGCTGAGAAGGGGATGGAAGGGAGAGGGTGATATCACTCCAACAGCAGTAACGAGTGATTGAAGGTTATTAGAGCACAAGTCACACGACTGGGGCAGCTGGGAAACTGACAAAATGTCTTGCCCCATGTCAGATTTCAAAATTAAATATGCAATTTGCTCTTTTGAGAGACAGATTTCAGTGCAGAATTCAGCTGGAGCAGCACTATTAACTGATGTGTTTTTGAAAAAAAAAAAAATTTCCCATGAGAGTATCCCTTTAAAAAGTGATTGTGACGATCATGGACAAAAAAAAATGGATGCCAGACACATGAATTGTATAAAAATGCAAACATAGCTCATACTTTGTACTTGTTTAAAGGTACAAAAATGATTGTGGGACATTCATTGAGATCCGAAAAATCGCCTGCGCAGCGTTCACCGCATTTCAGCAGGCAAATTTTTGCCAGCACTACGCAAATTCCCTAAAGTGCGAATTTACGCTCAGGTCTGCGAACGGTAGCGTAGTTGTGCTAGTGTTACTTCGCTAGACATAGCGCAAATACGCTAGCGAAGCCTAATTTGTATACGGTGCAAATTTCAAAATATAATAGAAGTGTATGTTACAGCCACTACGTTGCACTACACAAGCCCAGGAAACCTTTAATAAATTATATAAAGTTGTCCTATTGCCCTACATGTGCCCCCTATATAGTTGTGTTGCCATGTGTCAGGAAATGTAGAGGTGAAGGAGGGTAACCCCCCCCAAAAAAAACAATCTTTTTCAGACTATCACCCAAATCACCCAAATTCGTCTATCTACTTCGCTAGCGTAAATTCACCAGAGCCGGTGTTAGTGAATTTGCGAAGTTACGATTTGACGTCAATTTACACTAGCGTTAGTGAATTTGCCCCATTATATTTACAACTGATGACCAAATATCAAATTATTAGCAATCAGTTGCTAAAAGCTAATGAAAGAAACTAAATCTGATCAGTTGTGGTGAGTTATTGTGGTGCAATATAGCACCTAAGTTTTAAAGGAGCCATCTGATCTTCTCCTTTGGGTTTAATATTCCCTGGTGCCAGGGCCCTTGAAAAACTGTTTTTTGTGACTGAATGTCAAACTGCACATTATATTTTTACTGGACTGGACCACACTTAGATCAGACCACTGCCCCTCTCCAGCATAGTAAATTCAGTGTAATACAACTGGTGCTGACTGATGTTTATGCAACAAATAAAGTGTAAATATTTTTTTACCCCTAACTCTATTAAATAAACTGCTAGTTTTTGGTTACTCAAATAAAGTGTTAATTGAATGGACATTGGACCGTCATGGAGAGGTTTTGCATAATAGACAGTTATTTGCCTAATGAGAAACATATAATTATAAGAACCTTTCCATTTGCATTCATTAGTAATTTTCAAAGGTTTTAAAGTTATTCAAAAACATTACTGTATCTGCCTGTCTGTTTAGAATCCCTGCATTTCTGGCTCTGACTCCTAACAATTTCGCTACATTGTTTCAAAATATAAACCAAAGAACAGAAAAGGATGGAGAAATATCTAGCAAATTGTCTACATATCTTCTATATCCCAACAGTTTGGATTTTAGTACAGTGTATTACAGTGCGCTGAAACATCCCAATAAAATACACATACAATGTATTTTTTTACTATTAAAATGTATGTTACTGTAGTGCAGCTTCTTTAACAGAGACATACACAGTATATAGATTATTTCTATGTTTACTAACCTGTCATCACATAGGGGTTTATAGAGCTGTCCTGTGACTTAAGTAGAGTTGATTTAATCAGTATTAGGAATTTTGGTTTGTACGGTAGTACTAAGCTTAGCATCCTGGGGGATACCTGTGTGTATCTTGTAAATACTGAAATAAACAGGCTCTGTCTAGTACACAGTGTTCTTGCCACTGATATGATGTATAATCATTACAATTAGATATACGGTATATATATATATATAGAGACACATGAAGCTTACACTGTCACAATATAGTCACACAGTATTGTTTGGTAAATTATTTCAGAACATAAACATGTGTTAATAAACTGCATCAAGAAAATTTCATAACATAAAATTAAATGACAAGTGCCTTTATGTAGGATGCACTGGATGTGCTGTAACACACAGCCAAGATTTATAGATTAAGTGCTAAAGTTTTGAAGAGACAAGTTGACAGAGGTCCTTGCCTTGTAGAGCTTACAATCTAAGTGCATGGGAAATTTACAGACACATATAGGAGGATATTTCGCGTAAATTAAATAAAATTTTAAAATTAAAAATTGTAAATTACTTTCATCATACTCAAATGAGAAACTTTGTAATTACAATCAATTAAATACTCTCCGTTGTTTCTTATATAATCAAGTTTGTCTTCACTGTCCTTCTCTCAGCATCAGTTTCTCTTCATTCTGTCTTCATGCAGCAGTTGGGTGTCAGATATTCATTGACAGTTAGATCCAATATATCCTTTAGGGGGCTTCCTTTCCCCAGAGATGTATTAGAGCTCCAGTACAAATAAAATCTAGCATGTAGAGAGACCGGATTTCTTGGAATAATGAAGATGAACCTGATTATTTCAGAAACAGTACAGAATTTTTAATTGATTGTATTTAAGATTCTTATTTTATTTTCACCTGATCGTCCCCTTTACGTATGGGAGTCATCTTTAGGCCAGAATTCGGGATTTATGGATCTTGGTCCATAGAATAAGAACATTACTTTTATCCATTACAGACTGGGTGCAGTTTGCTAGTCTGACCCATGGAAACTATAGATATTCTGAGGTATTGCTAAAGACATTATGAAATGCTAACTATCTAAAAAGATAAATGTCATGGGTCAGAAGGTACTTAATCCTGTTCTGGGCAGCCCTCCAGCTGTCTAATTGGAATCCATTTGGCCAGGACAAAATTAAAGGAACAGTAACACTAAAAAATGTTTTGAAGTAATAAAAATTTAATATAGAGTTGCGCTGCACTGGTAAAACTAGTGTGTTTGCTTCTGAAACTGAAGCTGCTGTGTAGCCATGGGGACAGCCATTAAAAAAAAAAGGAGAAAAGGCACAGGATACACAGTACCAGATAAGCTATGTAGTATACAATGGGATTCTTCAGAACTTATCTTCTTCTACTATATGTCTTGTGCTTGAATTCCTGCCCCCTTGATTAGACAGTAGCTTGTTTATATAAACTATATTTGTGCTCCTAAAGCAAACATGCCAGTGCAGGGCAACACTACATTATATTGTCATATGTATAAAACATTTGAACTTTTTTGGTGTTACTGTTCCTTTAAGTGGCAGATATCTCCCACCAATACCAAAGAGGGTTCCAAAGATAGACAAATATACACTACTAGGGATGCCTTCCAGTACCAGGCTTTGATATTGTGGGACAAATAATATATGATCCCTTAGTGATTAAAAATGCATATGAGAGAGTTGTAAGTATGTCGAGAAAAGATTTATTGAATACAGTGGGAAGGAGAGGTAATAAGAAGAAAGGGGTTAACAGATCTGGTGACATTTATGAAGACAATTTGTACTTCATTACAAAATATAGTAACCAATCTAAACAAATTAGGAAAATAATAAAAAGAAGACTAGGCATTTTGAAAATGGATCCTTTATTGAATAATATAACCTTTGAGAAATTGAAATATGTATTCAAGCGAGGTAGAACCATCTCTAATGATATATCTCCTAGTTTATATAGGCCTAGAGAGAGTCAAAAAGTAAATAAGTAAATAAAATACTTATAAAATATTTTGTATATTTACTCTTAAAACACAATATCCAGTTGGTCTCAACAATAATTGTGAAGTAAGCTGTTTTTTTTCCAAACTTAATAAGTGTCCAAATATTTGAGTTGAATTATATTTGAGATGTTGCATGAATGTCAATGCACAATCTGCTGTAACCAATATGACATGTAATGATAATGAGCAAGCTATGTTTTGCTAAATTTTAATAATTGATTATTTTAATTGATATGGGTATATTAGGCACAGGATATACTGTGACTTCACCTCTGATGAAGTGCCAGAAGGAGGCATCAAATGCAGTGGTGTAACTAGATGTTACTGGGCCCCACAGCAAATTTATTTTAGGGCCCCCAAAATATCCAGAGGTTGTCCTGTTTTACCACTATGTTTTGAAATTTCTCATTAAGTAGGGCCTAATGGGCCCCCTATTCCTCCTGGGCCCCCCTGCAGCCGCAGGGTCTGCTTCCTCTGTAGTTACGCCCCTGATCAAATGCGTTCAGGCAGTGGCATAACTAGATATTACTGGGCCCCACAGCAAATTATTTTCAGGCCCCCAAAATGTACAGTGGTTGACCTGTTTTACCAATTTTTATTGTAATTGTATATGAATTGGGGCCTCATGGGGCCCCTATAGCTCCCGGGCCCCCCTGCAGCCGCAGGGTCTGCTTCCTCTGTAGTTACGCCCCTGGCGTCAGGTGACCATGAATGTCATAGGATAAGAAATTACATCTGTAACCTAGAGAGATTCATCAATAAAGTCGCTATTTCGATTTTAAACTCCTTGGTGAAAATGTTTTCTCACCCACCCTATTTCTTGATTCCAAAGATAGGTGCCCTGTGTATGCTGGAGTGTGATCCTGCCATAGAATATGGTAGAATAGAAGGTATAAATAACAGCTAACAGCTGTCAAATGTTTAGTTAACATTAAAAAAATTACAAAATACATTTCATTACACTCCATACCAGTCAAAGGAACTAGATGTCAGTACAGCCCTTATCTAAATGACTGATTTAACTGATATAAGATAACATCAGATAAACATATCCTATAATCATATCCTTTTCTTTGTTTTCTTGTCTTCTCCACTGTTCTTGTGCCCAGACCACAGGATTGTGATATAAGAGAAAAAGGGGAATTCATAACATTTAAAGAGGGTTATTTACTAAAATCTGAATTTTTTGTATTATCTAAATAATAAAAAGTCTGACTAGAATCCAGAATTGGACTTTATTTATTATTTAAAAAAAAAAAAAAAAAGCATGGTTTAATCAGATCGTGGGGAAACTCAATCAAATGGAGAAAAACACTATTTTGTTCTGAGGTTTTTCCCGAATCTTTTTTGGGCATTTCCTGCATTTTTGGGATTTTTGCCCAAAAAAGCCCCAAATAGTTGGCTTTTTAGGCTAATTCCAGTGCAGACCACAGGCCTTTCCCACTGACTTGTATAAAACCTCAGCAGCTCTGAGATGGCAGATTTATTTATTCAGACTTTTTGCAGCCTCAGGGGGGTAATTAAAAAAAACCCAGAAACATTTGAGTTTTGCCCAACTGGACTCTAGTAAATAACTCCCTTTGTGTTGTACTTCTGCATTTAGCACTTGCCCATTTGTTAAGTGAGGTTTATAAGTGACTCTTTGGCCCATGGGCCAGTCGGTCTGAAAACTACCAATGACATCTTGTTTTTGAGGTGAAACACATCTAACAAAAAAGTGAACACAAAAAAACAGCAACAATGCGAAAGAAGGAAAATATGTGAATACTAGAGAGGCAATGGTGAAAATGCAACACAAACAGGACAAGACTATTCCCTGAAAGCTCCGAGTTCAGACCCACAGCTAGACAATGGGTTAAATCTTACACACCATATTATTAAGTGATTAAAGTGGCAGAAAACTCGCAATAGACCAAATCCATGTGAACATGAAGTGGATGAGAGCAGGCTGTTCGGCTGTCCCTCCGGAGCACAAGAATTAGATTTGTTTGGTGTCTGAGGGCAGGAGATTATCTTAACTAGTTGGACTTGTTCTTCTGCATCTTGATAGCTAATCAGATCTCTGCTGGGGACTGAGCGAATGTCAGGGAATAGAAGGAAATCATAACAATGTAAATGTTGTGGCCTGAATACACATATTTGCATGATATATTGAAGGCAAAAAAATCACACACAGATATAAAAATATGACTGTATGCAATTTGAATGGCAATTACTGGCAGAGAAGCAATGATCTAAGTAAAACAACATTATTATTTTTACACTGTTGTACTCATTTAATATCATGAATAAATGTAATCTATTCCTTAGGTTTGTTGACTTATGTTGCTTTTCTACATGCTGCTCCTTCAAAACCAGTCTTTAGTGCTACGCATCTGCTCTTTCTGCTGCGTGAGGATTTCTTGTGCATTTGGCGATGTTAAAGGGGATGGAATAACTGCAAATGTCATGTCATCAGAGAAAAAATTGGCTAGCCCTGGTGAGTTTTAAAACCCTATTCTGCTTCACACCAAACAGTAATATAGCAAGAGTTCTAAAAATAATTGCTGGACTGAATTGTTATCATGCATTTAGCAGACGTCTTTGAGAAAGGGAGTAATTTACTTGTGATTTACACAAGAGAGTGTATTTTCTCTGACAAAGGAATAGGGCATTAAATGACACAAACATTGCTAAATAAGAAAACTAGATGTTGGCATGCAATACTTTGCCTTTAAAGATAACCAATCACAATTTCAGAATGATCACAGTAATGTAATACTGCTTCTACTAATAATACAGGTATAGGTTCCGGAAACCTGTGTAGGGGACAAGAGGAATCCTT
>CM044432.1:40782502-40794145 GCA_024363595.1 Xenopus borealis
CAAAAACAATGTAAAAGTTGTGTAAATTAAATTAAATAGGTTCTTGAACACAAGTCAGTTATATATTTTAATACTAATACACCAATTTGGTATGCTTCCATTAATTATTTAAAAGCTTAACTAGGCATTCTAGATGGGACTTTGCAGACATATGTGCTTGCAAGTTAAGGACATTATTTTGCAATGTGCAGGAGACACAGTGTGTATAGCAAGGTTCAGTGGTGTCAGTATTAATTTATTATATTGTCATTTTTATTTAGCCAATGTCGGACTGGCCCACCAGAATACCAGGAAAACTCCCGGTGGGCCAAGGTGTCAGCGGGCCCTCATGCTGCTAAACTTTTGGCCTATTTCATGGCCATTACCTATTTATATATGAGAACAAAGAGGCTAAATAGATGGAATAATTGGTTACAGTATGTAAAGAAAACAAACTAGGAGAATAGAGGTTGATTGAGGAGATGAAGAATATTAGTACTGAGAGTGGGCCCCTGGTCAAAGGTTTTTGTTTGGGGCCCTGCTGTCCCAGTCCGACACTTATCTCAGCAAAGTGACTGCTGTAAAAACTAGGACTGTTAATGTAACAAAGCGTTGTTGTTAGAGCATTCCAATTGTGCAGTTATGTGTGTTTCCCCTCCAGTGGTGCAAGGCCTAAATATATTATAGAAGCAAAGGAACACATTTACAGGAACACAAGGGGACATTAATTACAATACATAATAATGCCACAAGGCTTATTGGAACTGATTCCAAGGGACTAAACCTTTAGAGAGAGGATGAAGCTCGCTGTAGCGTGCATGTGGACCCTAGATCAACAGTCATTAGCAAACTCATTACATGCAACCAGCATTGTTCGTGAGACTGAGCCAATAATTCTTTCAGTGTTCTGCTAACTCAATAGCTTCAGTATAGTACAGTGCACATTAATACATTTTTTTGTAATAAAGGTTTCAACAAATATTTAGACATTTATAAGCTATGTGAAAAAAACATTACTCAATTGAGGTTTGCCCAGGAGCAAAGTAGGTTCCATATTATTTTATGACATGTAATTTGGCATTATAGTAGCTGAGTTTAGATCTGTATTATTTTATTAATTTCAGCACAAGTTGCAAAACAGAAATTAGCTTAAAGCTATCACCGCTTCTATAGTAAATTCTATATTAGAACTTTGCTTTAAATACAAACCATTGCTGGGAATCTAGGGAACCCTACCAACCAAACAGCATTTTAAATTCCATAGTATAAAGATGAAATACAAAACATTTTCTTGTATACAGGGGGACTTCACCCATATAATAAATACATGCATCCATAAGAAAGTTTCTAATATACACACATTGTTTTCAAAGTATTTGTTAATGCAATTCCAACTGTAATTCCAACTGAAACAGTATCAGTCTGTCTTCTGCTAGTATAGAAGTAGTCAGCTCTCCTTCACCCAAGGCTTTAGTTCCCAGTCCCACAATGTGTTGGATATTTGAGGATTCTCCTTCCTCTCAAGTCCAGTAATCAAGGAGAATGCAACAAGCAAGGCATTGTGGTGGCTGGAATCTTGGCTGTAGGAGAGCTTACTACTCCTACTTTCTGTCAGTGGTACATATAGTCAACAGAGATGACAACCTTGATATGACTCATATGACTCTAAGCTAGACGTCAGAGCAAGATAAAATGATATCCTATTTTAAGTTGTCAGTTTTAACCTCGCCGTGGATGTGGAACTTCGCCATGCAGTGTGTGCTTTCTGATCTGTACTGGAGCATGTCAGATGACTTACTTTATTTACATGTTTTGTTTTGTAACTCTCAGGACTGGAATTTCAGCTACTATCTGGTTGCTAGAGCTTAATGACCCTATCAACAAGCCAGCAGTTTGGAAGTTAAAATGGAAGATCAATAGGAAAGGGCCTAAAAAGAAAGGCAGACAATTAAAAATAACAATAAAACCGAACTCTCTTGGTTAGTGCCGGGCAACTCATGCCAGGCGCCCAAGGCAGCCTGGCCAGTAGCAGTGCCCCACAGGCACACGTGTGTTCACGGGAAGAAAATGTCAGCGCTACAAGCTGGCTGGGGTGTGGACTGGGGCCGTGACTAGGGGGTAGCAGAGGCAGAGAAGGTACATGCCTGGTGCCCCCACAGCTTTGCGCCCTATGCACGTGCCTACTCTGCCTACCCCTTGACTCGGCCCTGCTCTTGGTCGATCTATTCAGGGCTAATGGACCCAACAGTCAATTTTCATGTTCACTTACAGGTCGAAATAGGAGGAATGATAATTAAAAAATTATACAAAATAAACCAGTTGAAAAATTGCATAGAATAGGTCCATCTATAACATGCCAAAAATATTTAAAAAGGGGAACAATATATCAATATTCCATAAGTGTCAGTTAAGATAAAGGTTAAAGTATTATAACACAGCTCAATGTATATTCAGAACATTCCTTTTTGGCATATCTGTATTAATAAATAGAGGATCCAACAGGACAATAAAATGATGATATTGTCCCTAAAATATATGAACAGTGTCCATGGGAGCAAAACTGACTACTCCCATTCACACCTGTATCTATAAATGAAAATGTGTTGAAAATGATGTTCAGTGAACACAATAATCCATAACAAGTAAACCATGGAACTTTTATTGATAGTGGAATAATAATGTTTTACTGCATGAGCAGCTTACTGCATTCAGACGGCTTCATCTCCATGTCGAATGTGTTTATACCAATTTTTTCGTAGTGCTTTTCAAAAAGTTTATCAAGCTGCTGGGACCACCCATTGTTGTCGCCTATTAAAATAAAAGAGAAAAATAAATCTCAATGCTAGAAAACACCCCTGTAAGTTAAAATATATGTATCTTCAGACTAAGTACTCATCAATACGGCTTTATGAAGGACAGCTTGTATAAAACAAATTGAATTGCTTTATATGATGAACAGTGGCGTAACTACTCCCTGGTGGGCCCTGGTACAGGATGGGCCCCCCTGTCAGGCCCTTACCTCTATAAATCCCATGCTGGAGTGTTGATAGCATAACCGCCTGCCATAACCATTATCGTGGCTCTGATGGGCCCCAAGGGGGTGGGTAGTTACGCCACTGATGATGAAGTAAGTAGGAAGTTGGACAGTGTATTTTCAGTAGATTTATATGGATTTTGCCAAAGCTTTTAATACAGAGCAAATTTCAATGACTATGTTATTGTGTAACTTCATTGTTCTTCAACAGTGTATTAAACCATTTTACCTCAACAAAATATATGTTGAGCTTATTATTAAATTAGTACTAGAGCCTCCTTTGCCCTGCACAGTGTTTGCTAAGCACAACTATACAATCATATGTTTAAAGACAAGACTGGCAGCTTTTAGAATGTATTCACTGCCATATTTAACAGAATAATGAAATTGACACTGAGGGGGTTATTTATTAAAGTCTGAATGCTGAAAACTGAACAAATTCTATTTTTTTTACTAGAAAATTAAAATTTTTAGTTGAAAAAAAACAAACAATTTTTTTCGAGATTTATTATACCCCGAGGCTGCAAAAAGTCAGAATCTGAAAATCCGCCATCTGAAATCTGCCGCGGTTGTATATAAGTCAATGGAGACGTCCTTATCCTATTTGGAAGTTTTTGTGGTCTGCACTGGAATTAGCCCAGAAATTCGGGCTTTTTGAGAAAAAGCCAAAATAAATCAAGCAATTCAGGAAAAGATCTGAAAAATTGTTTGATTCGAGTTTTCACTGTATTTTATTGAGTTTTGACCCAATCTGATTAAATCGAGATTTTTTCGTAATAAATCATGGATTCTAGTTTGGTTTAAATGAATTAATTTAAAAAAATGTGGATTTTGATAAATTACCCCCTAATAGTTTCTGCCAAAAGACAGCATGCCTGGGAAAGCTGCAGTCATTGCTTACAAAGACATTTCTAAGACTAATATACTATATGGACATTTTATGCAGATTATATGACCCATGGGAATGAAGGATAAATGCAATAAATAACTATGTATACCTGTTTATATTGCATTAAAGAAGAAGGACTTATATGATCACTGCACACTTTAGCTGTTCATTCTTAAACGTGTGAAATCAGTTGATATTTTACATAGGTTCTACAATGTAGGCTGAGAATGTTTGTGTGTGTTTATATTATAAATTATTTATATAATGTCCATATGCACTTAAGGCCTGCATGTTCCCGCTTCTAGCTGCCTAGAAGCACTTGCTTATTATGTCTAGGGAGAAACCTGAGAATGTTTGCTCTAATAAACTATGCTGCACTAATAGATTTATAGAGTTACATCTCATCTGCGCCTTGAAATTGCACAAATAATGCTTTGCCATCATCTTTTGTGACACACATCAATATACCCTATGATCATAGCGTTTAAAAGTCATAAACTCTTTCATGAACTTCTTATCTAAGCTTGACCCAGCTTGAATTACTTTTGCGTTTCGTTTCAAACAGTGACTCTTCAATCATCCGTGTCCGAGATACCTCCGTCAGTGTCCAGGCAGAAAAGCCTTCTAAGAAATAAATCCCATTTGTGCTAGGCAAGAGCAATATACTACCAGACACTGACCTCTAATCCCGCTCATAAAACAATGACAGACACTGCCTGGCTGCAATTTTGGATTTTAAATTGGGAGATGCAATTCACATTTTTTTACCAAGATGAGCTTCAGTGTGATGTTTAATTTGGGTAGATCTATCAGTGAAGTGTTCAAAGAATAACCTTTTATCGGTCTGCATGTTAGTGATAACAACCTTCTCTTTGGGAATTTAATCTGATTCTATATTATTTCTCTCCAAAATACATTTTGTATGATATTTATATTTCACTAAAATTTTACTTTTGTTACATGCCAATTACATGCTAATAACGTCTTTTTTTCTGTATTTAGTAAATTAATTTTATGAAGCAAACACATCCGTTTTACCAGTGCAGCACAACAGTGCATTATATTTTTAATGGTTTATTAATTTTTTGGTGTTACTGTTCCTTTAAAATATTGGAGGGTTCATATATAAAACTTGGTACAGTATTGTGTATCCAGGTAATTTATAAATTGGACCCTTTGGGTTTACCTTTCTCCTTCTTTGCAAGTGCAACATGTGTAGTATGCTGCTTGGCTCATAGTGTTGACCCCCTTCCTTAACATCCAATGATCTGGCTGGCAGGCATTAAGATAATTCTAGGAATGGTATTCTGAGCTTTATTTAACCCCCCCCCCAAATCAATATGCAAGTTATACATTTAATCTTCATGCAGCTTTGGTGTGCTCAGGAGAATCACTCAGATAAAGGTTTGGCTCCAAGCCCAATACAAACACGACTTTATTCTTGAGGAATGGGGTTGTCCCATGGAAGGTAGGTAGGGCTGGTCCACAGCTTGTCCAAAGCAGCAAATTCACCATTTTGGCTGGAGATGCTGGGGAGGAAACCACTGAACTGGCATGTATGGAGCAGGCTGACTCTCAGAGCACCCTGGGAGGTAGTGGCTCTGGAGGTGGTGGGGGAGTGCAAGGAAAGAAAGGCAGGTTCTAGTTATAGGGTATTCAGCCATAAGGCCCCTACATGCCGAACAGTCTGCTGCCTGCCTGGTGCTAGGGTTTGGGCATGTGGTGGAATGAGTGGACAGATTATTGGTGGTGAAGTCCTGAATTTTTAAAAAAAAAAAACTAAGTGTAAAGTTGATGGCAAGGACTTCCAAGGTAATTTTCTCAGAGATTTTACCTGTGCCATGAGCAACACTAAGAAGACAGCAGGAGCTTAGGGAGATTAATGCGTTGCTGAGAGATTGGTTTAGGAGGGAGGGTTGTGGGTTTTTGGAGAACTGGGGTGATTTCTCAGTCGACTACAGGCTCTTTGCTAGGAATGGGCTGCACCTCGATGATGGTCCAGCTGCTTTGGGAGAGAAGATAGCTAGATGGTTGGAGGCAATTTTAAATTAGGCGTGGGGGGGGAGGGCTCAGTTAAAGATTCAGTGGAAGACAGGATAGATGAAATAGTGGGCAAAGGAAAGGAAAATGGGGGAGGATATTTGGTTGGGGGTACTGTTAAGTATAGGGAGGACCACATGTCATATGTTCAATATGGTACCAGTATTAAATGTATGTTTGCAAATATAAGGAGTCTGACTGGTAAAATGGGAGAGCTGGAGGTGCTGGTGCTGGAGGGAAAATATCATGTGATTGGTGTGGCCGAAACATGGCTGAAAGAGTCGCATGACTGGGCAGTTAATATCAGCGGCTATACTTTGTTTCCAAGGGACAGAGGCAATAGAAAAAGAGGAGGGGTATGTCTGTGTGTTAGGCAGGATTCAAAAGCTTATATAAAGGAGGAGGAGGCTAAGCTCCTGATGCAAATAGAAAAATCTGCTAGTTTGGGTAAAATAATGATAATGGGGGATTTTAATTACCCAGATATTGACTGGAGCAACAGCACTGCCAGATCAGTTAATGGGAACAAGTTTATAAACTTGTTGCATGACAATTTTATGGCACGTGTTGTTTAAGAGATTACCAGGATAAATACTATTCTGGATCTAGTGACCTCAAATGATCCAGAACTTATATCAAATGTGCAGTTTATGGAACCCTTGGGTAATAGTGACCATAATGTTATATCATTTAATGTCTGGTGCAAAAAACAAATATATACTGGGGCAACAAAAGCCATGAATTTTGGAATAGCTAATTTTAGTGCAATTGAGGGCTGCCTTTCAGAGGGGGCATTATATTTTCAGCTAAAAACACAGAACAGAAATGGTTGTCGTTTAAAAGGATATTAAATAATTACTGTTCTCAATCTATTCCCTTAAAGGAAAAGTAAATGTTTTTCTTTTTCTTTCTGTAAATTTGCTCTAAACAGCCCCCCAGATTAATGTACCTTAGTCCCTGCTGCAAGTCTGCTCTGGTTTCTGTGTTATCAGCAGCTTGTTTCCCCTTCTTCCTAGTGCAGAGTGAAGCCCCGCCCCTTAGTTTACTGAGCAGTCCATTTGCTGCTGTTCCACAATAGAGAGGAAGAGGGAGCCAGTGTGTGCATTAGTAAGCTAGTTTCCCCAAGCAAAAGGTGCTGCACACACTGGTCTCTGCTATGTCATATTATGCAAATGATCTCCAGGACTAGTCACAGAGATAAGGTCAGCTCAGTAAGCTAAGGGGCTGGGCTTCACTCTGCACCAGGAAGAAGGGGAAACAAGCTGCTGATAACACAGAAACCAGAGCAGACTTGCAGCAGGGACTAAGGTACATTAATCTGGGGGGCTGTTTAGAGCAAATTTACAGATAGAAAAAAAAAAGGTTTACTTGTTCTTTAAGGAGTAAATGTAGAAGCTATAAGAATCACCCTATGTGGCATAATACAGATGTAAAGAAACTTCATTTAATAAATATAAATGTTGTAAATCTGTAATACAGAAAGCAAATAAAGGAAATGAAGCATTAATTACGGCACAGGCAAAAACTAACCGTAAAAAGTTTTTAAAATATATTAACAATAAAAATATGCAGGTTGAGAGTGTTGCTCCGTTAAATAATGGTACCAGTATGGTTGTAACAGATACAGAAAAGGCAAATGTGCTAAATCAGTTCTTTCCTTCAGTGTATACAATAGAGGATTCCGAGTTCTCAGGCTCACTTAATAGCTGCATTGCTTAATCTAATCAGTGGGTGACTCAGGATATGATTCATAAAGCTTTAATGAAAATTTATGTAAACAAGGCTCCAGGGTCTGATGACTTACATCCTCAGGTTCTAAGAGAGCTTAGTTCATTTTTAGACCAGCCCCTATTTCTGATTTTCTCAGATTTGCATTCATCTGGGATAGTGCCTATGGATTGGAGAAAAGCTGATGTCATCCCAATATTTAAAAAGGGATTACAGTCTTAACAGGCTTGTTAAGTGATCACATTAAAAATTTTGTCCTAGTGAATGGCATTATGAGAAGCAATCAGCATGGCTTTATGAAGGATAGGTCATGTCAGACAAATTTGATTGCTTTTTATGATGAGGTAAGTAAGATGCAGGACTGTGGGGAGCAGTAGATGTGATCTATTTGGATTTGGCCAAAGTGTTTGATGCATTGCCCCACAAACGGCTGCTTTTTAAACTAGGTCTGTTGTGATTAATTAAGTTGTTTGTACATAGATAGGAAACTGACTACAGAATCGGGTACAGATCTACTACTCTGCTTGGAGTAAGGTTCTTAGTGGGGTCCCTCAGGGCTCGGTATTGGGTCCACTTATTTAACTTGTTCATTAATGATTTAGGTATTGTAGGTAATGTATCAGTGTTTGCAAAAGACGCAAAACTATGGAGCCCAATTAATTCCATCCAGGATGTGGCATCCTTGCAACAGGATCTTGACAAACTGGCAATCTGGGCAGCTAAGTGGCAAATGAGATTCAATGTTGATAAATGTAAAGTCATGCATCTGGGATGTAAAAATATTCAAGCCACTCATACCTTTTATGGGACTGCAGTCAGCAGCATCAAGGGCAAATAAGGTCTTGAGCTGTATTAAAAGGGGCATAGAGTCACGGGAGGAGGGGGTCATTCTTCCCCTTTATAGAGCACTTGTAATTTATTTTGCCTTCCTCTTGATCAACTAGCAGTTAGGCAGGTTAAAACGTTAAAAGGTTGAACTTGATGTACTATGTTTGGTAACACTATAGAGAAATCAACCACAGTGCTGGATGAAGGGTTTACTAAACATAAAAGGTAAACCCCAAAGTAAGGTTTTACTGTATTTAAGAAAAAGGGGCAGATTTACAAAATTTGCGTGAAGGATTTGAATTGAAGAAATTCAGATTTTTTTGGGCTACTTCGTCCATCGAATAGCCAAAAATGAGATTTGAATTGGTTAAATTCGATAGTACTTGCCCTTTAAAAAAAATTAGATATAACAGTTCAGCAGATTAAACCTACTGAATTGCTATATAACCCTATGGGAAGCTCCCATAGGATGTTCCCAAGTTTTTTTGATTGAATAAAAAAAATTTAAATTTTTCTTATTCGATCTTCGATACATCGAATTGCCTTAAATGGTACACAAAGATACATACTTACTATTAGCATTATACCCTCTGAGTGCTCTTTGTCATTTATTGTGAGTTTCATTCCACCTTTAGTTTCTGTAGCATGTGCTTATTGCTGTTTGCCAGGCCACAGCTTCTTCCATGCAAAGTAGTAACATTGGCTTTAAACATTGTCTCTTTTTAGTGTATATGATTGTAATTTTACTATGTTTTATCATTTTGCTTGCTTGGATGTTTTTTTCCCACAAGGCACATACTCTCAAAGGCAGTAGGCAACCTATAGTCAGTTATTATCTAGGTTTCTTTGTTTACAAAGTTTGGCTCACAGTGTGATCCTTTTCAACAAGGACTTCTATTCCTCAGATATTTAATAGTATAGCTTCCTTTTGAATCCATATGATTGTGTCTTTGTAGTTTGTGTTCTGCAACTAGGTTATTTCCTTTTTTTGTGATGATCAGTCAAACAAAATCTTAGGTTTTCTTTATGTGAAAAATGACTATTTGAAATGGACTTTCACTTTGCTTATTTCTTATTTTTTTGTGTCAAAAACTAGCACAGTTAAATAGTCACCTAGCTGATTTAGTTTGGGAAAGGTCAAATTTTTATCTATAGTACTCAGTCAAATCAACTGGACTTGCTGTATTTTTTTTAATAGTCATCAGACTGGCTTTCTTAATTCAGACTGACCTGTTCAAAAACATCTGTGGTTAAATACACTGGAATAAAACTCAAATTAGCATAATATGTTTGGTATAACCAGCATGGGGTCAGAGATCTCATGAGAAAAATACAGCAAGTCCAGTTGATTTGACATATTACTATAGATATACTACGAATGGAAGGAATTAGAAATTTCACAGACACGTTCATCATGTTCAACCGTTTACTATATCATCTGGCATCACTGACCCACTATTGCCAACTATTCCAAGGTTTCAGTCGTTGGTCTCAAGGAAGACCAAAATATTGTAATGACAAATACACTTTTCAAGAAAATGTATATGAAAACACCATTTAGAGTTTATTGGGACCCACCTATGTCAAGTAGGCATGAAATATTATTTTGTTCACTTAGAATGAAAGGAAGAAAGATGAAAGAGAGATGCTGGAGGAAAGGATGCCAAAGAAATACAGTATTTCATATAATTCATATAAGATGTTGGGGTGGGAAAAAAAAGGGGTTTCTAAAAAAAAGGGGTCTTTAATAAGTAATAATGGATTAGGTGAGGTCTAGTTGATATATGACAAAACAATGATAAAAACAGAGAAGCAATACATGAAAAAAACATTATTAAGGAAATTTTTATAAACTGAAATGGGAATTGAAAGTTAGAGATGAAAAGATACTGATCCAGTTCAGTATCGCTGTCTTTTGGCTATAACTTCATTTTTGTTTATTCACCAACTTCCAAGGATGTCTTGTTGATCTGTTTTTATACTTACATAAATTTATTTTAGAAATTTTTTTTCCCCACTTTCACAAAGTATACACCTAATGAACTTTACTCTTTCATGTTGTATCTTCTTTTAGGATAAAGGCATTATGCTAAACATACGCCTAAAATCTTCCTTTGAAGTATTATTCTGAATTTCATCCACACAAAAAAACCCCCCCCAAAACATCAGGAAATGTCCAAAGACAAGATCCACAGCTATAACTGCTTCAACTTAAAACAATGCAATGCAGTATTTAAGACTACTAAATATAGAGTCTAGATGAGGACTAAGTGGAAATACATATATTCAGATTAAACCCTCACACCAGCTGTTTTTGACACACAGAATATTGTGTAAGGGATCCTGCACACGGGCGTTTTTACATGTTCTCCCCTGCGTTGGGTTTTGCTGCGTTCAAACGCAGGGGAGCGCAGGTATAGACGCACTCAATTATTTTCAATGGGGCTGTACTCACACGAACGCATGTAAGCGCCGAACGCAGGAAAAATGCAGCATGTTGCGTCTGAATCTGCGTTCGGCGCTTACACGCGTCTCGTGGGTACAACCTCATTGAACAAAATGAGGTGCGTCTAGACCTGCGCTCCCCTGCGGCTGAACGCAGCCAAACGCAACGCAGGGGAGCGCAGGTCAAAAACGCCCGTGTGTAGGAGCCCTAAATAAGCAGTACTCTTTTCCAAATATGCTAAATTAGTCTTTTTGTTTATATTAATTATGGTCACTTTGCCATTTATTCAGAAGCATTACATAATTACATAATTGTCTCTTTTTATAGCTGTATGTAGCTTATTGTGTTTAATAATCTTTTTTTTTTAACAGTAATTGCTTATAGGAATTAACATACCAGGAAAATCATGGTGTACAAGTTTTCCTAATGAGACACCCATGGCGTGCAAACAAGTTTCATTATGAAGCATTTATGTCTGGGACAAGCACAACCCTACAGCATATTTTGTTATATTCTTGTGCCAAAACAATTGTCCTTGATTACAGGCCTCTTGGCCTACCAGCAGCTCCCTGAACACTGAACTGATTGTTGCTCATTTACACTATTGGTTCATTTTGTCTAAAGGAAATGTATGGGCTATTTATAACCCTGCACTCTGATTCCATTAAAGGGATACTGTCATGGGAAAACATTTTTTTT
>CM044432.1:40798999-40817511 GCA_024363595.1 Xenopus borealis
AAACTCATAATCTGGAGTTTTTTTTCTTTATTGAAATAATTGGCAGAAACTCCCCAATACATTGTATATGTGAAACGTTTTATTGTGCTACAAGATTTGGGTTATGCTATAAACCAAATGTTTCATGTATAAGAATAATGATCGTGTTTTGGCACATTGTTCTTCCTGGCAACGCATGAAGACACAAAGACACAAAGAGATAAACATTTCCACCTGTTTTTAAAGAACCCTTATTCTTCCTTGGTTGAGAAATATCATGTAAGAAATAAAAGCTGGCCACATGGGAAGGAATTTTAGGCTCTGATTCACAGACTTTATCTTCCTTCACTGTCTTTGCTGTTTTCTCTCAAGAGCTGATTCCACTAATGATTATTCATAACAACATATAACTGAAAAATGAATGCAGGCTTAACTACTTGTAATTATTTATTGCCGGACCATTTTTTATTCAATTTATTTCTAAAAATAAACGGCCTTTTTCTCTCTCACAGCAGATGCGCTATTACTGTGTCTGTGCTTTAGAACAATGGACTAACACATTATTAGTGGTTTACATAAGGAATATGTAATTGAAGGAGAACATCACTCCAATTTGTATATGCAAAACATTATTCTTGGGAAGCAAGTCATTTTTTTCTACATTTATAGCTACATTTTTTCTGATATATTTCTGTGCCACAATCACCTTGCATCCCGATACATATGCCATGGCCATTATTCAAGCTTGAATTCTAAGGGAGAAAGCTGCATTGTGGTTTGACCCTGAATTAGTTTGCTATAAACCTGTTTTTTCATTAAGCCCATTGAACGTGGGCTTGTAAATGACCCTTATTGTATACTGGGTAAAATGCACCTTATTATTCATAGCTTTTTCATGTTTGTACATAATTAATATTAACCCATCCATCAGGGGTACTCGGGTAAGGAGAGGGGTTAACCTACCTCAAGCATTCCACCAATCAGCTGCTGTGGGAGGATTTTTTAGAAAACTTGACACTGTTTGTTTGTTTGCTGATCAAACAGGTTTGTGTATTGAAGTGGACATACTGTGAAAATCGTATTTGAATTGAGCTGACCATAGACTTGCAGATTTCTTATCACATGAATGATCATGTGGCCCAATCTCCTGCCCTACAATAAACCGTTCAGATTAAAGCAGTAAAAGAACAAATCAAGATGATGTTCTGGTCGTGACAGCAATGGTACAAAGGTTATGTACAGAAAAAACTACTGATATCGTCAGACAGACAATACACGCATAAAAATTATCGTTAGCTGATAAAAATCTTCTAACCTGTCTGATTGACTAATTGACCGATTGACATTAGTGATGGGCGAATTTATTCGCATGACACCACAACACAAAGAGATAAACATTTCCACCTGTTTTTAAAGAACCCTTATTCTTCTTTGGTTGAGAAATATCATGTAAGAAATAAAAGCTGGCCACATGGGAAGGAATATTAGGCTCTGATTCACAGACTTTATCTTCCTTCACCATCTTTGCTGTTTTTTCTCAAGAGCTAATTCAACATATAACTGAAAAATGAATGCAGGCTTCATAATTATTTATTGCAGGACCATATTTTATTCAATTTATTTCTAAAAATAAACAGCCTGGTTCTCTCTCAGATGCATAAAAATTATCATTAGCCAATAAAAATCTTCTAACCTGATTGTCTAACCGACGGTTAACATTAGTGATGCGTCGAATTCACAGCAAATTCCCACGATTCATTGGCGTAAAAAAAGCACAAATGTGCACCACCATCCAAAACGAGAAGCGCACGTCCAAAATGAGTTACCCATGCGTTTCGCAAATTTCTTGCCATTTCACGAATTTCTCCTGAAATTCGCAAAAACATTTGTCGAAGCGAAACGCGACAGATTCGCCCATCACTAATTGACATGGTATGTAAAATGTCGGGACAATCTGCCATGATACAAAAAATGGGACAATTGCCAAACACCCCAAAAATCGTTCAAATCAATTTTTCTTACAACCAGTTTTTACCAATGCGCGGAAACAGTACATTATATTTTAATGACTTTAAAGCACTTTCATGTTTGGGTATTACTGTTCCATTAATTCAGTAAAATAATGGAAAAATATAAAGAAAGATTGCACGTACAATTTCTTTGTTGTTCATTTGTAGCTAGATGCAACAAACAGTTGTCCGATGTTTCAGACATCTTGTCTTTGACAAAGGGCATGTTTGCATGTTTAAAGAAAGAGGGAATAAAATGTATCCCTGCAGCATTCTTTTACCTTGGTAACTATAATTTAAGTACCCTCCCTTTCTCCAATGCTATTTCCCTATGTTGTCCAGCTAAGGGCCTGCGAGGCTAACAGGCTATTATATACTCAATAAGTCATCATCCTCTTGCATTCTCTCTATATGCAGTTATTCATTCTCTGCTGTCATATTGACACAGTCACGTTCTCTCACTACGAATAAGAAAATCTGGCAAGAAATGATAGGAGAAGTAATATAGCATTTTCGATTGATACTGTTGTCAAATTGCATCTGAAAAGGGAAGCGTTTCCACCAACTTTCTGGCCAAATATCAGTTTCTTGAAATCAGAAATACTGTATGTTTTAAGCAGAATCAAAAGCATTGGTTTTTTTTCAGTCTATTTACACTTTAAAGAGAACCCATTATACATATTTTTAACACGTGGTTTGGTGTAGTGTTATTTCAAAAGTGCCAGCTGTTAATATATGCTGTATTACATACATGCATTTGCCAGCTGGTAGAATAAGATATTATAATGAACAAACATGTCTGATATTGGAACTCAGCAAGGGTAATGTAAAACTATTTAAACCACAGTTAAAAATATTTTACTTCCCCAGCAACACTATCGTCCTCTAATCAAGCTGAAACTGCCTGTAATTCCAATGAACCTTCTAAAATGAACGTAAGGCAAGAGTAATAGTACAGTATGTAGCAGGTGGAAAACCTCTTTTGTTCACTTGAAATGGTTCCAGTCGTGATGGGTCAAACAAAGAACAAGACTGTTATTGTGATGCAGTTTTAACTCTTACTATTATTTTTATTTGCCATTTTATTTGTCATTTTCGCTGTGATCCAAAGGAAGAGATACGTGTTTTCAGCAGTTATAAAGGGAGCTTCTCTTTGAAGTCTGGATAGTTGGAACGGCAACAACCTTGTAATAAACTGGGAGTAGGACAATGCAGCTCTTATTAAATTAAGTATTTAAACTACAGTGCTGGGTTAAGGTGTCTATACACTGAAAGATCTTTCTCTGATATGCACACTTTGGGGTGGTTCAATTGTTGGCTCTTGGGCCAACCAATCAGACAACTGTTATAGGGATACATTAACAAGCTGATGTGGTCCTCGCCCTGATCAGATTTTTCAAACCTGCCCAATTAATATCTGCCCATATATTGGTCAAATAGTTCGTCAGAGGGTCCCAAAAATGGGAAGATAAGCTACCAGCTTTGAATAAATCAAATCAGCAGCTTAAATCTGTCTGTGTGTGGACATTTTTGCAGCATTTCTAGCATGAACATTTCCTACCTGCCTTTATGTTTGAGGTATGAGGATAAATCAGACACGAGAGTACAGGAAAATGACTTGCAGGTTGCACATGGGTTAAAATCAAATTACCAACCATTATGTCTTTGATATGTATGTATGCATGTATAACTTTATCTGTAAAGCTCTGTTAAAGAAGAAGGAAAGGCTTTGTGCACTTGGGGTGCCAAATGTTAGGCACCCCCGGCCCCAAGTGATTGTATTGACTTACCTGAAACCCCAGGCTGGTGCTGCACTGGCCTAGGGTTATACCAGCGAGCGCCATGGAGAATAGTCTTCTGGGTTTTTCTTTCTTCAGATTTCCCGGGGCAAAAACATGCGCAGTAGAATTAAATAGTTGAAGTTCAGCTTCTCATTCTATTGCGCATGCGCAGCCACATGAAGAGAGAGGAGACCAGAAGAGTATCCCTCCATGATGCTCACTGGTATAACCCCAGGCCAGTGCAGCTTTCTGCTGATAGGAGCTCTGGCCCGGGGGTTCAGGTATGTCAATAAAATCACTTGGCACCCCTAAGTGCACAAAGCCTTTCCTTCTTCTTTAAAGATCTGCCGCGTTGTACAGTGCATGAAATACAAGTGGCAACATTAAGAAATACTCCAAAAAACACCTTAGTAAATTGAGTTGTGGAGTGCCCCTTTTCATAATTCTTAGTGAAATGCCTCTTTACCCTATGACAAATACTGTTTACTGGGCAGTACATAAGCATACCTCCAAAGATTCTTAAATTAGTGAGCGCATGGGCAAATAAAGGCCCTTAACACATAATTAGATGTATAATGTATGGACAGTGGTACAGTACCCTTGTCACATGATGCTGAGAGACATGTGATTACAGATTTATTCCCACTATTTGCATTTAGATTATGACCCATAGTATTCAATGTTCCAATCAAACAGTAGTCAAAATGGAGCAGAACACCACCAACATTTTACCATGTTCTCTGGGAAACACCATATTTAAGCAAAATTGTGGTGTGCAATACAGTGACATGTATTATTAATATTTGAAAGGAAAAAGAACCCCCCAGTGTGTCACATTGTCTCCTGCAGTTAAAAGTCCCCTGGCCCCTGAACTGGTTAAGTAACTGCTGAGTAGTTCAGCGGGATTGGTGGTTGCACATTACAACCTGCCAGAAACAGCACATGATGGGGAGTGGGGGATAGCTCTCATTAAATTGTCCCTCTTTGATGAGCTGGAAACCTTACAATATGGGCAAATGTTATTTGAAGGTTTTGTCAATATGGCCTCATGTTGACTTAATTGTTTAGTTTTTATTGTTTATTTTCCCCATTAGTCAAAAGGAAGACCTTTACTTCCGTTCAGTCATAGGAGCATTAGTAAGTTTGGACACTGATGTTGGGCTTGTTTGCAGTCTACATTCCATTGATCCCACAGATTTACAGTTGCACTGAGGTGCTAAAGCTGGAGAGGGGCTTGCCCAAATTGTCGCTACAAAGTAGGGAAAGCAGCATATTGTGAAGTCTGTTATAAAGCATAGTGGAACTAGTGCCATTAGCCCAAATCAGGAAAATGTTAAAGCCCCCAAACATTACAGTTGACATTGCATATTTAGACAGATAAAAATCTCTTGGCAGACACCAAACCAGTCTTAGAGCAAAAAGGATCTATCCAAAGAATGAATTTCCAAGCAAACATGACACCATTCCATCCAATGTCTGATACAGTATATCATTTGATTAAGGTTGCACTTAACTGCTTTTCCATAGTCACCAACTTTATTACTCCCAACAAATAGTTCTTGTGCTAATTAAACCCAGTTTCAAACTTGGCAGTGGTCAGTTTCAGCACAAAGCAGTCTGTTTCTTACATTATAGCCACTTTGCAAAAGAACTATTTCACTTCACAATCACATCACTTACAGCTGATTGGTGCAGCTCTAGAGGAGTAAAATTCTGATCAATTGACTTAATATATAATATTCGCATATTGAGAGTCACTGAGCTTACTAATACTCCAATGCTAATATTTATTGCTGGACATTACATGAATGTATGCTTAATATTACACCTATACTGACAATGGGTGTGGTTATAATAGCCAAATCTACTAATTAGAATGGACATCTTTATATTTCTAGCCATAGAGTGAAGTTGTTGTTGTCCGGTAGTGATTAGTAATCCAATGGAATGTTCCGGATTGATTAGAACTAGAAATTACAAATGTGTATTTTATATGTAAACCATATGCAGAATTATGATTGAACTCATGTTAAAAAACATATATTGCCCCTTAGGTAATATGTGCAAAAAGAGGCCATTTTTTTCTTGCTTACAAAGTGCATTTGTACACCTGGCACGTTACAAATATATTACAAAGCACTATTTCTTCGTATTTTTTCATAGCATGAATCTAGGCAAGTTCCTTAAAGAGCTGGTTTGATCTTCATAATGTTCTGTCAACTATTCCTTTTATCAAGAAGTGTTAAAAATGGCATTACTACAGTATATGCAGGGTAATAGCGTTGGAGATGCATAAGCAACTAGGATGAAGAAGCTGACGGCTCTCTAGAGCTGACTGCTACAATGTAAAAAGCATGACTCCCACAGGCGGATAAGTGTATTTTGACAGCTCTTTTTTTTAGTTTTGGTGAATATGACGCATAAGTACATTTTGTAACTTTCCTTCTATCTCAAGAACTCTCCTAACAGCACTTGAGGGGGAGTAATCCGTCTTTATGCTGATTAAATGCTCAGTGGGGCGTCCCAGGGATGTTTCCACTACACATCTCTTCCTAAAGTTTCCAATCTATTTAACAGGCTGTGTTAAATTATTTACAGCAGAAAATACTCCCCTCTGTTCCCTCCATTGCTTTCCCTTCCCTCTGTCCCCCTTTCCTCTTTCTCTGTCCTGCCATCTAACTGGCACATGTGCAAACAGTTGCGGTTTTTCGCCTGAGTACACAGGGGAGAGGGGAGCGGGCTTGGCTCTGCCCTGCTCTTGTGCCCAATCAATACAATGTGTTGCAACTTACTCTCTGAATATGTTAAATGCAACTTGTGCCAAAGTTGAGTCAAAACAAAAGTGCAATTGAATTTGTTTTGATGCCTCAGAAACAACTGCAGTGAGCCTACTCAGAGCACGGCCACAATTACACTAGAATTACACTAATGAAGAAAAGAACACTGCATTATGGAAAAATCATGGTTTTGGGTCTGACCTTGCACTAAGCATGTTTGTATATTGTATATATTTTTATGCATTATCATATAGGGGCTTCCCCTTTTTAATCAAAGTTCCTGTGGTTATATAGGTATTTCTTACATTTTCCAAAGTAGAAAGGGCAGTTTGTCTGTAGAGGCACCAATAGGTAAGGCAGTGAGAGTGGAAGCCACAGATGTTCATGTCCATGGAAATTGAAGCCCTTTACAAAATACAGTACAAAAGACTTGATGCTGATATAAACCATTCCTATGCTTTGATTCCTTATCTCTGAGACCTTTTCCGCTGTTTCTGTAGTCTAATTATATTAGTTCCACCCAAACAGAATTATGTTCACTTCCATTAATGCTATTTCTATTTTTTTTTTGTAATTACAATACCTTTTTATCCTTTATTCTTTTTATGTTATATTCTTTATTCAAGTTGTACAAATCATACAGACAGTTTCATGCAGAAAAGTTTCATACTTAATCTGAAGCTGTGATCCAGGGCCACACTGTGCTGCACAGATGCCCTAGGCAAGCAAATGCGTGTGAATGCAAGGAGAGCAAGAAGAAGAGAGTCGGCAAAGAGAGCGGACCGGACTGGGGGTAGGTGACAGAGGAGTTACGTGCCTGGAGCCCCCCCCAGCTTTGCGCCCTAGCCGCGTGCCTACTCTGCCTACCCCTTGGCCCAGCATTGCTTTGATCTACCTGCTATCCCCTTGAAATCCTCTTGAGAATAGTTTTTATCTAAACCCTGCATGGAACTGAAACAAACAACTTACCACAGTTGTCTTCATCGGCCTGGTTCCCGCATTCATCCACTCCATTACAGTGCATAAATTGAGGAAGACACTTGGTGATATTGCCACAGGGAAAATATCCAAGGGGGCATGAGATGTCTTGGCTTTCTGAAGAGGTAGAAGCAACTGGATGGAAAGAAGGAGAAATATATATATTTTTTAAAATGTTTTTATTTGCACCATAGTTCAATACATCAGAACAAACATGTTATTACAATTATGAATACAACTATGCATTTTTAAGGACTGGGTCTGGTCTGCACACTAATTTCGACTTTCCCAGTCATAGGAGCATGATTTGAATAAGAGACTGGAATATGAATAGGGGATGGACTGAATAGAATGATAAGTAATAAAAAGTAACAATAACAATACATTTGTAGCCTTACAGAGCATTTGTTTTTAGATGGTGTCAGTGACCCCCATTTGAAAGCTGCAAAGAAATATAAGAAAATTGCAAATCATTAAAAAATTATGAAAAATAAATAATGAAGACCAGTTGAAAAGTTTCTTAGAAGTGGCCCTTCTACAATATACCAAAAGTTAACTTGAAGATGAACCACCCCTTTAAGTGTTCGCTTCCCCCAGTTCCCCCAACCTTTCCCATCATCCAACTTAGTTCCCTCGCTGTTGTCAAGTCTCTATGTCTGGCTCCCCGTAAGTATTATCTGCCTCCCCAACATATACCGTGAGGTGAATCTGAATACTGAAGCTATTTCTTGTTTTCTCTGAGGGGACAAAGTATGTACATGTTTTAACCAGGTATTGATGAAGTTTGTTACCTGACGTTCTCTATTGACATTAGCCTCTAGCCAGCCAATCTGAAGTGCAAGATCAAGTTTTAACTTCACTAGGTTCAGCGTTGGGGTTGTATTTAGTTCAATATAGCTTTTCTACCAATAATACCTGCCAGTTTTCTATCAACTTTCAGAATTTTTGTCCCATTGCCAAATATTACCTATGTGAGTGATTGGTATATCAATTAATAGTTTGATTTTACTGTACCGCATTACTTAATTCCAAAAGTTTTGTATAAGTGGACAAGTCCAAACAACAATGATAAATATATCAATATAATCAAATAATTCACATTTTAAAAATCTATTTCCTTTTTCTCTGTAATAATAAAGCAGTTACTTGTACTTGATCCAAACAAGTATATGGTTAATCCTTATTGAAATCAGCTTATTGGGTTTACCTAATGTTTACATGACTTTGCAATACACTTAGGGGCAGATTTACTAAATTTATGTGAATGATTCGAAATTCGATCGAAATTTAAAAATAAATTTGAATTTTCGAATATTTTTTCTGGCCACTTTGATCATCGAATTTTTAAAATTTGATCGAATTGAATGATTCGAATGGCTTGAGTAAAAATCTATTCGATCATTCGACCATTCGATGGTCAAAGTACTTGCCCTTTTAATTTGAATTCAAATCCCTAGTTCGCCAGATTAAACCTACCGAATTGCTGTAGAACCCGATGGGAAGCTCCCATAGGGTTTTTGCAGCATTTTTAGATCGAATAAAAAAAATTCGATTGAATGGTTAAAATCGTTTGAATTGTTCGATTCGAACGATTTTATCGATCAATCGGATTTTTCTTAGTCGATTGTTCGATGGGCAGCGTAGGTGGACGGTGGGGGACAGCTCCCATTCGGTCCCAACGTATCTAGGTAGAATTGGCGGTTGGGCTATTCGGGTGTTCACGGGTGGGGGCTGATAGGGGTTAGCATTCGATGATAATTTAAAGGTGTAATCTAATAACCTTGCTGCTTGACTTCAGCACGCACTGTAATCCCACCCCCTCCTGCTAAATACATGGTATGTGGACTTTGGGGATAGCTTTTTACCGGACCTAATGTAACTCAGCTACGTTTGTGGCTGGGCACTTTCAACTGAGAAAGATGGGATCCGAGCACTATTAGCAACAAAGTAACTAAGAGTAATGATACTCTGTATGCTATACCTTATTATTGTATTTTGATCCTCCGTACCTCCTCCTACAGCGGCTTTTAATTGTCTGTTTTTTAAGGCAAAAGTCCTGCACTGCATTACTTTAAATATGCAAGTGAGTCAGATGTTGTGTGTATTTTTTGGCGTAACGGCACGGCCATAGCTATTTGGTGATTTTAGCATTTAGATTAAAGGTTACGTTTTAATTGGGACATTACCTGTTGCCATTACTTTAGTCACCTGAATGGGTTTGCTGTTGAGTTTATAATTGCACTCTGTCTCTCTCTATGAGCGCAATATGTAGCTCATGTTAGTAGTTTATGTTTAACCTTTATGGATACAAACCTGCAGGTGCATTCACTTAGTGCTCTTAGTGCTCAATCAATTTAATGTGTTGATTGTTCGAATTTGAAGGATTTTAATTCTATACAAATTCAATAGTCGAAATCAAGGGTTTTTTAACCCTCGAATTCGAACACTTAATAAATCTGCCCCTGTAGGTATAAAGATCCAAATGACGGAAAGAACTGTTATCCAGAAAACCCCCAGGTCCTGAGCATTCTGGATAACCGTTCCTATTCCTGTAGTGTTTTGTATCCTTAGGTACTAGTGATGTGCGGGGAGGCTGAAGCTTTTCGGGACAACTTCCGCGGTATATCCTTGGGCCATGGGGGAGGGTTCGGGCTTAACTTTAGTCTCCATTCTCCCCACCCATAGCCTTCTTCTGCCCCACTTCTGCCTCTGCATGCACCTTTTTATATACTTGTGCAAGCCCCACCGCTTTCATGACATCACAGCCAGGCAGATATATAAAGAGGGGAGTGCGCCGGGTTAGGGTTGGGAGAAGGTCGAGTTTTTCTCGACCTGCATATTGCTATTAAGTACCAATAGTTTTTCCCATTTCCCATGTGGAATCTTGTTTTATACATAACCAATCACCATATGAATGCCACACATTTTAATGTAGGCACTACATTATTTATTATTTAGACCCAACACACTAATGTAATGTAATTGATTATGGAGTAACACAGCATTCTATGTCAAAATGGTGCAAAATGTGCTCTAATTGTGGCAAAAATCCTGTTGAAGATGTGTTTGTTTGTGCTAGATTTGAGCTAAAAAAGAAGGCTCAGAAATTGTGCCTCCTAAATAAGTTAAATGGATGACAATTTTACAATACAAATTGTGCAATAATTCCAGCAAATAAATAGAACCTTAGCGAACTTTTAGAAGGATCACTAAGTGGCCTTGCATCCTGGGTCTCTGTAAAGTCCCAAAAAAAGCTGGCGTGTTTTACTTTTTATGGGGTGCCCACCTTCCCCCCTACATTTTATTACATATGGCCCCTTAGTTATACTGTGGACACATGTGTAGGACATTATTACACCTCTATAAACTTTTATTCCCTTTCCCTGGGCTTGTGTAGTGTTATGTATGCGCTGCAGTATATGCTTCCATTCATTTTAAAATTTGGCGCTGTATGCAAATTAGCCTCACTATTGTAAATTCAGACCGCGGATCATAATATCGCTAGCACAACTCCGCAAAGGATTGTGAACTTGTGCACAACTTCGGATCTTCGTGAATTTGTGCAGCGATGACAAGTTAAATAACACTCACCTTAGTAGCTGCGCCAGTGTTGCCTTCACCGCAGTTCAGCGGTGAAGGCAACACTGGCGCAGCTACTAAGGTGATTGAATTTGCCCCATTGGGTCAGATTCATTTTTGAGACTTTGACAAGTTATTTAACTGATTGTCTGCCAGATAAAATAACAGCAACCCTTCTAGACAAAGTTCTACTGGGTAATTTCCATCAAAGCCAACAACACAACCAACAGAATACATTTTCTAAATTTACTAGCAAGTTCATGTATCAATTAAACCCAAGGAGGCCAGCTTACTTCATGTTTTATCACATTTAATAACATTTTCATTAAGCAATAGTGGTGAAAACTGCACTCAAAATCACTAGACAGGCATTATTTAGGTACCAAGTAGCGTCCACTGTGGTCCAAAATTACTATACACTAAATCATTCTGTATATAGATAATGTCATGGGAAAAAAATCCCCATAATTCTGCATTGAAATCCATTTCTCAAAAGAGAAAACAGATTTTTTTTTATATTTCATTTTGAAATCTGTCATGGGGCTAGACATATTGTCAATTTCCCAGCTGCCCCAAGTCATGTGTTGTGTTACTGCTGTACTGCAAGTTGGAGTGATATCACCCCCTCCCTTTCCCCCACCCAGCAGCCTAACAACAGAACAATGGGAAGGTAATCAGCTCCCTAACACAAGATGACAGCTGCCTGGTCGAGCAAGCTTTTGCCCTTCTGCTCCACGGGAGGTTTCTGTCCTCCCTGAGCTCGCCTTAGGACATCTGCATTACGGTTTGACAGGTGTACCGCCCCAGTCAAACTCCCCACCTGCCACTGTCCTCGGAGTGGGTCGCGCCCGGCGCAGGGGCCCCCCACCTCACCGGGTAAGTGAAAAAACGATAAGAGTAGTGGTGTATGTAACTCCTTATGTTTTATGTATGTAATTGATGTGATTTAGTTGTATAATCACATTCACTTTACAGCGCTACGAAATAAGTTGGCACTATAGAAATACATGTTAATAATAATAATAATAATAATAATAAAATAGATCTAAGAACAGCACTCAATAGTAAAAACCCATGTCCCACTGCGTACTATTCAGTTACATTGAGAAGAAAATACAACAGCCTGCCAGAAAGCAGTTCCCTCCTAAAGTGCTGGCACAGTCACATGAGTGAGGCAGCTGGGAAATTGACAAAATGTCTAGCCCCATGTCAAATTTCAAAACTGAATATAAAAAAATCTGTTTGCTCTTTTGAGAAATGTATTTCAGTGCAGAAGTCTGCTGGAGTAGCACTATTAACTGATGCATTTTGAAAAAGACACATTTTCCCATGACAGTATCCCTTTAAAGGAGTGGTTCACATTTAAGATAACTTTTAATATGTTATTGAATGGCCAATTCTAAGCAACTTTTCAATTGGTTGTCAATTTTTTTTTTATAGTTGTTCAGTTATTTGCCTCTTTCCAGCTTTCAGATGGGGAGTCACTGAGCCCTTCTAAAACACAAATCATTTGTAGCACTACACAATTTTTGTTATTGCTATTTTTTATTACTCATCTTTCTATTCAGGCTTTCTCCTATTCACATTCCAGTCTCTTATTCAAATCAATGCATAATTGCAAGGAAACTTTGGACCCTAGCAACCAGACTGTAAGAAGTGCACACTGGGGAGCTGCTGCATACAAAGCTAAATAACTTAAAAACCACAAATAATAAACAATGAAAACCAATTGCAAATCATCTCAGAATATCACTTTCTACATCATACTACAAGTCAACTCATAATTAAATTATCTACTAATAATATTAATCCTCCTCAATTACAAGAAAACCATTATAAATTAAAAACAGAAATTACTTTGTGCACAAAATAATTATAAATACTATATTATAACTTGTGAATTAAACTATTTTCTAACATAAATAGGCATTTTAATCTTCTGGAACACGTTATGCACTGAGCTAGAATTAATGCAGTTCTCTCTTAAAGCTGAAACATTGCCATATTCCAACATAATCCAACATGCATGATTGGCATGCTGGATTGGCCACTGTGTTCCTATGTTTCATATTTCTTTAAAGTTTTCTGTATTATTCTGACAACCAATTTCTTTAAATGCAACATCAATCTTTATATTCTGCCAACATGGCTTTATAAATTGCATGAAACTCTAAAAATAGGAAAATAGCATTCTAAGAAGTTTTTCTGATAACTAAATGCGATTTGCTGCTTCACGTTATACAGTATATATATATAAATTAACTCTAAATGGTAAACAGTAAATTAAAAAATCTGATTAAGAGAATTAGTAAGGAATAAATAAGCAAACAAACAAAGACAACAAAGCATCCAACATTTGACATTTAAACATTAAAAAAGAGTGTAAAGCTACCCAGAACTTTTTCACATTTCATGCACAGAAGACAACCAGGAGATTTATGAAGCAATAGTGATGGGCGAATTTATTCGGCAGGGGCGAATTCGCGGCGAATTCCCGCGATTTGCCACTGGCGAATAAATTCGTGAAAAAAATGAGTCGCACGTCGTTTTTGACGCGATGCGTCGAAAACGATGCGACGCTTCGTTTCCGACACGCGTTGGAAACGACTCACCGCGATTGACGCGCTGCGCATCAAAAAAGACACGCGACTCGTTTCGCGAGACTCGTTTCGCAAATTTTTCGGGGAATGGAAATGGGTGAGATTCGCCAATCACTATGCAGCAATACAGAATACTTGCATTTAGCATGTGTTTCCTAGGAGCAAGAAGAGCCAGTGCCTTACAATTACCAATATATAAATGAGTCAAATGATTTCTAAATACTTATTTAGCATCATGCATAAAAACAGCTATAACCTCTATCCCTGCCTTGCTATGGGGAAATAGACCTGGACACCAGTACCACAATATTCTCCCCTTGTGTCCATCTAGCCCTCAAATATATTGCTTTCTTTATATTGTACAGATACTCCCACTCGCATCCACCACTGCTAAGTTCTATTTGGTCCCTACTTAGGCAGTTACATAGAGTTAAAATGAGTATACTCCTCAGAGGGAAACACCTAAAATACGTTTTACTCATAATAAAAGCTTTGTTGACAAGACTGAGACTGAACAACACATATGCCTTTACATTGTTCCAGATTAACTTTGTTGCTCACAAAAGCACGCTACAATAATTGGTCTGCAAATGATTTGTGTCTTGGAGCAGGGGTTTTGACTTATGTGATGTTTTTTGTTTGTCTGGTCTATGCAGGGGCACTCCACCAATCAGGTGAGTTGAGCCACTCACCTCAGGAGGCAGCGCCCCTCTGGTTACCAGGGGCGGCAAAAATGTGGCTCCTGGTAACTAAGAGGAGAATTTCCCATTTTTTAACCAGAAATTAGGCTCTTCTAGTGCAGAGAGCGCAATCGCCCGACATGCTTATAGTTCTAAACAAGGACTATCATTTCCTTGCTTCCCCCTCCACCTTATATGCACTTGCCCTTGGGAAATTGCTATTTTATCCTTTGCTTTCTTCTCTTTACTAGCCTGGTTACATCAAAGTGATTGCTACTTAATCATTATAAGTAGTAACCACTTTCTACTGAATGTAGATTTGGAGCAAAACGTATCAGTAAAGTTGAGACCATCGCTACTACTATGTGAGTGTATGCGTATTCTGGCAGCAGAAAACGGCAATCACTATGATGTGTCACTAGGGTGGAGGCACACTGAAATTTCACCATAGAGCAGAGTAAAAGTACAAGGCTCCTTTGCGGCTTCAATCACTGAATAACACACAAGTTAAAGGGGAAAAATGGACACCTGTGTGCCGTCCCTCCCTCATGAATACAGTACAGTATTCATGAGGAAAGCATGCATCCTTGCGTGTAACCTGCACCGTTGACTATTATTATGAATGAAAAACTGTAAATAAAATTTTGTTAGAAAACAAATGTGAATAATTAATATAAGGGGGAAATATTCTATATTTGCAAACATTATGAAAAGTGGCAAATAAAAAATGTATCCTTTTCAGACACTGATAAACAGTCAAACATAAACTAAAGTGTGAATATTTGAAAATTTGCCTAGTTAGGGTGATGCAGTTTTAGGAGATTTGTTGATCCTTTGCTAAAACCAATATAATGGAGAGTGATGTTGTAGGCCTGCACTGACAGATATAACTAAGAGATATGTGAGCAGACAACTGGAGCTTTCTATAAGTACATTCACATGGTGATTCATTTGGCAAACAGAGCAATAAAACAAAACACTAAAATATATTTAATGACCTTATCGAAGGTGTATGAAATTAATATATTTCACTTAGGGCAGATACATGGAATTAAAGCACAAGAAAAGGCAAAAACATAATATCCCATTTTTACTTTCTTTATGAAAAAGAAATCTATATCCCATATACTTGCCTACCATTTTTATAAGAAACCTGACTGTATGCAGTGAAATTCTCCCTTCATTTACTTCAGTGGATAGAAATTGTCAAACAGTCCCTTACTGCTATGCAGGGAAACAATCATACGTATGAACAGCAGAGGGAGCCGCTGCCTTACTTCCCAGCTTTTCAGAAGCCCAGCAGCTTTGTTTCCCTGTAGAGCAGTCGGCGACTGTGTAGAGATTTGTATTGGATCCCCTTTACTGTTTCCAACTCCAGCTACAGGGAGATCGAGAACTACTGGTTCTGGAGAGTTGAAGAAAGTTTGTATTAAACAATACAAAAATTATAAAATCCACATTAGATAAATGACAACACATGACCCAGTACAGTCTGTATATTCTGATTATTAATCAGTCTTGCTGAAATATTATTTGACTTTGTGCTGTTTATACAAATAGCCTTCAGAGGTCACTGTGCACATGAATGCTGTGTATACACAGTACTGTCTATACTGTTTAAGAAGGATAGAGTTTATGTTGTTGTTGTGTAATTGCTACATGAACCTGCTAATAAAGCACTGTTATACCCTGCTAATCCTCGGCTACCAAAACACAACAAATTTGTGACGAGATTTCTTTTCTTTTTCTTTTATACCTCTGCAGCAGCCTGCAGCTTGTCTTCCAAACCCTGGTGAGCCTACCAAACCTTTTACTGCTGGGATCTGTATGTTTGATAATTACATTATTGCTGCTGATCAAGAGGAGATTTCTGCTGCTAGAAAGTGTGCTTTACTTATTCACTGCCTGAGAGCAAAGGGACAGCGTATATTCTATACATTACCATTACCTGATGAGACATATGAAACTGCTCTTAAGCTCCCCATAGATGCAACGATATTTCCCTGCCGAACGACCGATCTTAGGGAAGTCCGACCAATCTGTCAAATTATCGTGCGGTTAGTGCGATACAAACGAGCGTTCATCTTACGATTTTTCATCCGACATTGGTCTGATGATTGATCGGCCAGGTTAGAAAATCTTTATCGGTCCCCATGCAATCTACCTATGTTTGCAGGGCCAAGCAGGCTGCGATCCTTCAGTTTTTCTGGCAATATCGCCTGAAATGGTCTTTTTAGTTGATGGACACATCAGGCATTTAAACGATCGTTTGGATCTTTCAAAAATCTTTACGTCTGGCCAGCTTTACTGCTATAAAAGAACTTTTTCATGCCAAGAGTAAATGTGGTTGCTGAAAGATATAAATTCCACCAACGTGGACAGCGTTTGTAGCAGCTTTGAGAGAGCTGGTTGTTACCTGTGACTTTGGGAATCTGACAGATGAAATGCTAAGAGACCAAATAGTGGAAAAAACAGACTCACATCAAGATTGCCTTGATGTGTATTTCCCCAAAGCTTTTTCAAAGGGAAAAAAAGCAATCTTTTTTTAATGAGAGTAGTCTTTTTTTTATTGCGCTGACATTGAGGGATAGAATAGGGTTTTGCTATACTGTAGGTTGTGCTTATAGCCTCAGTTTAGTTTAGCTGCACAAATGGCAATTTAGGTGCACAGAGCCTGTATTACTGTGATTCCAATGTCTGGCAGTAATTACAATTTAGCTTATGAATAGCCAATATGAATTGCTAGAAATGGCTTATTTTTCCCTTTTTCCCCATTTGAAGATGCTCTGGTGTTGACCCCTGGGAAAGATAGGTGTGGAATCCCTCATCAAAACAACTATTATCCGGAAAGCTCTGAATTACAGGAAAGCCTTCTCCTATTTTCATTTTAAGAAAATAATGACAATTGACAAGTATGCTTTTTTTTTAATATACCTTTAATGCTGTCCCCCTAACGTGTGTTCCAGCTAGTCCACTAGACCCCTTCCAACCAAAGAATCTGTTTGTGAGCTGCATAACCCTATACGGCAAAAAATATATTTAATACATAACCCTCAGCTCTCTGACAGTTTCATTAAAAATTTAAGTTTGTGAGGCATGTGTTTATATATACTTAGTTTAGGTTTGTCTTGCTAAAGGCAGATGGAGGAATGCTATAGGGAAAGTTCTGTAATGTGCTAAAATAAAATAGACACCAAATAGAGGCTACTTTTATAATTAGATTTTCCTTCCATCTTGAAAAGAATTGTGTTTTAATAGAAGAGTGTACTGTCTGTTTAATCTATGAACTGTGCTGAATAAGTACACAATGACTTTAGGATGTGAACCTCAATCCTCCATTTAAAGAGTGAAAATTAAATATGGATTCTCTTATGTAGAGTTTACTTTCAGCATAAAATAACTCATTTAGCAGTTCCCTACCATACACCTCCCTAGCAAAGAGACACTGCCAATCAAAAAGTAATATTCTAAACAGGCATATAAGGCAATAATACTAGAGTAGCTACATGTAATACAATTTCAGTGACAATGAACTCAGTAACAACCCCCTTATAGTCTGTATAGGGTATCCACATGCAAGATCAGTAGAATGGAGATTCTGCTGCACAGATCAGTAAAAATATTAATTTGAATAATAACAATTCACCAGGACAGAGAGAATAAGCAACTACCCACAAGCAATGGTTTCAGAATGCCTTCCCTCTGGATTGAAGCATAGAGACAGGGGCACCACGTCTTAAGGCAAAAACACAGGTTTATTTTGGCAAAGTGTTCTCAAAATATAGGTTACAGGAATACAGTTTAATAGTGTTTCAACACCACTCAAAGCGTCTAACGCTAGCGCTAATTTGCCAGCATGACGTCAATTTGCAACTTTGCGAATTTACTAAGTCAGACTGTGGCGAAAATTCTCAAGCGAAGTAGATAGACTAGCGCAACTTCTCACCCTTACACCAGGCGCAGTTGTGATGACCATTTTACTGAACGTTACCTCTTGCACTAAACTTTACTTCTCAAGGTCAGACCTGGTGAAGTTCAATACAATAGATAGGAGTTTGAAAAAAAAATAGAATTTTGTTCTAAGTCCCAAAAAAAACGCTGCGTCTTTTACCTTTTGTAGGGTGATAGT
>CM044432.1:40898157-40909278 GCA_024363595.1 Xenopus borealis
TGATATTTTCTCTATTTTAAAACACTTTCATTTTTTGGTGTTACTGTTCCTTTAACTAACACTAATGTGACTATAAAACACACCGTATAAAACACACCCTGTGACTATAAAAAGATATAAAAACCAATGGACACATTCCCATAAGGAAAGCCATAAGACTGATATGTGTTGATGTAGTGTTGTATATAGACTTTGGGACCCCCTAAGCCCACTAGAGTTATAAGAAGCCAGCAAGCTACTCATTCAGAATGAGAGAAAGGAAAGACAAGGAATATTTGCAAACACAGATAAAATGCAATTATATTGTAATTAATATTTGTATGTATGTACAGTTTATTCACTATTAATTCAGTCTAAATGGTATTATACCTAAATTGCATTTAGGTATATTAAATTATAGAACAACATTTGGGTGCCCCTGACTTTTTAATATCCATGAGTTGAATATGACCAAATAGTCCTACAAGGGTCACATTTGTACTATTATCCTAGAGATCTCCCATTATAGTTTCCTTGAGCCAGATGTTGATAGAACTGTACTCCAGATTGTCTATGAAGATTCTCATTTAACCAGATCATTATATACAGTATTTAGTAGAATTAGTCAGAGGCAACTGGACATGTAGAGGTAATTTATTAAAGTCTGAATTTTTTTTTTGAGATGTATTATACCTTGAGGATGCAAAAAGTCTGAAAATACTCCATCTTCAACCTGTCGAGGTCCTATAGAAGTCAAGGGCAGAGGTTCTATTTGCAATTTGAAGATATTATGCACTGGGTTTTGTACGATGATCCAAACATATTGGGCTTTTCCGCTGATTTCACAAAAAGATGTGCTTTTTCCAGGTTTATTAATGTTTTTTTATTGGTAAACAAGGGTAAATCATGGATTCTAGTTTGGACATTTTTTATTTAAAACATCAGAAAAATTCAGAATTTGATAAGTAACCCCCTTAGAGTTATTCTTGAAAATGTTTTACCACTCATCAAAGGGTCACCACTATCAATATCATCATGGTACCATTGTGACTAGATCACACTTTCATATATCTATGAGTTTCAGCCAAGAGCTTACTGAAGTTCAATGGAACCATTGTGATTGGATGTCTGTGATTTTACTACCATGAAGGGTTTAAATTCCGGGAAATTCCCCATCACTTCAGTTGAACTGAAGAAGCCACTTGGATGGGTGGTGAAATATTTTCAAGAAAAACTCTATCTGTCCAGTTAACTTTGACTTAATTCTACTAAGTACTGTACGCTAGAGTGTAAAACTGTATTTTATGTAATTTTACCCTGTATTTTATTTCAATTTACATCTAATTAGAAAAAAAATGATTTTGCTCTACTAATATTGCACTTTAGTTAATGAAATACATATAAATATTTTCTTGAGCCAGATGTTGACAGAACTGGACTGTAGAGTTTCTAAACTTTTGTCAAATTGTTTGCATAATTTGACACCATATTTTCCATATTTTATTTCATTTTACTTACATTAGAAAAAAGTGGTATGTTTCTACCAATGCTATACTTTAGTTAATAAAATACATATATTGTCTTTTTCTGATTTCCTGTCTTATTTGTCCCAAGTGGGAAAACTGATTGGTGTTCCTGCTGCTATAATGTCCAGTAATTTTCCCACATCTTGGTTATAAAAGCAAACAGCCATGGCACCTTAAAATTGACAGATTGAACTTTTCTTTTTTGAGTGATACTTATTATTTGTGGCTGACATTGACAGACACATCTATATTTAAAGCATTTAAAAAATGAATAAATCACTATGTTTTAAAATCTATTCACCTTTTGTTGCTTTAAATCAATAAAAATGCCACGGGTGAGACGTCTCCATAGTTTTGACTCACTTTATGCATTTGCTATGTATTTCAAAATGTCTCTATTAAGTGGTGACAAAGCATGCCTGCAATCTTAAACAATTAATAACATTTTGTGAACCATATGGCTCCTTGCATTTGCCTATATAAGTGATTTCATTCATAGATTGATGTTAATATGGCAAACTTCCTACTATTTAGCTCAGCAAATAAAAAAAAATCTCCCTTTTTAGCACAATAATTAACAATACAATACATAGATTTTAAATGATTAAAATACTAGGCAAGACCTATGCATTGAACTTATGTTAAAAAGGTGTGTACTGCCATATTAATAAGGTCTATAAGGTTTATGGCTTTGTGCAGGTTCAGATGTATCATTCTATACAGATAAAATATAATATACTATAATAAATTTAGAAACCTACTTAGAAGTGGATTTTCCCCAATGATTTGGGTTAACTAGTATTGCTTGATTGATAGATAATAAAAACTGTTATATGTTTAGAATACATATTTCCCTGCATTAATCATAACCAAGTCATAAGAGAATTGTGCCCCATTATGTGCCCCCAGCTGAGTTCTTCCAGCTGAGTGATGTTTGGGAAGTATTTATGTTTCTTAACTATTGATGCCCTGTCATATTCTTAAGGCAATTTATGGACTATTTTCACTTTTTTATTTTTGTGCGTATTTTTAATTATTTAAATGTTCCCATGTGAAGAGTAAGCTTAGTTGTGGCTACAGTGTAGGGTTACTGAGCTAGCAAACAGACATTTGCAGGCTGAAACGTCAATAATAGAGAACATGACCGAAAAAACAAGTAATGAAAAATTATTCAAAATCTAACCTTCCAGCCCTGTACAACGGGAACACATGAATCAGCCTCACAGTGCATCTGCTTTCTGGTTGCTGGCTTTAATGACTGGATTCTAAAAGTGTGTCAGAGTATTGAATTATCTAAATTATGGGGGCTATTTTTATTTATTTATTAAAGACTGAATGCCAAAAACTTTTAACTATAATATCCAAATTTTTTTGTGGAAAAAATACCTTGAATTTTTGAGATTTAATATGCCCTGAGGATCGAAAAAGAATGAATCTGAAAATCTGGTATCTCAGACCTGCCGAGATTGTATATCTTTTCTGGAAAAAGCTTGAAAAACTGAGCGATTTGGAAAAAAATCTCGTACAATTCAGGTTTCCGCTCAATTTTATTGCCCGATCTGATCAAATTGTGCTTTTTTTTAAACAATAAATAAGGTCCAAGTTTGGTTGGACATTTTTAATAATAATAGTAATAGTACTGGATTAACAGGGTTGGACTGTGATGCTGGGACACCAGGAAACCATTGGGCCCAGCTTTTGTGGTCTCCACTGGCCCAGACCTGCTCCCTACTTTAAACACCACAGCTCTCACTACCTGGCTCTGTCACTGCCCAGAACTCCCTTCCTGGCCCAAGTAGCTGCCATGCAAAGTATCTTAGTTTGGATCAAGTTCAAGGTACTGTTTCATTATTACAGAGAAAAAGCAAATCATTTTTAAAAATTCAGATTATTTAGATAAAATGGAGTCTATAGCAGACAGCCTTTCTGTAATTCAGAGCTATCTAAATAACAAGTTTCCCGATAATGGACCTGTACAGTCATTTTGTTGTGGGTACTTGCATTAATCTCTAAAACAGGAATTATAATGATCTTGTGGGAGATATGCAGAGAACAGCATTCTAACTAGTATTAAGGATATTATTCTGGAGTCTATTTGCATTATTATTTGGTTGCAGTTCACTAATCTGCCTGCGCATAACACTGTGAATTGCTGTTGACTAGATTATGAAATGTTGTTCTCAAATATCTCCTTTTACATCCAAAGCCCTGACCTTGAATTGAAAAATTGACCTTGGATGATGGGAACTAAATTTTGTGGCATGCCTCCAAATTGATGTACGCACTCTCATAAGTCAGAAAAAGTCAGAGCTTTCAATAAAAACATTTTTCCAAACTAATGCTTTTTCTGTTAGCATTCATATAAGGGCATATTATGAAACTGTGTAAAAAGAATGGCAATAAAATACACTGCATGTCACCAGGCATCACTAGGTCAAAAATGTTGCATTTATCAAGCTGTGTGTTTGACCGCGTACCTTTGTGTAAAAATGAGGTTTAAATGGAAGCAGATGGTTGAAAATGCTACGGGTGTTCGTCTATCTCATTTTACACCAAAAGTGGGATAGAGTAAAAAAACACACACAAACAACATGATACATTTTCCATTTACTATATACAGATTTTTACACTGTTTTTTCTGATTTTAAGGGGCAGATTTATCAGAGATAAGAACTCGCCACAGACAAACTCACCTATAATCTATTCATGCCCATGGGATGTTTCGTATTAATCAATGGAGTTTACTTTGATAAAAATGCTTTTAAAAATCCCATAGGAATGGAAGAAAGTGAGTGAGTTTTTCCGTGGTGAGTTCTAAATTCACAATTTGATCAATCTGCCCCTAATTGTTACACAGTTTGTTTATCTATCATGTATATAGTATAATAAATATGATAAATATGGCCCAATAAAAATACCTCCCAACAAATCTGACCCATTTCGATTTGCAGAAAACTCTAAAAACTGCGAAAATTTGCCAAAATGCATTGAATATTATGGACAACCTTTATTTTTGGGACATACAACTTTATTTCACCCATTAGAGATTAGGGCATAATTTTTGCGGTGAAACTTGTGAAAAATTACGCAAATTAGGAAAGGAGGGAAGTTTTTAAAATCACAGAAAATTTACTTTTGCTGTTTTTTTTCCTAAAAATTAACAAACCATGTAATCATATTTTTATCTTAGATGACTGAATTTCATGTTAGAGGGATTCTGTCATGGGAAACCATAGTGCTGCACCAGTAGAATTCTGCATTGAAATCAGTTTTTCAAAAGAGCAAACAGATTCTTTTTATATTTAATTGACTTGGAGCTAGACATGTTGTTAGTTTCCCAGGTGCCCTCATTCATGTATATTGTGCTATGATAAATTTCAGCCACTCTTTACTGCTGTACTGCAAGTTGAAATGTAACCCCCCGTCCCTTTCCTCTCCAGCAGCCTATCAACAGAATGATGGGGAAGTAACCAGATAACAAGACACCTGCATTGCTAAAAACATGCCCATGCTCCCAGCTAATGGTGTATATGAGAAAATAACTCACTAGTAAAAATCCAAGTCAACTGTGACTCCTCAATTTACATACAAGAAGCTATAGCTTATCTGAAAGCAATTCTATTGTGAAGTGCTGACTCTTTCCGAAAGCACAGGATCATGAATAATGACCTTATTTAGATGTCTGCACACCAATATTGCAACTAATGGATTGCATGCACATTTGTTGGTCCAGGAATAAAATTTTATATGGCAGAATTCCTAAATAGTGCAATTTAGAAATAAAATCTATACCATAAAAATCAGGACAGAATATATGTTATTGTTTTTCAGGGGTTGTTTACAATATCCATTAGAATACACAGGAAGAGTTCAGATTTTTCTACAGGGTTATACAATATAAATTTTACTTTTTTTTAAATTCCAGTTGTTAACAGGCTGCTGTAGGACAGATCGAAATATAATATAGGCAAATACCGCATGTTTATTGATGTTATTAATTAGGTGTGTGAAAAACTTGACATATATGCTCTACTGTTAATTTTCACACACTTGAAGTGAAATCCCCTTATGGCATTTTAAATTTTCTCCAGAATTGGAACTTTCTGCCTTTCTAAGCTCTGTGGAGCTCCTGTCTATTAACATAAGTCACTTAATCTTTACTACTGTGTATATTTATTTAAGTGCAATGTTAGTTTGTGTAGAGTCTACAGTAGTAGAATACTATATAAATAAACACTTACATATATATCATGCTTTCCTGAATGTTAGGTGATTTTTGCATCACATTTGCCTGTATGAGGCACTAACAACTGCATGATGCTCAGCTGTATTCACAGTGCACGGAGTACCAGTGAGAAGATTTATAGCAATATTTAATTGCTGTAATTGCCTAAGAATATTTTATGTTCTGCTTTGCTGCTCTAATCAACAAAACTTGAACTGACCTTTGTGAAAGAATAACAGGGAACTTACTCATTTTACAACACTCTCCAGCTGGAGAAATTGAAATCAGTAGAACCAATGTAACAATATGGAGGCTGATTTATCAGTTTTCAATTAAACTAAAGTTTGTTTTAAAACTGGATAAAAAAAATTAAGCTGTTACAGCTGTTCATGTTTTTACACTTAGGGGCAGATTTATCAAAGGTCGAATTGAAAAACAGAATTTTTTAATTCAAATTTCAAGCTAATTTTAGTGTACTTCGAATAGGGAATAGTCCAAATTCGATTCGACTTTGAAAAAAACTCGAAAATTAAATCAAGTTTCTCTTGCAACCACCATTTTCTTCTAGACTGCTAACATAATTACACAAATAATTAGGGGTCAATTTAATAATATTCAAATTTCTTTTTTTCCACAGATCCCTGAAAATTGTGGATTTTATATATTACCTTAAAAATGTTTGAAATTTATTAAGGGGCATATTTATCAAAGGTTGACTTTCAAATATGAAAAATGTCGAAATTCTAAATAAAAAAGACCAACCAAAATTAAATCAAAGTTTTTTTTCTTGGTCAAAAAGGTCATTTTTCAACTGGATTGGTCCATTTTTGGTCGAATTTGAATTGTACAAATCGAAGTATTAGCGCATTTGATAAAATTATATATATATATTCCAAAAAATTTTTTTTTCCAGCAATTAAGCAGATTTTAGATGGAGAATAGTCAAAGTTGAATTTTGAAAGAGACAGTACAGTACATGAAAATCCACACATTTTTAGGGATCTGTGGAAAAAAAAAGAAATTTGAATATTATTAAATCAACCCCTAATTCTTTGTGTAATTATGTTAGCGGTCTAGAAGAAAATTGTGGTTGCAAGAGAAACTTGATTTAATGTAATTTATTTTTGTAAAATTTTTGAGTTTTTTTCAAAGTCGAATCGAATTTGGACTATTCCCTAGTCGAAGTACACTAAAATTAGTGTTTTTCAATTCGACCTTTTATAAATCTGCCCCTAAGTGTAAAAACACGAACAGCTGAGGTCCTATAGAAGTCAATGGGAGTTGCATGAATTCTATTGGACCATTTTTAATAAATTCAGGCTTTCAGAGGTTTCTCCTTTTTTTCGTCAGGAGTTATCTGAAAAAAAGAAACTAACTTTTAGAGCTTTTACAGGTATTTGTATTGGTTTTGGATAGTTCAGCCCTTTTTTCATTCATGGGTTTTTAAATTTGGATCAATTAATAAAGTCTGTGGTATGCTTGGTTTTAGAGTAAGTGAGTTAATTTGTGGTTCCAAAAACCTTTAAAACCACTAAAATGAAACTGTTCATAAATCTGCCACTACACAACAAAAATCACTTTGTTTGATTCATTTTTATGAATTCAACTTAAAAATAAAAATCATATATATAACATAATAATAATATAATAGCTTGAATGTTGACTATTCACCCCCATTCACATATATTGATGCTTTCCATGTTTTAGCTAGCACATTTTTTATTATAATTTTCAAGATTGTTTTCAATTGCTAAACCTTGAAAATTTTTATTTGGAAAAACCCAGTTAGATAATATTCAAGTTTTTTTTGCAGCTTTTTGGGCTACTGATAGCAGACATAATGCAATCTTGAATTTCAATAAATAGGACACTTGGGTCGATTTACTAAATAAATTATTAATTCATCATTATTTATAAATACTTTCCTGACCTTTTTTCTTGACAGTCAAGTCAGGTTTTGAACTAATAAAGATATTTCCATGTGTGTCAGGGCTCAGTGCAGGTCAGTAGCAGTAATGAACACTAACAATAATCTGGATCATTATTCTTCAGCACAAATTGCATAAAGATGATTAAACATTTGAACAGTTATTCTTTATATTTGACTGAAACATCCAAAAGTATTTGTAATGTTTTACCGTTAACCCTCTGTATAATATACCAGTAAATTACTAACATGTTTATTTTTTTTATTCTTCACTATCTTTGTAATTTGTAATTGTTCTTTAGGTATTTTTCTATTGCTTTGTTATTGGCTGACCCATAATAAGTGGCCAGATCTATACTTACCTTGTTGCCAAGTAACAATTTGTTCCATTTATTCTTTATTTGTAGATACACAAAAGCCAGATACCTAAAATGTGTTGCATGTGACTCTGTATCAGTTGAACTATATACAATATATGGCCTAACCTATGAGATTTTTTTCTCTTACAACTGTGCTTGTCAGTGGTTAATGCTGGCAATCACTGTTCCTAAATCTTTTAATAAAATAATGCACTCTTTTATTTCACATCCTCCATCAATCACTTCCTAAGGATACACCCTACCCTACAACATCTCTTAATGATATATTCAATCCTTGACTCTGTTAGATTAAATAAACCTTTAACAGTCAACAGTTGTTGGGTTACTGGGCTGGATAGAGCCAAAACAGAAATGCTAATAATTCTAGAAACATACTAAATAAACGATTAAGAATTGAAAATTTGCTTATAATAGCTCTATCTATGACAAACTAAAAGTTGATGTAAAAGTGATAGAAACTGAGGGCCTCGTTAAGAAAAGAAAGGCAACATGTGCAGACTTGTTTGTCTTGATGTGTCTGGTCACAAATCAAAGTTTTCATTTTAGTCAAAAGCAAATATTTCTTTGTAAGAGATATTAAGATAAATATAGATAGCAAGAATATTATTTCTTAAACATCTATATTAATTAAATACATTGCTCTTTTCATTTGTTGTAGGTTGAATATCTAAAAAAATTACAATAATTAACTAATGTATGTATTTCCTCTTTGCAAAGTAAACATTCACTTGTACTACATTGTTTGATTAAAGCAGCCATTATTTGTTTGAAAAACAGAGGCATAACTTTGTAGTATCTAAGGAACACTCAGTCCAACATAACTTGTCAACCGAGGACAATGCTAGCCTGAATAAATAATAGTCCCTTTAAATAGAAGCCACCAGTGTAACTGGTTTTGCAGATCTTTTATCATCCGAACATCTGAAATTTTTCAACCACCAGGTTTAAAGTTCACTTCCCTAAGCAATGTTTTTAGTGTAAGGGAAAAGTAGGCAGATTTGTTCTTATTAATATCCTGTTATTGCATGATGACCGAAGATTGTGAAATTTTGACCAACCAGTTTCTCTGTAGAGTTATCACAAAATAAAACTCAAAAGTACCAATTGCCTTTAATGTGTATATGAAAATGTATATATGGAATATATATGTATATATGAAATGGATACCGCAATGAGGAATTACTGATGCACAATCAAAACACAAAGTCAAATTCATACCTGACCATGATATCTCAAAAAGCTGGGCATCATGTAACATGTATCGTATATTACATATTTAACAACTCTCATGTAACATGTTTTTTGGACATGGATGTACCTAAAATGTCAATTATCCAAGATGTTTACCTTAGATTCAACCAAACGGGTTTGAACGTCCAGTAACTCCAAGATGGAGCCTTGTTGGAGCATCTAGCTGCTCTACTAACTACCCTGATCTTCAGTGCCAATTCTGGGGCTGCTACCGCCTGAGGCAGCACCCCAGTTGCCGCCCCCTCTCCCACTTCTCGCTTAAAAATCAGCATCGGAGAGGGTCAAAGGGGGGCAGCATCACTAGTGCATTGAGCCCAACAGCGCTCTCTGCACTAGCGGAGTCAAATTTCTACGTTCTTACAATACATGGCTTTTTGCTGCCCCTTGTAACTGGCCGCGTGCTGCCGCCTGAGGCAAGGTACTCGACTTGCCTCATGGCAAGATGTGCCCTGCTGTTCCTGGCACTTGCTTCAATTACTGAAACCTACCTCTGGTTCCAACCTCTACAGCTTTATCTTCTCCAGTTTTAAAAATAGACCAAACCCAATACACGATCCAATTACAAGATCAGATTTCACATAGAACTTTCTTAGATACAGTTTGTATTCATATTTACAAATGTAACCTGTATATTGTTCATGCTTAGTCTGAATCTGGAGTCTTGCTTTGTTGGCTCAGAGGGAGGGGCCACTAAGTTTAATTTTAGAAACCAGTTGAGTCACTCATGCTGAGAAATAAACAGTGTACAGTGATCACTCTCTGCATGTTTTTTGCTATAATTTGCTAAGTCTCTAGCAAATCTATAAATCCAGACATACTCAAAAAATAGGGAATAAGAAACCCAATAGCTGCCAGCTTCTCTGTGGCTTATCTATATGTAGCTATAAAGCTGCTCTATTCCCACATATTCCCAAACTCTCATCCCAGTAACTGAGCACAAACTGGCCACTGACCCCAAACTGGTCACACTGTGGTCTGATATACTCTGTAAATCTGAAAGATCGCAAACATATTCATAGAGCTCCAGACATTGTATATCAGACTCCGCAACTTCACACTACCTTGCCTGCAGGAGTAAACTGAGATGGGACAGAGCTTAAAATTTGCAGCACCCAAATCTGACTCAAACTGATGCACACTCAAATATTTATTTCTACTTTATTTATTTTTTGTTGAATTGTGCATTGATATAGGCATAATAAAAAAACTTTTTTTTTCACATTTGCAATCAATATCCTGAGGATAAAAAAGGAGATATCACTTTTTTCTGATATTTCATGTTTGTTATAATTCCTCTGGTATTTAACACAGACATTTGCTAAAAAGATTCCTGCTGTTTCATGGATCAATTCATTAGTGCAATTATTTTAAATATAGATTTGTTTATAATGCATTTGCTCTCCTACAAACAATACTGTGAAATGTGTATTTTCCATTTTATTCCATTATTATAATTTTGCTTGTAGACAGGATACCACAACCTTTCACTAGACAACAAATGGTAAAGGTGAAGACAGCTGAGACAGAAAAACCCCTTTGCTTATATTCTGAGTCTATTCATAGGTCTTATTTACCAAATTACCAAATTTAGATTCTGAACTGTAATGTACTGGTAATGCTTGGAATGTATTCTATGACATTTACATTGTGTTGGGAATACAGTACATATTGTTATTGTAAAAGAAGCAGCACTCATTTGTCAAATAAATGGTGATGTAGTGAAGCTGTGGACACCATTGCTGTTTTTGTGGTCTCCCACTATTGATAGTCTAAAGTCTGCCCATGAAAGCCTAGAAAAGTACACCAAAGGGATACTTTCATTGGTTAGTTAAA
>CM044432.1:40969077-40979336 GCA_024363595.1 Xenopus borealis
AAAAGTCTGATGAAATAGTGAATATCCTAAATAAAGAACTTACCTGGCAGAATTGCTTGTGGATAAACTTTCGGGTGATTTTTCATTGAGACACAATATATCAGAAAATATACTGTACTTGTAAGGAAAATTCCACTGAAGTGCGCAAAGACGTAATCTAAATCTGTTGTTTAAAAAGGGATATTATAGAAATCTACGGAAATTCTTGCGACAAGAAAAAATACACTTTTATGTGGAAGGGTCATAATACATTTATAGAGGAGGGCATAAAGACAGTGATTTTTTTTAAGGTTGAATATATTCCTAAAACACAGCAGTTTACTCCTAAACATGTACCACAGAACAACACTACACTGCATTTAAACTGTGTCCTTAAAGTTATTTAAGCTATGTGCAAAAACATTATCTTATGGCACATTGCAAAACTCAATCCGTCATTCCTCCAATGGGAATATCCGGGTGTTCAAAATCACGTTACCAAGGCCCTGTGACACAATATGTTTATTATTATTTCCTGCAGACCTTAATTAAGACCCTATCATTTAGGCTTCATTTTTAAAATGACTTATTGCCAAATGGTATGATTCTGTTAATAGTATATAGCAAAATAAATATTGATCATCTCACCAAATTGGCTTGCACCAGCATATATGCTCTGATTATTCTTGCTGTGGTCCTTGATATAGAGAACAGGAATAAAGCTGGAGCCATAGAGAATTCCCGCTGCAACTGCCATCCCAGACCCTCTTATACAAACACAATTGACACAGAAAACAGAAGAGTTGTTATAAAGCAACATAAATCACACTACCACCAACAGTGTAAAAGATTATACAGTAAGTATTTTACATTTAAAGTGGATTCATCACCCCAAAAAAATATTCAAAATCCTATTATATCACATTAGTCAAGCAAAATGAACATTAATTACACTATATAAATGATTTTAATCTTGTTTTCTTCAGTCTGGGAATTCATAATTATAGCAAGCAGGCAGGAGCCATTTTGTGGACACTGTTATTAAGACAAGCCTTGTATCATCTCAGAATCTTGTTTGTGCACCAGAATGGGGGACCCGATGTCTATCCCCATGTCCTGGCTACACAATGAAATGGTTAAGAGAACTGGGGGAATGTGTGGGGAGCAGTGACATCTAGGAAGTGCTGAATGGAAAGTGAAAGTAATTATCTGCCCTGCCTCTATGCCTAAGGCATAGAGGAGTGGCAGACAATATTTGATTGACAGCTGAGATTTTTAAATGAACTTAAAACAGCTATGAATGGTTTGATAAAAATTTTAAATTGGATTTCATGTTTAATTTGAAAAGGACTTTTAGTATACAGATTTTTGTGTCTGGGTGACAGGTCCACCTTAACACAGTAATACTTAAAGGGGAACTATCGCGAAAATGAAATAAGCTTCATCACCCTGAAATAAGAAACTTTCTAAATATAATCAATTAAATATTCTGCATTGTTTCTGAAATAATCAAGATTATCTTCCCTATCCCTCTCCCAGAATCTGTGTCTCTTCATTCTGTCTTGCAGCAGTTGGGTGTCAGATATTCATTGACAGTTAGATCTAATATATCTTATAGGGAGCTCCTTTCCTAGCAGATGTATTAGAGCTCACTCAAATAACGGATTCCAGTACAAGCAAAATCTAACAAAATAACTGCCTTTTGCACAAATTCTGCATGTAGAGAGACTTGATTAATTCTGAAATGGCACAGTATTTTTAATTGATTGTATTTAGAAAACTTTTTATATCAGTATGCTGAAGCTTATATTACATTTTTGAAATAGTTCCCCTTTAAAGGCATGGCATACTGACTCTAAACCCACTATGCAGGGGGGAGAAACAAGTGTCAGTGGCATGTGAGTGTTATGTGCTGAGAGTCTCAAATGCTAGTATGTGGCGCATAATGAAAACAAACCAACCATATCCTTTCCCAATAACTGTAGAACAAGGTGGGGGACTAATAAACACAAAATGTTGACTAGAACTACCTTAAAAATAATAATAATAATAAAAAACAGCCCTCCACAATAGTAGAATGTCTGTGTAGAAATACTGATTTTAAATATAAGACCACTAACTGAGGAAGCAGGGTAAAAGATGTAAATGTATATAGATTGTTATATGCATTTCAGTTGTTTACAAATAAAACTTTTGATTTTGCTTTTAAATGTAACGACCAGTCAATGTTTCTTACAGCAATCGTTTCTGCATTGGCGATAGCTTGTCTATCCATGATTCATCTGAAAGAGTGTTTTGCTGGCAATTAATCTATTGAAAAGAAATTCACATGAAGTTAAAACATTTTGCAATACTTAATAAACCAGTATAGAAAACATTCTTGGCGGATCATGTGAATCAGTAAGACATATGATTAGATAATTATAATAATGCTATGATGTAATACATACACTATTGCTAAGTAGCGGGGTGGTTTCTGATTCTGAAACTGGTGTGGTACTGTTTACTTCGGATTTCACAAACAGAAAAATGACTGCTCTAGAAAGCAAATAGAAATAGTGCACATTAAATTGCCTCAAACCGAAACCAAATAGTTTGCCGCAAAATAGAATGCATTTACTGAAAGCGCTGACCTTGAGCTTTTATGTAATATTTTCATATCCAAATGTATCCTTGTTGAGAGATGTTTTTCTGCTGAGGTGGAACACTTGGAAGTTATGACCCATAATGGGGTGTAAAGCACGTATATAGTTCAATAGATATCTGTAGAATGTTAGAGCTTAACATGCAGATAAAGTAGGATGTAAAGGTACATTGTGGATTTAGGTGTTGCACGGGAACATCCACCTCTATGGAAAAGGCTCCATCATGCTGAAGAACATGTCCGGTAAAGCCTGATCTATTTGCAGGTTTAAAATGACCATACAAGGGCCAATAAAAGCTCCATTCCAGAGTTGGCTGATTATTGGATCATGCATGCAGCCCTTCCAACAGTCTGCCTGATTGAAATGGGACCTAATCTAGATAATAAATGGGCAAATTGGAAACTCCTGGAAAATGCACTGGTTGTTAATATGGTCCTCTCAATAATGTCTCCATTGGCCTGCAGTATAATCCATTTTTCAAAATGACTATGAAGATTCTCATTCATCCAGGTCATGGTATATTTAACAAACGTAACTCAAAGCAACTGGACTTGCTGAGAAATGTTAATGAAGACGTTTCACTGCTCATCCGAGCAGCTTCTTCAGTTCAACTGACTGGTGTAGGGGAAATAATAGCAATATGACTATGAAGATTCTCATTCATCCAGGCCATGGTATATTCAAACAACTAGATCTTTAGTCTTACATAAGTTATCATCAGGTCTCATTTATCAAGCTCAGAAACAAAAACAGGTGTAATATCAAATACACAGAAAGCATTTGCCTCTTACTAATCTAGCATTAAGCTAATAGTGTTTTGTGTGCCTAAGCCATTGCAGGAACTACAATAACTGAGATTCATAGCAGTAACACTATTATTATGAAAAAGCATACTTCTACTCAAGGATTGTGTTTGCGCTTTGCTACGGCATGCACGTTATTTGCAGAGCCAAGTGAATATAGTGCTATTGTAAAGTGTTTTAGAGAATGTCTAATGCATTATACCTTCACTGACATGGAAATGCATCCATGCAGCCAGTGCTGATGAATAGTTTGTGGGTAAAAACACTTATTTGCCCATAGTCAGTAAATAAATCACAGACTACTGTCTGCAATTCTTATCACCTCTAACTGTGTTTTGATCCCCACTCACAAGAAGCTATCAAATTCAGGATCTAGAAAACCGGAGGTACAACCTCTAGAGTTTTAAAATACCATTTACACATAAATACTTGAAAACAGTGCCAAAATAGGCATTCCTCTGCATTAAGGACAAGAGTATAATGGCATTTAATTGCTGTAATTCAATTCAACTTTGGCCCAATACTTACTCACAAGTAGTGATGGCTACAGTACCCTAACACGACTTTGCATTGTGCAAAGGGATTATAAAGAAGTGCTTGAGGGGTAAAGAGTAACTATGTACACAAAGAAACATAATGAAAAGGCACACACTGCTTTGAAGCTTAAAATGTATCATACAGATACCTTAATGCTGAAAGACCAGCTCCAGCATAATTTAAGCTTGGGTTTGCAACGATTTCTGGGTCTATTCCAAACATGCCAAACCTGAAAAACAGTTAAACATGGTCTTGTTATGAGGTGATGCAATTATACCATTAAAGAAATGCCTACCAACTGAGTATGAACACATTTTGTGTACAATATAATGAACCCTTTCAGTGCTGGTGCAGTGGGCTGCCAATTATCTTGCAGTGCAACATAGATACCAGAATATATGCAAAATCTATCGCATTAGCATGACGGTACTTTTATGTTGGTGCTATAAATTTTTAATTTGTAGGCACAAGAAAGGGGTAATGCTTACTCTTCCAGATGAGAAACCTGTAATTTATAGCTGTTGTGTACCACTAGAGGGAGCTGCTGGTCATAATGTTCTTTCAATGCTATGTATCCTCTCTGCTAATTGATGTGTCTTTCTATCTTCCTTTTCCTGTTTTGCTCTCTATGGTTATATACTTTCTTTCTTGAATGGCATGTACAAAGTTAGCCATGTTGGAGCTGTAATAAAACAAGTTGTAAGCTTAACCAGTGAGTCCGCACAACTTCCACTGTGAACACAACAATAGCAAACTATGGAATCGATCATCTGTCAATCCCTCTCAAAATCTTGCGCTATTCTAAATACTTCTATATATCCACAGGTGCCCTGCTGCTATACAGAAACCCGAGAGTGCCAACTGTAGTTACCCACTATACATATACGCTAAAAGTGGCACAATAAAGCAGTGGGTATTGGCATCTTGGAGTTGGTAAGTGTTAGCCAGTGGACTTATATCCATATTTACAGGTGACTGCCTTGTTCTTCCCTGCACATTATAACATCAAATGATAATAATTACATTTATTTTTACATACACACACAACCCTTACCTTGAACTCGTCCAGCCAGTTAGAAGATTAAATGAAGCCCAGATTAACAGACCAAGTCCAAGCCCAACTGTTTTAACAATTGGAACAACTGTTATGTTCCCTACAATCAAAAAAAGTGTTTAACTCAAACAAATAACATTTAAACATTCAACGCTGAACACATAAGCAAATGTAAAAATATTTTTGAGATGAATTGGAAACCTAGCAGTATACACTAATATATATATATATATATATATATATATATATATACACTGTGTCTTCTCGGTTCTATTAAACATGTGTAGAATTAAATATTCAACATGGGTACATCAGATAAACACAGATGCTTGTACACATATATTAATCACAACCTATTTTCTAGACTAGGCCTATATATAAAAATCTTGGTATAGAGGTATTGCCAAGTTTGTAGGAAATCAGCGCTCTGGTTGAAATTTCCTTATACCAGACCCACTCAAGGTTTTGTCCCTCTGTGTATTTCCCCAGCACAGAAATACTATAGCATATTTTTTATAAATACATATAGATTTAGTTATGCACATGAAATGAGAAAACAACAATGGAAGGCATGATGGCTCAGTGGGTAACATGTATGTTTTGCAGTGCTGGGGTCTCTAGTTTAATTCCAGCTTGGGCACTATCTACAAGGAGTGTGTGTTCTCCCCATATGTATGGGTTTCCTCCTAGTGTGTGAAAGTTATAGGGACTTTAGATTGTAAGTTCCTGCTAAAATGTGCATACTACAGGGGAATACCTATGCTGCCTTAGTGTTATGGTATCTCTATACAGGCTATGAGCAAACTTGGGGTGCTGTTCCTACTGAATAGTGCTTAGTACAATTGGAATAATACCTATACTGGCACAGTTTTATGGTATCTCTCTGTTCAGGCTATGGGCAAACTTAGGGGCCTGTTCCTGCTAAATTGTGCTTAGTACAAGGGAATACCTGTGCTACCATCGTTTTATGGAATCTCTCTATAGAGGCTATGAACACACTTTGGGGGTTGTTCCTACAGAACTGACCTTCACAAATATGGATTAGTCGGAACATTAATCCCTAGCAGACAATTTTACAATTTCAACTACAGTAAGACTAATGATAGTTTACATTATTTAGCAAATCCCCATTCATCTCTCAATGGACATGCCAGCATTTGTGCACAAATAAAAATGGCTGGCCTTGCCCTGTAAAGCACCGAGAAACATCATTACTCTTGTGAGACCTTTTCTAAAGGTTAAAGACTTTGCATGCCATCTTTGAAAACAACAACCACCCACCACTGGTTGTTTGAAGTTAAAAGTATTGATGGTTCTTTAAAGGGGTGGTTCACCTTCAAGCTGGTATATTGTAGAAGGGCCAATTCTAAGAAACTTTTCAATTGGTCTTCATTATTTATTTTTCATAGTTTTTTAATGATTTGCTACAAATGTATTATTATTGCCACATTTTATTACTTATCATTCTATTCAGTCCATCCCCTATTCATATTCCAGTCTCTTATTCAAATCAATGCAGGGTTGCTAGGGTAATTGGTACCCTAGAAACCAAATTGCTGACACTGCAAAATACAGAGCTGCTGAATAAAAAACTAAATAACTGTAAAACTTCAAACAATAAAAAATGAAAACCAATTACAAATTGTCTCAGAATATCACTCTCTACATTATACTAAAAGTTAACTCAAAGGTGAACAACCCCTTTAAGAATATCAATAGATGGATGTACTCAATCTCTAGTAACTGGACCAGATTGTGAGAATTCTGCAATTCTGTTTTAGAGCTCTGCCCCTGTGTCCAAGGGCTCTGATAGCCTACAACTCTGCTGGTGAAAACAGTTTTTTTGGATTTTTAATGATAGGTAACCTTTAAGCATACTGGGAGCACATACAGCAGTGTGAGTTTAAAGAAATTCTGAAGAAATCTTACCTGTAGCCCAGACACAGCCTCCTACCATAGCTAGGGGCCAAAATTTTGGGGAATGAAGAATAATATTGACCACCAAAGAGACAATCCATATAGAAGCACAGAGTATCCACTGGAAAAACATGCCTAAAAAACATACAGATGTATTGAAGTTTCCTTTTAGACAACTGCAGAATAATGAGCACATATTTAGTACCACTCCATGATAAACATGATAAACTTATATTACATTCAAAAACCATATGTACTTAATGTATATTATAAAGTTATTTAGGATATCCTTTCCTTTTATTAGGCACAAAATACAGTACTTAGGTGGAGGTCCCTTTAAAGGAGAACTAAACTCACAAAAAATGAATGTGGCTAAAAATGCCATATTTTATAAACTGAACTTATTGCACCAGCCTAAAGTTTCAGCTTGCCAATAGCAACAATGATCCAGGACTTCAAACTTGTCACAGGGGGTCACCATCTTGGAAAGTGTCTGTGATACTCACATGCTCAGTGTGCTCTTGGCAGCTGTTGAGAAGCTAAGCTTAGGGGTCGTTGCAAATTATCAAGAAGAAAATGAGGTTGGCCTGTAATATAAACTGATGCTACAGGGCTGATTATATAAAATTGTGATGCTAATTGCACTGGTTTCTATGCTGCCATGTAGTAATTATCCATATTAATGACTAATCAGCCTTATATTGTGACATTTCTATTCTAGTGTACTGTATATTGTGAGTGGGTCACAATTCACAAAAATTCGCAATTTTTCAAAAGTGCTGCAAAATATGTTGGTGCTACAAAAATACTGGTTAATAATAATAATAATAATAATAATGTTAATAATAACTGGCTAATTACAATGAGAATTTTTGTTCTTATTTATGAGAATAATTGAGAAAGCAAATAGGACAAGACTATGCCCAGCTTATGGGTCTACTTATCATTTCACTTTTTCCCGTGTTCTATTTTAAAGGGTCTCTTAGGCTCCCACATCTTTTCTTTTCACTCTATATTGCTGCTAGAATCTGACACAAATATTTTCTGTTTCCTGAAAACTATGTGAAGAAATCAAGGAGCGCTACCTTGTGGCTGAAATATAGTATTACAATGTTCTAGACAAAACTGTTCCATTTGATACTTGCCTAGACCTGGACTTTGCTTATATCTTTCTTAAATTGCGTTGGATATTGCCTTGTTTGTCTGCTTCTGGGTCCAGTTCCATCAGAACCTACCTTGCCTACCCTGCTTCCAATCAGTGCATGTTCTTGCTTTGCCTGCTCTGTCTATGCCTTAATAAAGATTGAATGCCTGTCCACCTAGTTCCCCAGTACTTATTTCTTGCTCAGCCTGCACATCAACTCTTTAGGCCAATGCCATGTACAGTATATAATGAATAAAGTACCCCTTTTTGTAAATTATAAGGATATTATAAGTTACAAAGGTGTTTTATGACCAAATAAAAACACGAGGCCGAAGGCCAAGGTAACTTCTAATATCCTCATATTTTGAAACATGGGGTACTTTATTTATTATAAATAATTCAATACGCAAGTTTTAGCATGTCATGTCACAAAAATAACATCACTACTCACAGTTTATAACTGATGACATCACAACTCACCGTTTATAAGGCTATAACGTATAAGATATTCATGACTTTTGTGTAGTATAAATGAATATACAGTGAGACCTCAATTTCAAGTACTTTGATTTTATGTTTGCCTGTACTTTACATTTTTTCTTTGTGGTCCCACCAATTTATAAGGTATTTTAATGGGTGCATTTCTCTCAGTATAAGTCATGTTTTCCTGTATTGTACATTAAAATATTGTCCTAATGTTCCAAAAAATTGCTGTTTGACCTCTGTGAAAGTTATTATTAGTACAAAAAAGAGTAAAATACTAACCAGATTTAAATGTTGTCAGGGTTCTGTAAATGGTCAATTCCAATAAGTCTGCCCCTCATACAGTCCTGCATAAATCAGTAATTGCTTTAAGTTGTGGATGTGACTCACAGAGAGGCCTTGCACATGCCCCCCCCCCCATAGTGTAATATTAATGCTGCACTGCTTGTCATCAATATAAATATTGTATTTAAAAGTAAACTGACTCCTGTGCTTATATTCTTTCAGTTTGTTAACAAATTTCCCTGGTTTTCACAGATATTTTAAATAATGTTTTCATGGTCCCCTGAAAAATGTAAAATGGGGGTTCAAATGAACAAGGTATATATATATATATATATATAAATAGATAGATTCCACCAGGAAGGGCAGCACTTTCGTATAAAGTGTTCATATGCCTGGGTGCGCGATCAGTGAATCATTTCCATCCATTCCAAAAGGATCAGCACTGACAGGGCTTAAAAATGTAAAGTAAGTTTATTTGTAGAACAGCATAGGACTCCATCAAAAGCCTTCCTCAAAGTGCCAATACTTATTCAGATCATGTCTTATAACTAGTGACTGGCGGGAAACAACAACTGCAACACTTAGGGGCAGATTTACTAAGGGTCGGATTGTCAAGGGCTTGTAGCCCTCGAATTCGACAGGTGAATAATTGGCGAATAAAGATTCGCCAAAATTGAATAAAATGTCTGCCCCTCAATCAGCGTCATTAACATACACCAATAGAATTATATTATGCACCATCCTATATTGAAATCTCTTTGCTATAGCTAAAAAACAGCAACTAATGCTGTGAATGCTTAACATTAGCTAGAATTAAAATCAAATCATATACTACGAAACTTTATAAACGCCTCACCAAACAGTTTTGCTATAAATGTCCCTATATTAACTGTATCTAATTATGTCCCAACTAATAATGGTAACAATTTTGTTTAAGCTGTTACAATGTGTCATGCTTTGAGACTAACACAGTGTTAAATAAACTCTAATTATATTGAAGCTTTTTATTAGCACCCAGGCTACTCACCTATATAAGTGTGCTCCTCTCTGCCAATTGTATGTGTATATATCATGACAATTATGTTGCACTCCATGTCACTAAAGAGAATGAAAAGTGAATTCTTGAAAAGGACCACCTAAAAATTACGCTGGCCTTGGGAAACTTTTAAAGTAATTTAACCTTCTACCTTATTGTGTATAAGGTGGAGTGGAATGCTTAGAACAGACAAGAAAGATGGTGGCACCTGTTTAGAAAGTTCCCTGGGTTGATTTTATTTGTCTGTATCAGACTATTAGTTTCAGCTAGTTAAAGAACATTGAGGGAGAGCAAAGCACTCACCAGTGCACAGATCTCCTCCACAATCACATAGTAACATAGTAAGTTAGGTTGAAAAAAGACACACGTCCATCAT
>CM044432.1:41022997-41041543 GCA_024363595.1 Xenopus borealis
TTAGCTTTCCTCAGGTGCAGGTTGTGTGGTTTTTGTGCAAGGTGCCTGTAGGTGTCACTGTACACAAGAGTATACTGTGCATACACTATAGTTTCTATACTGCTTAAAAGGGTTAGAGTTCAAGTTACTGCTGATGTGTAATGGCTGCATGAACCTGCTATTAACTGTTATACTCTGCTCATCCTCGGCTACCTAAACATAACAAACTGGCAACGAGTATGGTTAAGTGATTGTGTACCAGCGTTGAAATGGTCAGAAATGACAGCTGAGTTTGTCTGAAGTAGCATTTGGAAAGGTTCAGTTTGAGTCCTCTTTTCCAGGTACTTGTCATGAAGATCCATAGTTGGAGCGTAGACAATTATATCATCCAAGTAGCTTTGTACACCAGGTATGTCATGGAGTATAGAAGACATCAGTCTTTGAAAACAACTCGGTGCTGAAGCCAGTCTATAAGGTACAAGCTTGAACCGGAACAAACCATCATGGGTGATAAATGCAGTGATTTCTTTGCTTTCCTCATGCAGTAATACTTGATGATAAGCACTCTGAAGATTCAGGGTGGAAAAGAATTTTGCTCCTCGGAGTTCTGAAAATATTTCCTTTATGTGTGGCAAGGGATGATTATCCATACCAACTTCTTTATTACGTTCATGGAGATCAACACACAATCATATACCTCCGGTTTTATTCATTATTAGCACAATTGGTAAAACCCAATCGGAGGATTCATATTTTTCAATCACATCTTGCTCTACCAGTTTTTTAAGTTCCCGTGAGACAGCCTCCCTTATAGAGTAGAGCAATTTCCTCAATTTCTGACATACTGGTTAGTTAATATCAGTTGGTTTCATCTGAGTTTGAAATCTTTTTGACAGAGAGGAATATTGTGCATAGAAAATCTTCAGTGTATTACCCACAAGCAAATGGAGAAATCAGGTGATTCAACAGAAGTCTGAAAGAAGCACTACAGACAGCAAACCTTACTGGGAAATCTTGGAAAGTATTTACAACAGAGTTCCTACATAACTAAAGAGCAACGTGCCATGCACCAACCCAAACATCTCCAGCTGAATTATTACATGGCAGACAGATGCGCACTAAGTTACATGTTGCAGACACCAAACTTCCACTAAATACTGTTCCTACAAACTCATCTACTGCTGACATTGTCAAATGTCAACAAGCCTAAGCAAAGCTTATACTGACAGAAAACCTTGTGCTAGTGAAGTGCACTTTCAGCCTGCATCTTTAATCTGAATTAAGAAACCAGGACTACTGAAACAAGGACAATCTAAATTTACTACACCCCTGAAAGTGAGACGCCAGTGAGCACCACTCACATATGAACTATCTGATGGACGCATATGGAATGCAAGTCATCTTGCTCCTGTTAGGTATGACTTTGGAGACGTTCCATTTGATGAAGGACATTTTCCTATTCTTGATGCCAACTTCAATAGGCCTGAAGAAAGTGAACCTATAAGGTATACTGAAAGAATCAGAAAACTACCTGCAAGGACTATGTTGTTTCATGAAGTCATAATGTACGTAGAGAGATGTGTACCTACAGTATCACAGAAGGCCAAAAAACATTACAAGTCCTCTGCACTCATAAACATTTTGTGCATTGAACTACTAAAACATGTCCTCTTCCTTAAACAGAACAGGGATTGTTTATTCATATATTGCAATATATTCAAGCTGGCCAAATACATCATAGTCATTCCTGGCTTGACCAGTCCTATACTCGCTTCCATCATAAATTTTACTTGCAACTTGCTTACAGGTAAAGGTGGCCATACACTGAGAGATCCACTCATTTGGCGGATCTCTCCCCGATATGCCCACCTTGAGGTGGGCGATATCAGGCTGATCCAATCGTGGGCCCTAGGGCCCAACAATCGGATCATAACGAAGGTAGACAGGCGGTCGGATCGCGGGACTACATCAACAAACAGATGTGGCCACAATCCAATGGGATTTTTAATCCTGCCCTATAGATCAGGGCAGCCCGTCGGACGGCCCCATACACAGACCAATAAGCTGCCAACTCGGTCTGTCAGCAGCTTTTATAGGACTGTGTATGGCCACCTTTAGGTTAAAACTGCAGTAAGGTTGCCACTTCCATACAGTTTCCCTTTTTATTTGCTACCATTGGAATCACCTGACTTTAACTGGGAATAATGAGCGCTACAACAACATGGATCTCACCATTGCTCCTGTCTAAACTGTAACAAAAAAAATGGAAAGTTGTACTTCCTACTATTATACAGAGGGTACAATGAAGCTGTGAGCAAGAAATTCATACTGACAAAGATCCTCTGTACCCATTATCCATTTATAAATGTTATACATGTTGTTCCCCATGGCTACGCACCAGCTTGTTTGTCTAAACTATAGTTGTGTTTCTGAAGCAAATACACCAGTTTTACCAGTGCAGAGCAACAGTATATTGTACAGTCATTCCTTTAAAACACATCCATTTTTTGGTGTTACTGTTCCTTTAAGCTACAGTACTACAGTTTTATCGGATCAGATGAAAGTGAATGTATTACTGGCCAGACCAAGGATGACTTTGCAATCGTAAAATGTGTTTTTGTGAAAAAATATTTAACAAAACTCAAGAGCAGGCTTAGCTAACTTCTGCTTAGCGATAATGAGTGATGTAATATTTAATGATTTTACATTGTAGGCAACACTAAACATTCCCAAAAAATGCCAGTTCAAATAACAATTCCAATTTTTAATTTAATTATCTCCATGTTGTAGGGGGTTATTTACTTAACTCATTATCTTATATTTTATAAAAAAAAAACACAACTAAACTCCCATGCCCGATTTGACTTTATTTATTATTAAAAATACTCAAATTAATTGGTTGGGTTCCCTGATAAAATCTAGCAAAAACCTGAATATTCAGATTTCTCTGACTTTTTCCCTGAATCTTTAGATTTTTCAGGTTTTTGCTCAAAAGCCCCAAGTTTTTTGAGTTTTTGGGCTAAACTCATCGCAAACCAGGATATCTTCAAATTGAGATTGGGGATTCTCCCATTGACTTATATATGACCTCTACAGGTCTAAGATGGTGGATTTGTGGATTCTGGCTTTTTGCTGCATGAGGGTATAATATTCATTTTGAAGAAAAATTACAGTTTTTGCCCCAAAAAGTCCAACCAGATAAAGTCAAGGTTTAGTAATAACCCCACAAAATTTTTGTTATAGTCTCACATTGCAGTATTCATGCAGGAATCACTGACTATACCAGTGATCCCCAACCAGTAGATTGTGAGCAACATGTTGCTCTCCAACCCATTGGATGTTGCTCCCAGTGGCCTCAAAGTAGGTACTTATTTTTTAAATTCTAGCATGGAAGTGAGTTTGGAGACATAAAAATGTGGTGTGCTGCTAAACAGACCCTCCTATAGGCTGCCAGTCCACATAGGGGCTATAAAATAGCCAATCACAGACCTTATTTGGCATCCCCAGGAACTTTTTTATGCTTGTGTTGCTCCCCAGCTCTTTTTATATTTGAATGTGGGGGACCCTTGGTCTGTACAATAGTCACCATTTCTGGTGAGCTAAAAAATGTATGTCTAAAACTCTTACTGATATACTGTAGTGGAAAAATAAAATACATTTTAAACTTTACAAATTAATTCTCTTAGCCAGGTCTGACACCTCTGTTTGGCTTTTCATATCTTTGTACATTTCACAAGAATTAATATTCCCAGGAGGCTGTCCTTATTTTTTAAAATGGCAATTTTCTATTTCTGATTACCTATTGGCACATACCACGCAAAAAGTATATTATTATGTAAATGGTTTATTTACATGAAGCAGGGTTTTACGAGTTGTTTTATGCAATATATTTTAATAGAGACCTACATTGTTTGAGGGGTATAGTTTTCCTTTAATGACTTACCTCAAAACCTCAGGCTAGTGTTCCCATCAGCATAAAACTGCACCGGCCTGAGGTTATACCAATGTGCACCACTTCTTTCACAGAATATCGAAATGCATTTAACCCACTTATCCCATGTAGGGTTGCCACCCAGCCAAGGCCGGGGCCGGTATTACAAATTTACCAGCAATGTAGCTGCTGGTAAATTTGTAATACCCCTTAAAAAAGGCCCTTGCCCTAACTTAATTCTTGTTGTCTTCAGCCGATCGCTCGCTGTGGCTCCGCCCCTGTGACGTCACACCCGACCCTTTTTACGTCACACCCGCCCATTTTTGACCCCGCCCCCTGTCGGCCGGTAATATTTTTTACAAAAGGTGGCAACCCTAATCCCATGTAACACAGAAAATTCCTTCACAGCATCCCATCTAATTAAGCAGTTCACCATATGTGAACAATGGTGCTTTGGTCATATCCTGTATACCGGATATGCATTAAAATTATAAAAAAACACTGGCTACTTGAATTGTTTTTAAGAAGAATTGGCTTCAAAAGCACTAACTATTAGATTTATTGGTCTTAAAGGAAAACTATACCCCCAAAATGAATACTTGAGCAACAGATGGTTTATATCAAATTAAGTGGCATATTAAAGATTCTCGCTAAATTTTGCCCTTTTACATCTCTTGCCTTGAACCACCATTTTGTGATGGTCTGTGTGCTGCCTCAGAGATCACCTGACCAAAAATATTTCAACTCAAAGGGGCAGATGTACTAAATTCATATGAATGATTCGAAAATTCGATCAAAGTTTCAAAAAGATTCAAATTCCAATTTCGAATAACATTTTTTGGGTACTTCGACCATCGAATTTCAAAAATTCGATCAATTTGAATAAAAATCTATTCGATCATTCGATGGTCGAAGTACTTACCCTTTAAAAAGAAATTCGATTGCCTAGTTCGCCAGATTAAACCTACAAATTGCTGTTAAACCCTATGGGAAGCACCTATAGGGTTTATCTAAGTTTTTTAGATCAAATAAAAAAAAATTCGATTGAATGGTTGAAATAGTTTGAAATGTTCGATTTGAATGATTTAATCGTTCCATCGAATATTTTCTATTCTAATCGTTCGATTACTCGAATTGCGGTAAAAACCTCAATCCTCAAATTGTGGTAAAATCCTTCAATTCAAAGGATTTAAATTCGGCCAGAATTCGATGGTCGAATTTAAGGGTTTTTTAACCCTCGAATTCGACTCCTGATAAATCTGCCCCTAACTGTAACAGGAAGAAGGGTTGAAGCAAAAGACAAAACTATGTCTGTTAATTTGCTCATGTGACCTAACTTTATAGTTTGTTTGGTATGTTTGTGTGCACCGTTGAATCATACGATCCCAGGAGGCTGTCCTTATTTTTTAAAATGGCAATTTTCTATTTATGATTACCCAATGGCACATGCTACTAAAAATGAAGCAGAGACCTACATTGTTTAGGGGTATAGTTTTCTTTTAAGAATTTTTTTTAGACTTTTGAGGGACATGGAACATTAATTTTACATTGGGCTCATGTGTAGGGCATTAGAGGATATGTTTTGTTTTTTTTCATTTTCCTTGGACAGTTGTAATAAAAAGTGGTCACTTCAACATGCACCAACATGTCTAATAAAGGCTTCCATATGACTTTAATATACCTGCCCTATTCAGATTGAGCTAAGCTTAAGAGGACTAATGACGTTTCACTAGGTAGAAGTGATCGCTAAGCAGCTGTTTGTACTTGAAATACTTGTGCTTGTGAAATAACGCTAGTGTTGTTCTTGTGAAATACTTGTGCTTGTGAAATAACACTAGTGAAAATTCTCCAGCGTTTGGCACCCAAGACACAACTTTGCATTTTAGTGAATTAGCGCAGTGGTAACATATTTGCACCTGGTGAATTGGCAAGAAGTGTGGTGAAGCGGTCACTGGCGACAATTCGCTTCTTAGTGAATTTGCCCCTTGGTGGTGTGTTTCCTGCAAAGAGATATAATGAATTAGTATCTAAATGTCAGAAATGAGAAGAACTACCATGTAAAGACACCTGGAAAAAACTAGCTAAATCGATCTGGCCTAATGCTCCTCCATAGGTAAAGCACCTGTAGTCTTATATGTTTCCTAGTTAACATTAAAATCAGAAAACACTAGTTGAAGACATCAAAGTCAGGGAATCAAAATAGAATGTGACAGTAGTCAAGTGACTCTTTTTGCCGCCATGCTATGTCTGGCATCCAATATAAAGTCATGTGAGGATTATAATAACCCCAAACATAGTTGTAATCTTTTAGAAAGAGTCCAGTGTGTGTCATCAGTTGGAGACATGCAGCTTTATCTGAACATATTAATAGATGTTTGCTTCTTATCTCATGTACAGCTCCTAGAACAAAGGAAGCAAGTGGAAAAAATGTAAGAAGGGGATTTTTTTTTTTTGCCAGTGTTATAGTGACCTCAGAGGAGCAGATGATAAAGTTTTGGGAAGTGTAGTGAGAGAGACAACAATGCATCCAGTTATGCGCAGTAACATTCCTATGAAAAGGCTTGGCATCTTTATTTTGTTTATAAAACTCAAATCAATAAACAGCATGGAGTGGCTATGATCTAAAGCAAATTCCAAAGAGGATGATGAGAGATGCACTTTCACAACAGCTGTAGAATAACAGCTTTTTTAATCCACCCCTGATAGTAAAACTTAAGCTAGATAGCTGCTGGGCACAGAACACTAAGAACAAAAGAAAGACATAAATATCCGTGGCTAAAACACATACATTATGAGAGTATTTTACACACATACACAAATTATATGTTCAGAAAGGAATTATTTACAAATGGAAGTATTATGTGATTGGCAAACTATAGCCAAAGCTATCATGTCTAAACTCCCAATAGTGGAATAGCCGAATTCTGTCTAGAAGGAGTGGGCAGTCCTGTATTCAGCGATAGCAGATTTTAAGAGTAGGAAAAAACATCATTCTGCTAAAACTCATGGGAACTCAATGGATCACTACACAGAGGATGTTACACAGTACTTCAAAGTAACAGCTGCCATCCCCCAACAAGGCAGGCAAGTTTACTTTGTCCTATTGAAACTTGAAACAGCAATTGATTTTCCCTTCCTCCCCAGGATTATTTGAATGCGCTATGTTTATAAAGAACATTGCTGTTTTAGGGATACATACATTGTGGGGCATAGTTTCTCATGTTATGCACAGGTCACTGCAGAATATGGCACCAAATGCTGACACTCTAGACCTGTCTGTGTGCAGATCTGGAATTGGTGGCTTATGTTAAATTGCCATAAAGGTATTGGTTGCTTGATAGCTGGAACACGGTTTTATTATTATTATTATTATTATTATTATTATTATTATTATTATTATTATTATTAGTATTATTTTATCTAACATTCAAAATCATCTAATATAATTTACAGTCCTAACACCAGGTTGAGAAATTACTGTACTGTAAAATGCAGCACAAATCCTTACAGATTTCATACAAAGAGTTAAAAATTCTCCTGTTTGCTTATTTGTTGAGCAGTTACAGTATCTTAAAGAGAAGAAAGAAATATTACAAATGCTACTGTGGCATACATAGTTGTAGAAATGCTTTGGTGGAATTCCAAAAGGCTTTTTTTGATGTATAACATCTTTAAGGTAACACAGATACCAAAGTCCACGTTAAAGAATAAATAAATAAATAATACAGTTTTCATTTTGTAGTTTTGGATGTGCAGCTTTAGTTTTGCCAAGAGAATGGTTTCATTTTTAATGTATTGTGCTTTACATACAGCGAGAAGTTGTACCCTATGAATGCACCACTTGGTGTGTGTAAATATGTAGCATTTGTCAGCAGTATCAGCATTCCTCAGCCTCCAGAGACATTCCCCGGAAGCTGTAAATGTTTGTATATCCAGATCAGTATAGACTAACACTTTACTTTAATGTTGAAACATAGCACTGTAACAGAAACCATAGTGATTTATGAGGTAACACACATGTATCTGTCCCAGGCACAGGGAGACATGGGCCATAGCAATGTAAAGAGTTGTGATTTATGAAGATATGAATTATTCTTGTTACCTAATTATAGTCAAGTGAACTTCAGAACATTTGAAATACAGGTAGAAATTTCTGAATCTGTTTGTAGTTTCACATATAGGATTAACTTCTAAACCCTGCTAACCTTCCAGACAAGTTCATTAAACATCTGATACAAGTTTATATTAAGTTCATGCCTATATTTTAAAAATAGCATAGCATTTAGGGGGTTATTTACTAAACTATGGTCAGACTTTTTGGTGCAAAACTAGAATTGTTTGGGTTTTTTTAAAACTCAAATTTTTCAAGATTTGTTAAAGTCTTATGCAGAAAAAAAGTCAGAAACCGAAAATGGCTGTAAATAAGTAATATCCCTCTCCTATCTTTCTATGTTTTATTTTTTAGCCTGAAAATCTTACCTTTTCAGGCAAAAATCTGAAAAATCCTGAAAAAAATAAGCAATTTGGGAAAAAAAGAATCGTAAGATACGGGTTTTTGCTCAATTTTATTGAGTTTTTACCTGAACCAATTAAATTGAGATTTTTAAAAAAAAATAATAAATAAGGTCAAATCATGGATTCTAGTTTGGTTGGACTTTTTTTATTTAAAGGATAAGGAAAGTAAAAAAAAAAAAATCCCATTTTTACTTTCTTTAATGAAAAAGAAACCTATCTCCAATATACTTTACTTAAAAAATTTCTACCGTTTTTATAAGAAACCTGACTATATGCTGTGCAATTCTCCCTTCATTTACTTCTGTGGATAGGAGGAATTGACAGACTCATGAACAGCAGGGGCAGCCCCTGCCTTACTTTCCAGCCATGCAGAACTGTTTTGTTTGTTTCCCTATAGAGCAGTCGGTGACTGTGCAGATTTGTATTGGATTTTATTTTTGCCTTTACATCCCCTTTACTGTTTACAACTCCAGTTGCAGGGACAAAGATCATGGAGCCAGGTTTAAACAGATAAACTGGGATTCTATTTGGAGGATAAGTGGCTGCAGCCACTTGTTCTGCAGAGTTCGAGAAAGTTTGTATTAAACAATACAAAGACCATAAAATCCACATTAGATTACATGACAACACAGGCCCCAGTGCAGTCTATTTATTCTGATTATTAATCAGTCTTCTGGCAGATATAATTTGATTTGTGCTGTTTTGATCATTTATGACGATCCTTAAGCAGCCCAGACCACACTGAGCATGTGTACAGTCTTGGTCTGGTCTTGCAAAGATGTATAACAAAGTTACAAGATGACAGCTCCCTGTGCCCAACTTTGAAAGCATAAATCATTTGTTTGATTAGGCTTGTGGTGCAGTAAGTTCATGTTTAGGTTTAGTATACAAAATACAGCATTTCCAGCCTTATTCGATTTTAGACTTTCCTTGTCATTTAAATAATCAGAAAAATGTGTTTTTTGATATATAGCATCAATTGTATTTTTTCAATCATGAAGGTTCATCACTTTTATAATATATTCTTTGAAATGTTATATTTTGGACAAAATTAATATTTACTACCCATTCTTACATTTCCAAAGCAAACTATGGAGATGGTTTTAAGATTATGCATGCCTTTTGGCACAGTCGATTATGCATGCCTTTTGGCACAAGCAATCTTTAAGGTTGTGATCTCCGACCAATGGCTATTGAGCAATATGTTGCTCTCTGACACCTTGGATGTTGCTCCCAGTGGCCTCTAAGCAGGTGCTTATTTTTGAAATCCTGGCTAAAAGGAAAACTTTTGTTACATAAAAACCAGGTGTACTGTCAAACAGAACCTCCTTTAGGCTGCCAGTCCACATAGGGGCTACCAATGAGCAATCATAGCGCTTATTTGGAAGCCCCAGGAACTTTTTGCATACTTATGTTGCTCTTCAACATTATTTTAAACTTGAACTGCTTTAAGGAAACCTCACGTGAGTTTCCTAACTCCCACTTGGTTTTTCATCAAAAAAAGTGCATCTGACTTGCACCCCAATATAAAGTGAGTTCAAACCTGTAAGAACAATTAAACAATAAGCACCAGCACCAGGGCCGGATTTACATAGCAGGTGTCCCTAGGCCCACTGCCGTTCGTCGCCCCATACTATGCCCTTTATTCGCAAATTTTCATCATCAGGACTGGAGCAATGGGGATTGGCGCATGGGAAACTTAAAAAATCTCAAAGTGAGAGAAAAATTAGAATGGCGCCAGTCAGGAATGGTGAGACATGACAGACTGGGTTGAGACAGACTAGAGAAAGTTAATACAGCAAATGTGGCCCCCTGAATATGTTGTTTTTTAATCAAATGCTTCCTTTGCCCATGTTTTAATGGGGCCCTGGGATATGCTCTTGTACTTCTGCCCAGGGACCCCAACTGTCTGTTTAGATTTATATCAGGCTATGAACCCAAGTACTGTATATATGTGAGTGGCAGATTTTTGTTACGTGAAGGCTTTTGGTACCATAATAAAACTTTAAAACTAAATAGTCTTTAAATTGTACCTTAATTATATACTCTGTTTAGGTAGTTCAGCTTTATTATGACTTCATATGGCTGCTCATTACAATATTTTTGCTCATGATGTTTGGCCTATGCACTCTTTTAAATATAGATTTTATGTACGTAGAAGCATATATTATTTACTGCAACTGTTTAGCTTTTAAGCACTCGTCCTTGTCTTTGCTTTACTAAGATTAATTTGCATTTGTGGACAACACACATGTTTAGAAGTCTTGCAGCAGTGCTAGTTTGACTGTAGTAGGCATGATAAAGAACTAGTTAAATCATTCTTTAGTGCCAGTCTATTTTTATGTAGCTCCCATCTTTTAAATTTTAGTCAACAATAAAAAATACTTTGAGGCTTGGGCAGACAGCCCTCTCGTCTTGAAAAAGTCCTTGTTCAAACATTGTTATTTGCTGTCTGGCTTGAAAACCTATATTTAACAATCACATCATGGCTTTAGTCATCTCCTTGCTAAAGATAGCTTTGACAAGGTGGCAATCTGGATGAGGAATTCTTTTTGTTAACTTCCTTATTTAGGGAAACTAGTTCTGCGTTATATTTATATGTTATATATTTTTACCATAAAAGGCATATGTATATAATAAAGTGCTTTAGGGTGGTTTAGTGTATGGTAAAGTATAATGTGCTTTGCGTCCTCATCATTGCAGTTCAGACCAAAGCTGGAGCTATGCTAAGATATGATATATTTAGTACTTCATTTAATCTGCCTATTATAATTAATATTGACTGTATTTCTACTCAGATTCTTGATCAGGGCATCACAAAATTCCCAGCTTCTGTTATTATGGCCCCTAGTCGTTACCGCTTTAAACTTAAAGTTAATGTCTAATTAAAATTGGCCCCTGTGTTCTTGAAACAAAATTCAGGACTGGATATATGAACTTTTTGTATATATCACAAAAGACATTGTGAACTGGCAATAATTTCCATTTAAACTGATTTAGTTGTCAGTATTATAGTATAGTATTATATCACATATCAATACCTGTGAAATTCTTTCATTATGCTTGATTATTCAATATCCCATGTCCTATTCTGCCAAATGCCAAACACTGGTGTATTAAAGAGCATTACTTAATTCTAATCTTTATTATTAAAGCACCCATTTGGTTTATTTTAACAGTTAAATGTTACTTACCAAATATATACCATATATATAAATAGTATATATGCGTGTGTGTAAATCCATATACATGCTATCATTTTACAAACAGTATGCAGTAGAATATTGCTTTGCCATTCAACAGGAAACCATTGGAATTATAATAATAAGAGTTATCTATGATTGTTAAACAGGTTTACACTCGACTTGACAGACACTGCTGTGGCTTCAAACCTCGAAAAGAGGATTCATGTGCACGGGAAGGATTATACTTGAAATGTAATGATCCAGAAAACATCAATCTGACACATATCATTCAAAGAAGGCAAGATCCAAGACGCCTGGTCTTCATTGATAACAAAGGATTTTTTGACAGAAGTGAAGATAACCTGGATTTCAAATTGTTGGATGGAATAAAAGAGTAAGAATATTTTTAAACAATTTTCCATTTATATCATTTGAATTGTAATGTATGACCTTTGTTACACCATGCCTAATATTGTGAACACAAAGCCGCCAGTTTAATCTGATTAACGTGAAGTTAATTGTAAGGTGACTGCATCTATAGCCAGAAGGGGCTCCCACTACCCAATTACACAACAAAAACCATTTTGTTGTAACATGGTTATCATCTTTACAATAATAGTAATATACAGTAATAACTAAAACAAGACTTCAGAAACCTGTGTTTCTGTGTCTAAAAACAGCATTGAGAGTGTCTCATTTTCATTGATGGCATTTGCTGGTAATGTAGTTCACCAATACCCTGGAATAACAGATACTGTATATCTATCCAGATCTTCTTTTCTTCTGCACCCTATGCTCTTTTGCTAAATACAGTGAGAACTCTTTATGCACACTTTACTATAGGTTAAATGTCACTTACTTACTGACCAAAGTGAGCTAAGTAATTGTTCCTGTGGTCAGATAAGATACTGAATGTATTGGAAAAGTTACCCCTTCCCCCAGATGACTCTGGTTATTCTACAGTACTACAATTATGGGCATGCATAACCTTTCACCATTGGCGTAACTACATATTACTGGGTCCCACAGCAAATTATTTTTCAGGCCCTCAAAATGTCTAGAGTTTGACTTGTTTTACCAATATTCATTGATATTTATTGATAAAGGGCCAAGGAGTGGCCAGAACATAGCTGTAATGCCCAAGGAATAGTGCAATCAAGGCATCTTAATTCAAAGAAATGAAGTTTTTCAGTAGTGCTTTTCCAGATTTTGTATGAATTGCCTCATGCAGCCCCTATATCTCTTGTGCCCACCTACAGCCGCAGGGTCTGCTTCCTCTGTAGTTAGTAGGGATGCAACAAATCCAGGACTCCGCCAGGATTTTGCCTTTTTCAGCAAGAATTCGAATCCTAATTTGAATATGCAAATGAGTGCCAGGGAGGGAAATCGCATGACTTTTTGGCACAAAACAAGGAAGCAAAAAATGTTTTCCCCTTCCCACTCATAATTTGCATAGGGTAAAAACGAATGAGAATGTAGAAAGATAGCAGGATAAAAATGGCATACAACTGGAGTGGGAAAAATAGTTTTATAGTCTTTATATTAAAAAATGCTAAAATGGCAGTCGTTTTTTATATGATTTAAAAGAAAGCCCTAATAGTTGGGAATAGGTGAGAAAAATCTTCATAAATTGGTGATTTGTCTTTTTTATGATTTGTATAGATGTGTTGTGAAAATGAAAAATATACATTAATAAGCACTTTTGGTGCTTTAACATTTCAGATTTCCAGAAACTGCAGTTTCAGTGCTAAAAAGCCACCGGTTACGTGAAAAGCTACTTCAGTCTTTTTTCTTGGACAAGGTCTATTGGGAGAGTCAAGGAGGACGTCAAGGAATTGAAAAGTTGATTGATGTTATTGAAAGAAGGGCACAAATCCTTGTGACTTACATTAATGCCCATGGAATCAAAGTCATTCCAATGAATGATTAAAATATGTTGCCTGCTGAACATGACTTTGAAAGGAGCCTTGCATTAGGTGAACCTGAAATAGCACTAAACATCATATCATAAATTGTTCAAAGATGTGCAATATATTGTCTTCCAATAGGGGCAGTTTTGAAATATGACTCCCAGAAGATCCAAATTGCACTTCAATGTTTGTTGGAATTTTTACCACCATATTTGATCAGATTAATCCCGGAGGATTAATTTTTTTATTCTTTAGAAAAATAAGTTATATAGGGGGTTATTTATTAAGATCTGAAAAATTCTCACAATTTTCTATACACTGTTCCAACCAAATCCGCACAGATTTCCCCCCTATTTATTAATATATATTCATGAATTTTTCTTGTGTGGAAGAAGTTATGATAAAATGGTAAAATCTGAAACCTACAATTTGTGGTGGAAACCTACTATTTTTTGCATAAAATCGCCAGAAAGCTATGATTTTGTAGGGAACCCACAAGACATTGTTAACAGGCATCTGCCATTGACTTTTACATGTTCTAGGCAGGTATTTTTTGGAGTACTTTTATAATAATAATAATAAATCTGAAAAAAAAAAGTTTCCTACCAAAATGGTATTTTCTCCATAAAAAATCTGACTAGAATAATTTGAAGTTTTATAAATAACCCCCAAGAGTATTTTTGGAAGATTTTAATGAAGCAGCATTTCTTAATATGAGTTTATTTATAAAGGGACATTCACTATAGCTGACAAAAAAATCCCAGGTCACATGCCATATTTGCACAGTAGTTTGACATATACAGTAGTATGACATAGAATGCCATATTTAAATATCACAAGGTGCATGTGATAATTATAGGATATATATTTATATGCAATAACAATATGCCCGCGTACAACAAAGGCCCCTAATTGTCAAATATAACATAGGATTATTCCATTTTGACAAATATGTTAAAAGCCTTGTTTCTTTTATTCAGAAGTATTTTTATGTATTTTAAGTATCCTGTTCTCTTTTTTTCATGGTGCCAAATACTCAAGATTCATAATTTAAAAAAATTATTATTTTTAATTTGTTTTGCAATTTCTTTTCTATATCACATATTTTTATGCATTGGACCAAAATGTACACAGTACTGGATTTTTTTAAATAAAATCTATATATATGTACAGTATATATCTATATATTTTTTCTTATATGTTCCACATATGTTTTCAGGTTAAATACATTTCAGATTCTGAAAAGGCATTTGATGACAAAAAAAAAAATTGCATTTAAAATGTGTAGTGTATGTGAATGGGTTAGATCCTTCTTTTATAACTACATCTATTTTTACCATATCTTTCCTATCTATCCTAACAATCAATTTCATAGTTGCCATAGAAAAATATTTTAGTTGCAAACTAGTAATTTTGATGCTTATTATAAAAATGCATTATTAAGGGACAGTGACACATGCACCTGATGGATTTTTCTAGTAAAACTGTCGAAAGTTCTAGGCCTGATCTGCTGAAGATGCTTAGGAAATTGTGTTGCCTTGTATTTGTGTAGTCAAACATGCAAAACAACTTGAATTCCTAATCCTTGTAAGTGTGTTGGGTCTGAAGGTTGTAGCTGGACCATTCGAAAAAAAGGTTTAAAGTATCAGTTCCCAGTTGAGCCACATGACATACCGTATCTGTGCCAGAGCGATCTGCATTGAATAGGTTCTATGCACAAGACCTTACCTCATCTGAAATTAAAGTAATCATTTATAGCACTGGATTTCCATATTGCATGTTGATGGTGACACGTTTTAAATAACATTTCATTTGGAACTCATAGTTACTGGACCACTACATTGCCTTCCATTACTGTGATGTATTGGGTTGTAGTGTGTATTTATATTGCACATCAATAAAGATTTACAGAACACTTTAGGAAGGTGTAGTGGGGAAGATCCCCTGCATGTCTGTGGAAGGGGCACGCCCCCAAACGTTACATCACGTGACTTCAATAAAATTGCTGGGGATCTTCCCTGCTACACCTGCTTAAAGTGTTTGGTAAATCTTTATTGCAATAATAGGAAGAAGTCAACAAAAACAAGGCAATACTGAATTGGAGAGGCTGGGGGAACAGGAAGATTGGTTGATACAGATTTATTCTGCATATCATGCATCATGGCTGAAAGCAGCTAACATTATAAAGTCATTCAACTGTTGTACAGGTATGGGACCTGTTATCTAGAATGCTCTGGACATGGGCTTTACTAGATAATGTAGCTTTATCCGTAATTTGGATCTTCATACTGTAAAGATATAAAAACTGCTGACAGACCTGGTCGGCAGCTTATGGCCCATGTGTGGGGGCCCTCCAATGGGCTTCCCCGATCAATATCTGCCCCGAAAGATGAAATTGCCAAACAAGTTGATCTCTCTATATGTATGGCCACCAAGTCCTACCAAGTCTTCTAAAATCATGCAAATATAAAACAAACAAACTCAGTAGGTTCGGCTTCTGACAAGGATGAATTATACCCTAGTTTACTGTTTTATAACTACAGAAAAAAAATTTCAAAAGTGGAGTCTATGGGAGACAGTATTTCCATAATTTGGAGCGTTCTGGTTAATGGGTTTCTGGATAACAGATCGCATACCTGTACTACCCACAGGATTTTTTTTTAATATGTTCCACGGGTCCTTGTGCGTAGGAGACAAAGAAGATGCTGTTGACCTGATTATGTGTGCAGTACTTTAATACATCACAATTTGTTTTTGCACATATGTGATGGTAACCAAGATGGTTCCTAAAGACTGGTGAGTTGATATTATTGGTTAACTTGAGAAATTAATTTAAATGGGATTAGATAACCTGCTCATGACAATATTTCTGCAGCTTTTTTGCACATCCTGTTTGCAACATAGTTTGTTATGGTACAGTTTGCATTAGAACCTTGATGTTACCTTTGACATCCCTTTCATACGATTTCATTACATTTCTGTAGCAGACTCTGCTAATAGTAGGTGTGAAAAAAATATGTAATAAAACAACAAGAATTGTATCTTCATCTGGCAATACAAATATGTCGAGAAACCTGTGAATTTTTCCTGTGCACAAGTAAAGTAGAAGACACTTGACTCCAAATATGGCACTTGCTATGGATATAAACCTTAAAGGAGAAGGAATGGCACTCTTAACTTGGTGTTGCCAAAAGTTAGGCACCCCAAGTGATTGTATATACTTACCTCACACCACCTATCATGAGAAAACTGCACTGGTCCAGGGGTTCTTCCACCATGGATTGATCAACTTCTTTCTTCACTGAGGTGGGCCTGTGCAGTAGTCGGCTATTTCATTCTACAGCACATTTGTCTGCCTCTGGAAATTTGAAGAAAGAAGAAGGAAGCCAGTCGCTCCGTGGTGCTCACTGGATGACCAGTGTTGTTTTCTCCGGATAGGAGCACCTGCCCGGGATGTGAGGTAAGTATATGTAATCATTTGGGGGTGCATAAATGTTGGCACCCTGAATTAAATATGCCTTTCCTTATCCTTTAATCAAAACCTGTCACTAATTCATTCAAATAAAGAATACTTACATTTACCATAAACAATTATCACAAATTGATTGATTAAAAAAAATATTACAGTCAGTAAACACTGAATCAGTTGAATCTATATTACATGCCAGATAATGGGGTTCATGATGTCACAGAATTTTTACTTCTGAGGGGCAGGTACAAAAGAAAGGAATTTTCTAACTAGGCAATTCTTCCCACTCAAGCAAAGATGAGCAAATAGACAACAATTTGCTTGTGATTCAAAAAAAAAAAAAAAAGAATGGGTGCTACCTAGCAAATGATCAGTGCAATTGCTAGATGGTATTATGCAAGAATCAAATTACCCATGTCTACTGATAATATAATATTTATTGTAGTTGTCAGACAAATTTCCACTACTGTCAAAATAACAGAGTGCCATAGATGGCAAATAATTGGGTATCTCTTTAACTCCCTAGGGTACCTGAACAAATACTAGAGTGCTAATTGGCAGTGTTGCATACAGAGAATGGTGCAATTGCCAAAGCTTTATGAGTGGCAAGGAAAACTCTGGGAGAGAGCATAAAAAGCCTAATGGTTGCACAACTAGTAAGGAAATCAGATGTTGTAGATGATTTTCAGTGGTTGAAGAGCATTTACATTCTTGTTCCTGACTTATCACTGATAAAGAATGCCAAATGTTTTGCCTTTGTTTGTTTTTGTTTAGAAATTAGAAACTCAATTTGTCTAATTATAGGTATGGGACCTATTATCCAGAATGCTCGGGACCTGGGGTTTTCAGGATAATTGATCTCTCCGTAATTTGGATCTTCATACATTAAGGGGCAGATTTACTAAATTCGTGTGAAGGATTCAAAATTCGATCGAATTTTCAAAAAGATTTGAATTCTCAAATAACTTTTTTGGCTACTTGTACCATCGAATTCAAAAAATTTGATTGATTTGAATGATTCGAATAAAGATCTATTTGATCATTTGATGGTCGAATTACTTGCCCTTTAAATTTTTATTTGAATCCCTAGTTCGCCAGATTATACCTACCGAATTGCTGTATAACCCTATGGGAAGCTCCCACAGGGTTATTTCAGCATTTTTCGATTGAGTAAAAAAAAAAATTGATCGAATGGGTAAAATGGTTTAAATTGTTCGATCTAATTTTTTTATTCGATCGATCGAATTGTGCTAAAACCTTTCAAATCGATATTCGAATTTGAAGGCTTAAAATTCGACCAAAATTGGATTGGTTGAATTCGAGGGTTAATTAACCCTTGAATTCAACCAATACTGTAGTAAATCTGGCCCTTAGTCTACTAGAAAATCATGTAAATATGAACTATATCTGTATATCTTAATTTGGATCAAGTACAAGCTACTGTTTTATTAGTACAGAGTAAAAGGAAATCATTTTTAAAAATGTGGATTATTTCATTGTAATGGAGTCTGTGGGGCAGATTCACTAAAGCGTCTAACGCTAGCGCTAATTCACCAG
>CM044432.1:41045837-41060512 GCA_024363595.1 Xenopus borealis
CTGTATTCTAAACCAGACATCCTGCATCACCCACACTCTCTTTAAAGATGGCCTTATAAACAACAAACCATCTGCCTCTTACAAATTGTGTAATGGCCGAGGATTAGATACCGTGATGCACTTGCCCTACTCCTACCTCTATGACCTGTGCTGCATTGTTAAAAACCTTGTAGTCCCTGAAGATTTGCTCTACTTAACTGGAGTGAGTTTTCTTGTTTGGATTTACCGACATGTGTGCAGTGTTATTATCTATTTATATTTTGCAGTCTAGTCTGCTCTTTGGATACATTAACACATTAGGGCTCTTTTAGGATTATAACATGCCAAACTAGGCACTAAAAATTAGTCAGTGCTCTAGATCAGGGGTGTCCAAACTGTGGCCCAAGATGGATATGAATGCGGCCCAGCTTGAAACACTCAGTTCCCAAGGAAATTTCATAATAGTATAATAATAAGTCTGTACTACTGTAATACTACTGTAATATCAGGTGTCCCATATTCCAGTATATAGCTCCAACTGGTTATCCAACTGGTATTGTAGTTATTTTATGTGTATTTTCTTTACTTTTACAAATCAAAAGTGTTTGTGTATCTCCTGTGTGGCCCCAGTCAATTTTTCTGCTCTAGATTATTGGGCCCATTGGTGAAATGTAATTAGTTGTAATGTACTGTAAGTTGATACTATATTGGTTGGTAGTGTAAGTTGGTGCTATATTCACAAAGTGAAAAGTTATGCCTTTGTGGTAAAGATTTTCCTTTCCGCTAATTTAATATATTATCTGCGAAACTGGAAACTGTTTAGCAACCACTTGAAAAAAGGTTTGTGAATTTTATAGTTTGCGCAGTGAATGTAATAAAACTTCTTACTGAAAAATTAATGTTTGCTCCAACAGATTTCGACACCTTCAAGCACTTCTGAAAAGTGTGTGGTTAAAATTCAAAATGCTCATTTAAAATTCAAATGGCAATAACCGTTTATGGAAGAATATTACATTGCGAAATACAAATGTCTGTTCTTATTTGTGCAAATTGTTTTTCTCTTGTTTATTACATTTCCCCATAAGCCTCTTAAGGGGCTAAACCCTAGCCACATGTTTTTATTGCCTAAGAAATATAATATATTAATATATCAGAAGTTATTCTCATGCTACTTACTGTATTAACAGCAGTTTTAAACTAAAGTCGAACTATTTTGCATAAGCAGTATGTTCTGTATACTGACTAATGCTGGACATCTCTCAAGTTTGAAAGTTTTTTCATTGCTGCTTTATACTGTTCTTCTTTCTTATTCACCAAGGGTGACTTCATTTTAATTTCCTTGAACTTGTATTATGGAAATTTTAGAGCTGGATATATTTTCTTTCCCAGTTGGTTTATTTCACCAAGTTTCAGTAAAAGTATTAGTGGGTCACTTTGTAGTTTTAGCATTACCCTAACCAGCAGGCTATTCCCAACCTTCCACAGGGTTCCAACTGTGCTTATGTTTGGGATTTTGCCAAAATCAAGTGGCAAGTGACTTTTAGGTGCAAATTTACTAAAATTCCCTTAAAATCCTACAAATTCTTTCGAAATTCGGTAAGCATTCAACTATCAACTGCTTATTGAAAAGTTCTAGGCTATCTTTTTGCTCGATATTCGATTTCTCGATGAAATCGTATGATTGTATACCGATCGTACTTTTGCCTTCAAGCCAAAATTTTAAATCCTTCGATCATCGAATGATCGAATTATCGAATATCCGATCATTCGATCTATTTGATAATTCGATAATTCGGTATTCAATGATCGAAGAGGCCAAATTTGCATATTCGAATATCCTAAAAAAGCGGACGATCGGTATTCGAACAAATTCGATCGAACTTCGAATCCTTCACACAAATTTTTTAAATTTGCCCCTTAATCTCTACACAGTTAAGGGGCAAATTTACTATTATTCCCCAAAAATAATTTGTTTCTATTCGATTAGCATTCGATTTTCGATTGTTAATCGAATAGTTCTAGGCTACCTTTTATTCGATATTGTATCATTCGATGATCGAATACAAATTTATTCGATCAGTCGAATAAATCATTCGACTGAACGAATAAATCATTCGATCGTTCGAATGATTCGTACGATCGAACACTTCGATCGTAGGAATCCTATTTGATCAGGACTTAGTCTCAGAAGCCTATGGGAGTGCTCCCATAGGCTTCTGTTGCAATTCGGTAGGTCCAATCTGCCGAAGTAGGCAATCCAATAAACTTTAAAATTAAAATCCTTTGCTGGTCGAATGATCGAATATTCGTCCATTCGACTTTATTCGAATGTATTCGATCATTCGACCATTCCCTATTCGATGATCGAATATGCCAAAATTCACATATTCAACCAAACAAATAAATCCTACGTTCGAAATTCGATCGAATTCGATCGAACTTCGAATCCTTCACGTGAATTTAGTAAATCGTCCCCTAAATGTGACAATGTTTTGTTTGTGCACGATGACATTCAATTATTTTATCAAATGTAAATAGCTAAATTAGGGTTGGATTCCATAAGGGGCACCCCTAGTTTATTTTAGTTTAGTTTAGTTTTATTACAAAATATCAGAAGGAGCCTGACCTACCAGTCCAGACATGCATATGAAACATGAATGAGGCATGGCTGCAAACATATAACAGGATAGGGCAACTCATTTTTGATTTCTCATGATTTGCAATGAGAGATTTCACAATACTTTGCTGCTATGGGTATTCTATAATGCGGAACTCTGCTTTACAATGTCAGAATATAGTGTATATTTAATTCGACAGGCTTCCTAATGGATATTTACACAGTATTTATTAGATAGACATGACCATATTTTACTGTTGGGTTAGTCGGCCTCATGAACATGCTGAGAACTGTCAGAGAACAAATTATTATTGTCCCTAGTCCTCCTTTGTACTTTCCCCCAGCCATGGATGGAGTTGTAATAACAGTATTTCTGAACAAAGTAGCATCTTGCTATAAAACTTCTCTTTGGCAGTGAAAGCAGCAAGTGTTCTATTAACCAATGCTATTTGCTTTCACAGTAACAGCGATCAAAAGCAGGTGCCAAAGGATCACAGCTGGTCCCTTCACCCCTGCTGCAATGTGAAGCTCTGTGAGTGTGTTGCCTGGAATTGTTAGACAGCAAGTGATCAAAATGCCCTGCGTGTGAAACGTGATCTACATTTTGTTCACATTCTACAATATTTTTATGTGAAAGTAAAATGCCAATTCTACAAATTATGTCATTCATTTGCCACATAACTGACCTTTGTCTTTTCCATTTGAAAGTTATTTCTGGGAAAATTGGAACACAAGCTTTTGGCTTCTTTCATTAGGAACAACAGCAATCTAGCAAAGTGTTGTGGATTGGATTTTTTTTAATTAATCAGTTCATTACATTGTTAGAAATATGCACTTTTAATAACTTTAAACCCCATTAACATGAATGATTAGAATATTTTGACCATTCTTTCTTTTCATATACAGCCTTTTCTGTTTGTCCAGGGTACATCTATTGAATGGAGTTTGTAACATAAACAGCTTTATCAGCACTTTAAATAACAATATGTTTGATGAATTTAGTGAGCTACAAAAGGTCAAAAGAGTTTAGATCCAGTTAAAATCACAAACTTCCACTTGATTTTACTTTGTAGAACCAGAGCCCAGACATGACCTTGAAACTAGTACACTAGTTAACACAAGCTTCTGTTCGCAATCAGCACAATATAGATTTAAATATTGGGCACAATGTTATCACTGATGTTATTCCTAAAACCCTTACATTATGTGGGGAATAATATGTACAGTTTTCACAATGCTAGCTCGTTTTATTTTGTAGTGTAATATAAAGGACTGCCTGATTTCAGTCTTAGCATTTCTTAAAAAAATAACTGCATCTGGTGGTAATTAGCAAAATAATAATGAAAATCTGTCTTAAATTTCATAAATGTTGTCAATGATTTTAACTCACTCTTGCAGTGTGTGAATTCTTGAGGATAAACCCAAGCCAAAGACAAGATTAAAGCCCTTCAAACAGTTCTGAACATACACAAAAAGACCCACATGTCAGAATGTGTTGCTGAAATGTTGTACTACAACATTTTTACAAAATATTGTATTTGAGAAGTTTAATGAGTGCAGCATTTGTTTTATTTATATATACATTATGGGCCTTATTTATCAAATCCACATTTTTCTGATTATTTTAATGAAAAAAAAGTCCAACCAAGAAGCGTAGCCTGTGACACATGGAGCAGGATGCAAAATAAAGAGCTCCAGGTGATAATCCTAAATCGACCCTGATTACCTCCATTAACTGCCTCTTCTGACATCACTGCAGCACCCTAAACATAAGTTAACTTCCCAGTCCTGAGATCCACTGACTATGGGCAAAAACAAAGTCGGTACACCGACGGCCTGCTGCTGGCCAAAAGACCCACACCATGCATCTTCCCAAAATGGCAGTGCGTCTCCTGAAACAGCACGGTAGGAAACAGAAGAATACTGCTGAGGCTCTCAACACTCTAAGATGAGCCTGAACAATAGCCCCAATATAGACTCGGACACAGAAACCCCAGAGGAAGGTATACTCACACAGTCAGTGCCCCCTCCTAAGCCAACACTGGGGGAAATAATGCAGCAGCTGGGCTCCAATCATGCCTCCGTTTTAAATAAACTGGATGAGCTAAAAACAGACTTTAATAATATAAATCTGGATGTACAAAAGCTCAGAGAACGTATACTGGAATCAGAAAGACTCATATCAGATTTGGAGGACAGAACTTGGCCCTATAAGGGCACCCTAGAGGATCATGCCCAAAAAATAACTACCCTACAAGCAAAAACAGATGCCTTAGAGAACCGCTATGGCAGAACAATTTCTGCATAGTGGGCATTCCTGAACGGGCAGAAGGTAGGCAGGTTGAGCTGTTTGTAGAAAACTGGCTTACCCAGACAGTTGGCAGAGAACCTTTTTCGCAATGCTTCCTAATAGAATGGCCTCATAGAGTCCCTACCAAAGCGCCACCACCAGGAACTCCACCAACGCCAATCATTGCATGCAAATTCAATTAAAATAAGTGAAGGATAACTTATGGAAACTACAAGTACCCTACTCTATGTCCTTCCCAGCCTGTCTATGAGTGATAAAAGAAGACAGAGCCTACTTTTTCACATCTCCAAACAAGCACTGCGGTGGATAGAGACAAACTTTTCTCCATCTTCACCTTCTTGCTGACCAAGAGGACAAGGATCGCTAAGACCAACACTTTCTACAAATTCACCATGAGGAACACTGCCAAGAAGTAACCCAGAGCAACTGAAGCGACCAAATCAATGCTGATTACATCGCACAAGGCCCTGAAACAAAGAACTAAAGCCAACATCCTTTAGTTCCCACTCTACAGTTATGCTTACTAGTTATGGTAGATGCAAAAATTATGCAAAAATACTTGCCCATGACCAAACTGGCTTCATATTAGGCCGAATGACATGCATACAGTAAGTTATCTTGGAATGTTAGATCTTATAAAAAGGGGCGTAGTTTAAAAGGTCATTGGAAAGGGCCAAACCACACCTAATACTCCTCCAGGAAACCCATCTAGATGGTCAAAAAATATGTGTGACCATTAAGATCTGACCAGCGTTTGCCAGGAAAGTGCACAGAAACAGAAAATGAAGTTTTTAAAATTTTTTCCAAATATCCAATAATACAACAGAGACAGCAATCACTTCTTGTAAGCCCGATATAATTCAGCAGTACCAAATGTCCTGTAATAAAGAAATAGTAGCATGCCCGCAGGGAGAGTCCCACCGAAGTACAGGAGTCCCTGTCTCTCACACACAAACTCTCCCCCAAAGTCTTCCTGTTGCCCTATTCAAGCCCAGCTAGCCCCACCTCCCAGCAAGTACCTATTGTTCTGATGTAGGTGTGCTCAGACTTGCTGGAGCCTGTGGGGGGATGGTATTTCTTATCTGACCCTTATTGGCTTCACTGAGGTTTGTGTGGTCAGAACCTTTAACTCTTTAAGATCTGTTCATAATGAAATCAGCTGGATTTCAGGATAGTTCCCCACAGATCCGTCACAATATGTACATTGAGGAAACCATGGCTGGGAGCATAATACCACTTTACTTATTCGTCTTACACAAGAGGTGTCTCGTTTTTTGTTACCAGATCCTGTTCTTTTACTTTAACTAAGCTGACCATGAAGGGCAATTGTTGTTAACATGCTCTGTAAATGGTAAACTGTATAACATAATCAACTTGTATATACCTGTACCACCAGGGCCGCCATCAGGGGGGGACAGGGGGGACAAGTGTCCCGGGCCCGGGGCTGAAGGGGGGCCCGGCAGTGCTGCATTTTCCGAAGAGCCGGGCCCCCCTTACCAGCGCCGAGCCGATAGCTGAAGCGTCGATGCGGAAGTGCCGAACAGACGCGAAGGAGCCCACACTTAAAGTCCTGAAGTCACAGAAATACTGGGTGGGCGGAGCCCAGGGGGCCCCGAAAATTTTGTTGTGCGGGGCCCCGTGATTTCTAATGGCGGCCCTGTGTACCACCTCCTTTCAATCATTGCTGTCACTCATTATGGAAAAACCTCTAACCTTGCTTCATGCTCCCACCATATTAATTTGGGACTTGGTCTTGTCTGAGCCATTAGACAGGTTGAACCCAGGTGCAAGACCCTCAACCTTCCTGTCCAAGTGGGCATCCACCTTCCATTTTACATATCTGTGGAGGGAGAAGCATCCTGAGGAAAGGAGATTTATATGCTTCTCTGCCTCACTTAACAGAATTTCACACATAAGATTTTTGAAATAACCAATGGTTATTGTGAGACCACGATTGTCTCAAAACGATCGTTTAAATGTTCGATGTGTCCATCAACTAAAAAGACCATTTCAGGTGATATTGCCAGCAAAACTGTCGTTGGTCGCTGCCTGCTTGGCCCTGCAAACATAGGTAGATTGCATGGGGACCAATAAAGATTTTCTAACCTGGCCAATCAATTTTCAGAAACCGGTGAGGGAGCATCAAGAACAACGTAGTGGGCATCCCCCTTGACCCCCTAAACCACCAGTGTGAGTCTTTACAGTATGTAAATAGTATAGGTCGGTTTCAAGAATTCAAGGTAACTTTAAATAGCAAAATAATAAAAAGAATGATGTCCCTTTTATAATGCTATGCTAAAATGTACACTTTGATAGGAACACTTAGCACAAGGAGCATCATTCAATATATGGGACCCAGAAGGAGCCCATTACTTAAAGGAAAACTATACTATAATTATTACTTAAGCAACAGATAGTTTACGTCATATTAAGAGGCATATTAGTTTAAGTCATATTAAGAGGCATATTATAGAATGTTACTAAATTGAAATATATATTTAAGTAAATATTGCCCTTTTTCCTTTGTGCCCCATTTCATGATATTCTATGTGCTGCCTCAGATCTGCTGGCCAGAAATACTGCAGCTCTAATTATAACAGGAAGAAGTGTGGAAGCAAAAGGCAGAACTTTGTCCGAAAATTGGCTCATGTGACCTAACATGTATGGTTTGTTTTTGGTTTGTGTGCACCGTTATTCCTAGGATCCCAGGAGGTTGTCCTTATATCTTAAAATGGCAATTTTCTATTTAGGATTACCCAATGGCACACACACAAAGTATATTATTATGAAGATGGTTTATTTACATGAAGCAGTGTTTTACCTATGAGCTGTGTTATGCAATATATTTTTAAAGAGACCTACATTGTTCATGAATATAGTTTTCCTTTAAAGGAATCTAAACCCAAAAAATTAATAATCAAGGTATATCTCTCAGCAATTTTGCAATTTAAATACATTTTATATTTGTAATGGTTTATGATATTTGCGTTTTTATACTGCTGCTTACGGATTAAGGTTGCTGATACTCAGGGCCTTCAAAGAGACCTTTGGAGCCGAAGCAGTATAAAACTACAAATGAATGTAAACCAGAAACATGGACCATTGAATAAGTTTAGCCCAATTCATATTTTGGGGTTTAGATTGCCTTGAAGTCTTATAGCACAAACTTCCTGATACAGGATCATGAAATCTACAAAAGTGTGAGCCTGGCTGACATGTTTATGTTAAATAAATGTATGTATAAATGCTAGTGATTCTCAGGAAGGTCAGACCAGCAAAGGAATTTTCACAGTGACCTAAAGCACTAGTCATCCATAGTCATACATACTGTAGGTCTAGAGTTGAAGAAATCTGCAGAATCACAGCTTGCATGACTGTTTGGAAAAAGTTATGTATTTTCCTTAGGATTTAACATTTCTTTGCATATGTAAGCAGTGACTAGAACAGGATGATGTCACGCTTACTGACTTTTTCTGTTTATAGAATGCCAAACCCATGGATTATTTCTACTACTTATGTGTAGAAGTAATGTTTCTATTGCTATGCTAAGAATGATGTGTAGATTTACATTAAAAGGCTACACAAATCACCATATGCTGTCGGAAAGAATCCATTTTTAACAGAATAATAACATTTTCTTCTCTTTAAGCTTTCTAAATTGAACCATGACCAGACACAGCTGCATCATGCTTTTTCTTATCCAACAACTTTTTTTTTTTTCTTTTTTAAATCCTTATATTCAGCCAAAAAGAACTGTGTTTTTTTCCCAGATGCAGTCCATACTTTGAAGAAGAACGGTATTTTGATTATGACCCAATTACAAATTGAAAACATCTGGACAGAAAATAAAAATAGCATTAAAAAAATTAAAACACTCAACAAATGCACACAAAGCTTTATAGCTAGAATATAGAATTGGATATATGTTCAATATTTTCTGGTTTTCTTATACCCCATAAATATGTTCAATCAACTCATTAAATTTAAATACTTTAAATACTTTGCTTTTGTCTCCAGCCCCAGTTCTATAAGTGAGAATTGTTGTTATATAGGTTTTTTGAAGCATGAAGCAGGTTTCTAATATATTTAATGTAAATTGGAGGGCACGCTACCTCCTTTACCTTACGTTTACCTTATTGGTCTATCATTGGGCTACACTATACAACTCATAAGTTATGACATAGTAGTAAGTTGTACAAACAGTCCCATGTGAGGAGACCTTTCACTTTCTTATTGAGGTTGGTGGGCTCTGCAGCTACAGGTGGTCACTGATGACATTTTGGGACACTGAGTTTTCTGGGGGGTTGTAACAGGGAAATTCAACCCTACTAAGAACACCAGTCAAGCAAAACAACACAGAAGGAAGGAAGGAAGGCAATATAATCCTAGTTGAGGCCAGGGCTCAATGCAAACAGCAACCCTCAAATTCAATACACAGTCATAAACCTGGACAGAAGTAGTGATGGGCGAAACGGACGAGTTTCGCTTCGCCGAAAAATTTGCGAATTTCCAGAGAAATTCGCGAATTTTTCGGCGATTCACGAAACGAGTCGCGCGTCGTTTTTGACGCGCGTCGCGTCGTTTTTGACGCGCGTTGCGTCGTTTCCGACGTGTCGCGTTGTTTTCGACGCGTCGCGTCAAAAACGACGCGCGACTCGTTTTTGCGCGGCGAATTTTTGTTGGCGAATTTTTTTGTCCGTTTCGCGAATTTATTCGCCAGCGGCGAATCGCGGGAATTCGCCGCGAATTCGCCCCTGGCGAATAAATTCGCCCATCACTAGACAGAAGGCAAAAGAAAAGGTTTAGCCAATATCAATACCAGATAAGAAATGCATAGCCTGACAAATAAACATATAAGAAGTGAAATCATATAAAAAAGATGGAAGAAATGCTCTTGCATGAAGTCTTTTCCAATTCACTCCAGAATATACAGGTATAGAACCTGTTATCCAGAATGCTTGGGACCTGGGGTTTTATTTTATGTCATTTAGATCTTCATATCATAGGTCTGATAAATAAGTAAACACAATAGGCTGGTTTTGTTTCCAATAAGGATTAATTATATCTTAGTTGGGATCAAGTACAAGGTACTGTTATATTATTTCAGAGAAAAATGATTTTTATAAATAAATTGGATTGTTTTAATAAAATGAAGTCTATGGGAGACTTTCTGTAATGCAGAAACAGTTTTTTTTGGATAAAGGATTCCATACCTGCACTTCCTTCTCTTCAACAAGTAAACCTGCACAGGCCTTGACTTAGCCCTAGATTTGACATCCTCTATGTAAATTTTGATGAAACTGTGCAACTTTTCTTATTCCCATAATAATTCTTATTACCTCTATGGAATTGTATGTAATAATATCCTACTGTGTTGTTCTGAATCACCTTTCCCTTTTCCCCAGTTAGACTCTTTACCACTTGTATATTTAACTGCAATTTATTTTTTGGTTATGTTTATCTCAAAGATAATTTGAAACAGTGCAAATGTGAAATATGGAACTGAAACCTGTAAACAGCTAGTTTTGTCATGGAATAAAGTGAATAAAGTACCCCCTGTTGTAAAATATAAGGATATTATGTCACAGAGGAGTTCCATGACCATATAAAAGCACAAAGTCAAAGGCCGAGTGCATTTATACAGATCACGAAACTCCGAGGCTACTTCTAATATCCTCATATTTTCCAAGAAGGGGTAAACACAAGTTTTATTGAGTCATGCGATCAAAATGACATCAGTACTCACTGTTTATAACTGATGACATCACTAGTAACTGTTTATAAGGATAAAATATACCTTGGCAAAAAAATGGAACTTAACCTCCACTTCTGGTATCCCTGATTCTAAAATTGTAACAAATACTCAAACCACAGTTCTAAAAAGGCAATATTTATTCACAGCCTTGCCCAAAATATGAATAAAAACAAAATTAAAACCACAGTGCTGCACATAGGAGAAGGGATCCCTCTCCTTAGAGAACTTGACCACCCAGCCCGATTTGAACAAATCAGGTGGGAGTAAAGTATGTGATATCTACAGATTATAAAAATTATGTAGTTATATCTATACTGTAAGCAATGAACCAAGTATAACTCTAAAAAAATATGATCTGTAATCAAAGAAAAGTATGCATGCATATGTTATACAATATATACCAAATCAACATTGGTTAGCACATAGCTGATCCCGGAATAAAATGGCTTTACCGGTATAATCAAGCGTCAAAAGATCCGGTGAACGTAAGCACAAAGGTCACAGTCTTTTTTCTGCATTCTATTAACTTCTTATGTATATGAACAGAAAATTGAATAAAGAATATGCAAAGAAATAAAACATAAAAAGTGAACTGTGTGGCTGATTTTGTTACTGAGGATTTATTTCTTGGTTATGCTATTGAAACCAAGCTATACTTAGGGGCAGATTTAATAAATTTGTGTGAAGGATTCGAATATTCACTCGAATAGTCTCTATTCGATTGTGCGACTATTCGAATATGCAAATTAAGTATTTTCGACTATCGAATATAGAATATTCGGTCTCATCGAACAGATCGAATAAATATATATTCTATCATTCGACTATTCGCCAGTCGAAGAACTTTCCCTTTAAATTTTTATTCGACTGCCTACTTCGCCAGATTGAACCTACCGAATTGCAATAGTAGCCTATGGGCTTATGTCTTTTGGCGAATTTCAATTGTACGACCGAACGATTCGAACGTTCGATTTTGAAGAATATTCAAATGCTTTTTCTGTGACTTTCGATCGTACGATTCTGGCGAATAGTCGACAATGCGCTCAAAACCGGCGAATATTTTCTTAGATTTTTCAGTCGAATTCGAGGGCTAAAAACCCACGACAATTCAACCCTTAGCAAATCTGCCCCATAGTGTATAGTACAAACTTTGCCCAAATCTTTAGGTACAAGTGAATGAGGATCATACAGAAACTGCTGCTTCAGGCAGTGGGAAGGTATTTTTCATTCATATCATTTGTTAAAAGACATGTCATTCAATGTCCAAATCTGTCCCTTCTTCTAAAGGTTTTGTTAATTAGGAATAAACATTCAAAGGTAAGTCCTTTATCTTATTGTATTTTTTTCTTCTTCAAACATTTAATTAAATAAAGAGAGAGGGAAAGAAAACTATTTTATGGACATGCAGCTGCTTGGAATCTTGTCAAGGCGTGTCTCTTAGGAGTAAATCTTGCTCTGCAATCCTAAATCACAGGTTTTAGATTGGAGAACAATCTCAAATGATATGTTCATTTATACACTCTATAATTACCAAAATATTGTGCCCAAGAGGGGAGGCTGTTTTCTGCAGAATCAATAAACAGCAGTGTCTTCAGTTTTTTCATCTTTAGTTTACAGTAACAAAAAGCAGACTAGGTCAGATTTGTTATGGAACCTGCCATTGATAGACATATGCATAAAAACAGTAGTGGACGATTAATCATTCTTTTTCACCGATAGGTTGAGTTATTATTATTATTTTTCTATTTTTTTTTCCCTATTGCCGACAGCCAAACCATTCTGTTTGTAGGAAGAGCAGTTTGATAGAATCAGCCAGTTAGAGCTGCTGTATTCTGTCTGACACTGAATGCAAGAGTGTGCAATTTGCAACCAGAAAAAAATTAAAGATTAGATTGCCATTAATTGTGAATGTTTAGTGCTCGGCATATATTACATTGCGCATTATCGCTAAGCATAGGGTAAAGTTAAGAGCTGCTCTGGGGCTTAAAATATATTTTTGAAAATTTATTACATATACTGTGCATGTTCGCAACAGCCATTTGGTTGCAAACTTTGCGAGGAAGTTATTGAGATTTATAATCGAATAAAAACAAGCTGTCTGCGGACATTTTTTGTGCTAACAACACATACTGCATAAATATATAAACACCTATAGTAAAGTAAGATATGTGAAGTAACATCCATTACAGTTAAGTGGGATTTTATTACAGGTGTGGGATCTATTATTTGGAAAGCTGTTATCCAGAATGTTCTGAATTAAAGGAATTGTTCAGTATAAAAGTAAAAACTGGGTAAATAGATAGGCTGTGCAAAATAAAAAAATGTTTCTAATATAGTTAGCCAAAAATGTAATGTATAAAGGCTGGAGTGACTGGATGTGTAACATAACAGAACAGAACACTACTTCTTGCTCTTCAGCTCTCTTGGTTTACACTGACTGGTTACCCTGGTTACCAGGCAGTAACCAATCAGTGAATTGAGGGAGGGCCACATTGGTCATAATTGTTGGTTTTGAATCTGAGCTGAATGCGGAGGATCAATTGCAAACTCACTGAACTGTTATGTCCCTTGTGGCCCCCCTTCAAGTCACTGACTAACTCAGATTTAGAGAGCTGAAAAGCAGGAAATTGTGTTATATTCTGTTATGTTAGACAACCAGTCACTCCAGCCTTTATACATTTCATTTGTGGCTAACCAGCTATATTAGAAACATTTTTTATTTTGCACAGCCTATCTATTTACCCAGTTTTTAATTTTACCCTGAACTGTTCCGTTAAGGGAAGATCATCTCCCATAGACTCCAATGTAATGAAATATTGGACATTTGTATTCCTTTAGTCTCAGTTACAAAAAAATTGAACGTTATACTATATCCCAACTAAATTAAACAATCCTTATTGGAGGCAAAAAAATCCTATTGGGTTTAATTAATTCATACCTCCCAACTGTCCTTGGGACAGATTCCTGATTTTGATAGCTCAGCACACAGTCCCAGATTTTTATTCTTTGATCTCCTGCACAAACATAAAAAAAGATACAAAAAAACAATCAAATAAGAGTTTTTTTGAGCCAAGAATACTCAGCACCTGGATTTAGATTTACAACAATTTAAGATAAGCAAACCTACAATTGTAATTATTTAAGACAAATAAGTCTCTTGCAGAACTGACTCACAGTTTACAGGGCAAAACTGTTATAACATAAAACAGGACCCTAAAATAGAGTCCTGCAGCGGGTCGGGTACCCGCGGGTTACCCGCAAAATCCCGCGGTACCCTGCGGGTTGCTCGTAGAATTTATGGGTGCGGGTATAGAAGCGGCCCGGTGGTTCTGCAGGTTGGCGGGTTGAGGGTCGGGTCGCGGATCCTCGCTATAGCGATTTTTACTCCTTTTTCTCAGCATTTCTACTTCTTATGATGTCACATCCGGTTTACATTGACAGCACTTCCTGTTTTACTCCTTTTTTTCTGATCAAGGCTACTTCCGATGATATCACTTCCGGTTTACAATGACAGCACTTCCTGATTCTTGATGGTCAGCGGGTCGCAGGTCCGGGTTGCGGATCTTGGGTTGCGGGTACGGGTCGGGTCGCGGGTCCAAGCGGGTAAGAATGCGGGTCGCGGGTACGGGTTGCGGATTGTGGGTTGCGGGTACGGGTCGGGTACGGGTCCCAAAAAAAGGACCCGCGCAGGACTCTACCCTAAAACTTGAAATGTGTTGAACTTTCATAACCTGACAAATTTTGTAAATTGGACATGGCAACTAACTTTTCGCCATGCTACATGCAGCATATCTTTTTGTCCCTCTTTCTATTTTGCGAATACTGGGAGGTATGTAAATGATTAAATTAATTTTTAGTGGACTAAAGGCATGGAGGCCAAAATTATGGAAAGATTCCTTATCCAGAACCCCCCAGTTCACCATTACATGTCCCATTCCTGCAAAAATAATGGTTCCATTTTAAAGGAATTGTTCAGTATAAAAGTAAAAACTGGGTAAATAGATAGGCTGTGC
>CM044432.1:41070641-41083560 GCA_024363595.1 Xenopus borealis
TTTTCTCCAAACCACAGGCACCATACCAGATGAAAGTAAATCTGAGAAAATCAGAAATAGGAGATGGTATAAAACTTACCTAAGCTCTCTTAGAACCCTGGGGCGTATGCCATCATGCCCTGGAACCCTTTTTACATTTATTTTTATTAAAGCTTTATGAATCATATCCCGAGTCAGTCACTGACTAGATTGAGCGGAGCCATCAGTGCAGCTAAGAAATGAGCCTGGGAACTCAGACTCTATTGTATACATACAGAAAAGAACTGATTTAGCACATTTGCCTTTTCTGTATCTGTTACAACCATACTGGTACCATTTTTTAAAGGAGCAACACTCTCAACCTGCATCTTTTTACTATTAATATGTTTAAAGACTTTTTAGGGTTGGTTTTTGCCTCCGCCACAATTAACTCTTCATTTCCTTTCTTTGCGTTCCGGATTGCTTCTTTACAACATTTATTATACTGTTTACATTCATTAAATGCAACCTCTGTCCCAACAGACTTGTAGTTTTTATATTCCTATCTCTTCTTTCCTATTAACTTCTTTACATTTGTATTAAGCCACATAGGGTGACTCTTAGAGCTTTTACGTTTACCCCTTAAGGGAGTAAATTGAGAACATTAATGCTTTAATATCATTTTAAATGACAACCATTTATGTTCTGTGTTTGTATCTGACAATTTAATGCCCAATCAGTGCTCTGAAGCCTAGCCTTTGCTAAAATTAGGCACTAAAATTAGCTTTTCCGAAATGCATGGTTTTTGTTGCCCCAGTGTATATATTTTTTTAAACCAGACATTAAATGATATAACATTATGGTCACTATTACCCAGAGGTTCAATGACTTGCTGTAATGATCACAGCGGGGAACCGCTGTGATGGGAGTTATACCCACACTTGATAGTGGGTGTGGTGGAAGCCCAGGGAAAAAGCCATAAACATTTGGAGCAGGCATGGTGACTTGGAAGGTTTAATGATAACTGAACAAAACACAGGGACAGGTAAATTCAAGTGCAAGGTCAAAAATAAAGTCTTTACCAGAAAATCATGAGGGCAAGGAATGCTTGAACAAAAAATACTGAAACAAGAGATTTCTCAGGAACAAGGAACAGGAATCAGGGTTGGCAAAGCAAAGCTCAGGGCGTGGTTTATAAAGGCAACTGATTAGACAACAGAGAACACATGAGGGTAATGAGGAGGGAGGAGAACAGGGAGGAGAAACTGAAACCGGGCATATATGGAAAACAATAATAAATGAAGTCGTCAGGATCAGCCCCCAAGAGCCTCCAGTGGCTCACCTGGTAAGTGCACCACTGTCCAGAACCAGGGTTTAGAGTTCAAGTCCCGGGCTGATCCTGACACTTGCACATTTGCTATAAGTTCTGTGTCATTAGATATCCAGAATAAAAAATTTTCTGGTATGCTCCTCAGCAACCTGTGCCATAAAATTGTCATGCAACAAGTTTATAAACTTGTTCCCATTAATTGATCTGGCAGTACTGCTGCTCCAGTCAATATCTGGGTAATTAAAATCCCCCATTATCATTACTATACCCAAACTAACAGCCCTTTCTATTTACATCAGGAGCTTAGCATCCTCCTCCTCACTTACATTAGGGAGTCTATAGCATACCTCTACAATTTATTTGATGGACTCTTTACAATTGGTGAAGAACTCTACCCATAAGACTTCTGTCCCCTTTTTTCTAACATTAACTACTCATTTTTATAAGCTTTTAAATCCTGCCTAACAAACAGACGGACCCCCTCCTCCTTTTATATTGCCTCTGTCCCTCTGAAACAAATCAGTTCATGGGAATGGCTGAGAACATATACAACAATTCCTTCAAACAGCTGTATTGTTAATGAAGAAAAGCAGTTCATGCAAGTGGCTACTTAGTGAGTAAAATTAATTCATTACTGTGAGCAGATATTTTGTAACAAAAAGCAATTCATGTAACATCAAATTCAGGTATAACAGTTCATGAGAACAGCAAACCCTGCATTTTACTCTATAAGCACCAAAAGCCTTAAGCAGTGCAAGCAAGAACAAAAACAACATAATTGTGCTTCTGTTGTTCTGTGTATTTCTGGACTAGAAGTACACATTTAACACATTTTATCATAAATACATTTCAGGCTGCAAAAGTCATACAGCAAGAGCTGGAAATGTTCACAAATAAGCCATAGCCATAATTAATAATACAAAAGGTACAGCTATATGTTTTCAAATCATTTTGTGCAGACGATCAGACTTAGCTTCTGTACAGCAGAAATATGTCAAATGTATGGTATAGGCCCATCATTTTTTAATAATAGCTGGAGGGGGGTAGAATCACACCTGGGTAAGAGTAAGTAGGAGGAACATGTCTGATGTACTTTACTTATAAGTAATTACTCAAAATTGAAAACCTGTACTTGAAATATGTATTGTGATGATTGTTATACACCTTCAGTGAATATTGTCTCACAAAGCTCAACCCCACCTGAAAATTATTTTGAAGGTCTGTCTGATTCTTGTCTCCAGAGACATCTGGGGAGAACATAAAGATCTAAATAAATTCCCAGTGCCCTCGTGGGTTTTTTGTATGCTTTGAGCTCAGCGTGGTTAGATTAGCCAGTGGATAGCCAAATTTATACAGTCTAGCTCTAAGTAAGTCGCATGAGGTTCTTGCTTGTAGATTGAAGTGTAAATTACACATATTTAGATTATTTATTGTTTCTCTGTATAAGACTTTGTAACAAGGGACAGCATTGGGTTGTACTATTAAAGGGGTGGTTCACCTTTAAAGTAAAGTATAGCATTTTATAGGGTGGCCAATTCTAAGAAATTTTCCAATCAGATGTTGTATTTATTTTTTATAGTTTTTAAATTATTTGCCTGCTTCTTCTGACTCTTTCCACCTTTCAAGAGAGGGGAAACTGGCCCATCTAAAAAACCAGTACTCTGTAAGGCTACAAAATTTGTTTTATTTCTACTTTCTATTGCTCATGTTTCTATTCAGACCCTCTCCGGTTCACTCCAGTCTCTTATTCAAATGAGTGCATAGCTGCAAGGGAAATGTAGACCCTAGTAAGCAAATTGCAGAAAGTACAAGCTGTAGAGTTGCTGAATAAAAGACTAAATAACTTAAATAATAAAAAAATTCAAACCAACTGAAAAGTATCAAAGAATATCATACTAAAAATGTAATGGTAAACAACCCATGTAAAAACTATGAAACAAGAGTTGTATAGGTTAAGTCAAGAATGGATCTTCTATTAAGTCTTTTTCTAATTACTCCACTGAGGTTCCAATGATCTCCAACAGTTAAAGTCCTGTTCCCTGTCTTGGTCTAGTCCTTTGTGGTGCTCTAACTTGTCTAGTTCTACTTCCCGGTCTAATTCCTGGTCCTTATCTGGTTTGCTTTGACTTTGGTTGTAGTGTGGTCCATTTCCGTATGTTTTCTCTGCCTTTATTATTTGTGTCTGTCTGTTGTGCTAATCTGATTTTTGGTTTTTGACCCTTGGCCTGGATTAAATTTTCTTCATGCACCTGAAATCTCTTTTTTTCATTTTAGTACTTTCTGGTCTGTTACAAATATTTGCTCAGTACTTTGGGCTCCACTGCTTGACCTTGTGGGTGTTTTTGAACCCTTCCAAACACTTTTTTTTTTAGTTTCGTTGTTTTCAGATTATTCACTATAAACAAATACTTTTTTTCTATTGCTTTCCATCTTATATTTTTTACCATTTTCCCGAAATTTAAGTTTAAATTTTAATGTTTGTGTCTCAGTCTGGCAGCTCAGTTAATTAGGAGCAGATTCTGAATTGTTACAATTTCCTATATTTAATTGATACAATTAGTTTATACAATTCTAACAGCTGCCTGTAATGAAACTCAGGGATTCTGCTTAGCAGGGATAAAGATAAGAACGTGTATCAATTAAATGTATAATTTACAACAGTTTACAGGGTCGACGACCCCAACTTTAGAAGGTGAAGAATTACTGTTTACACTTCAATATTAGAAAAATGGTCATACACAGAAAATAGAAAGTTATTGTTTCTGGTGAGCTATCTGAAAACAATTAGTTGTTTGAAGGTGAACAACCTTATGGCAGTTGAATTCAGGTGAGTGCAGTGCTCTCAAAAGAAAATGGGGAGGTTGCAGGCAGAAGAGTGTGCTAATCCCAGAGAACTTGAGTGCTCCAAACCTATCTAGACACTAGACAGCATATTTCATGTATATTTCACAGTTCCACATTGTGGGAATTGTATCTGTAGGCAATTCATACTGCAACCATACGCTCTACATTACATTTCCTGTAACATCTAAGGGGTCTGTGCTAACACTTATGTACTTAAACCATAGCTAAGAAAACCTTGATGGAGCATGAAATTCCCATGTCACTTTCATGCAGTGCCTGTTTCGCATGTAAATTTCACAGTAAGCGTTTAATCTGTAGGACTCATATCTGTAGGCACTCACTTCTAAAGAAACCTTTAAGTAGCATGTTACTCCCACGTTGCTTTCAAGCAGTGTATACTGTATTTTTCACAGATTCACCCTACAATCACTTGTTTCTTACACAACATTCTGTAGAAATGTAGCACGGATAGTGTGGCATTTCTACAAACGTCCTACAAGATCCAAGTCCTCTGTCCTAACGGCTACTAAAACTCTCGATAATCAAACCGTGCCATTGCCATTTGAATAGACTTGGTTTCCTATAAATAGATATAAATAGACTTGGTTTTCTATAATTTCAAATACTGTAAGCTTTAGGTCATTTAAATATATTTTCATAACTCTGCAACCTCACATACTGTTCATCCAGTGAACCCTTCCTAACCATAATTTATCCTGCTGACCTTAGACGTCTGCTAAAAATAAAGAGAATTTTAAAAGCATGCTGTCACTATATAAAGAGGTAATACTATGTCTTGGATGCCCTGTGCAGAAGACCTGTGTGAAGGTTCATGAGCAGCACCCTACATAGTGACATTTTCCCAACCAGCTGTTATACTAAAATAATAAATGAAACATTGCAAGATACAAATACAGCATTTCCCTTGTATTTGTTAGCTAAATGATATGCAAATAATATTAGGCTTAACAAACTGCATTTCAGAACAAACAGCTTCATATGTTTTAATTGCTCATTTATTTTAGATTTGTACCGTTGTGAGGAGAGAACTCCTAATTCTTTAAATTGCCATAGTAACAGCATGCTGTAAAAAAACGACATCAGCTGTGTTTCAAAGAAACGTGTTACTATAGAAACTGGCTTCATTTATTAAAAAACAGCACCCCAGCTTAATCATTCCAAATCCACCCTGCTGTCATGCCTTTGATAAAACAAATTTATTTTGTGTGCATATCAGAATTAAATGTGCAGAATGATGTTTTATAATTCATTTCATAATACGAATCACTTTTAAACTACATTCTGTGTGCCAAAGTTATAGAAGTAGAATCTGCAATGCAGAAAAGTCAGGTGAAGTTTGCTAGACCTTTTTAAAATTGTTTTAAGTTAAACTAAAGAAGTAGCTAGAAATGTTGTACATTATGTTTTGGGCTTCTGTACCAGCCCAAGGCAACCACAGCCCTTTAGCAGTAAAGATCTGTGTCTCCCCAGTAGATGCCCCAGTAGCTCCCCGTCTTCTTTTCTGCTGATTCACTGATTCACATGCTCTGTGCTGCTGTCACTTACAGATCTTAGGGACCCACTCTCAATATACAGTACACATAGGGGCAAATTTACTATTATTCCCCAAAATTAGCTCGACCAAATTCGAAATTCAATAAGCATTCGACCATCGAATTCTTATTGAATTGTTTTAGGCCATCATTTTGCTTGATATTCGATATCTCGATGAATTCCTACGATTTCCTTCCAGCCTCTGAAAAATTTGTATGATTCGAACGATCCAACGCTTCCCATAGAGCTTCCCATAGGCTTCTATTGCAATTCAGTAGGTTCAATCTGGCAATTCAGTAGGTTCAATTATCGAATATCCGATCATTCGATCTATTCGATCATTCGGTATTCGATGATCGAAGAGGCCAAATTTAAATATCCAATTTCACGAAAAATTTAATTCCTACGATCGGTATTCGATCGAACTTCGATCATTTCACGGGAATTTCGTAAATCGACCCCATAGACTAGAAATATAAACTGATTAGTAATTAATACAGATAATTACTACATAACAGCACAGAAACCAGTGCAACTAGCATCAGAATTTATTAATCAGCCCTGCAGCATCAGCTTATATGACAGGCCAACCTAATTTTCTGCTTGATGATTTGTGACGACCCCTAAGCTTAGCTTCTCAACAGCTGCTCAGAGCCCACTGAGCATGTGAGTGTCGCAGACACTTTCAAAAATGGTGACCCCCTGAGACAAGTTTGAAATCCTGGATCATTGCTGCTATTGAGATGCTGAAACTTTACTCTGGTGCAATAAATTATAATATAAAGTATGGAAGTTTTAGCCTCATTCATATTTAGGGGTTAGTTCTCCTTGAATATCCCACTCAAGCATCTTGAAAAATACACCATATAAAATACACCATTATTTGCCCCAGGCCAACCTCATTTTCTGCTTGATGATTTGTCTTTGACGCGTGTCACATCGTTTGTGTCACGTCGTTTTCGTCGCGTCAAAAATGACTTGTGACTCGTTTTTTTTCGGCGAATTTTCGCCAGGCGAAATGTCGCTGGCGTTTTGTGAATTTATTCGCCAGCGGCGAATCGCGGGAATTCGCCCCTGGCGAATAAATTCACCCAACACTACTTCTCAACAGCTGCTCAGAGCCCACTGAGCATGTGAGTGTCACAGACACTTTCCAAGATTTTGACCCCCTGTGACAAGTTTGAAGTCCTGGATATTGACAAGCTGAAACTTTAGGCTGGTGCAATAATTTCAGTATATAAAACATGGCATTTTTAGCCCTATTAATTTTTTAGGGTTTAAGTGATATACAATATGCTTAGGAATATTGACAATCATCCTAGTTGTTGCTTTATGGGTAATAGCACAGGGGGCACTCTTTACAGTATATTTTGTTAATAGCCCAAGTATGACCTGAAAATGACTAAAACTAAATTTGTTTGGTAATAGTTGCCTAGAAACATGATGGTCTGCATTACTAAAACTAAATCAGAATACTTGTTGATAATAATAATATTTTACTAGTGCTCAAAGAGGAATTATTTAAGCTAATTTTTATAGGGCTTTGTAGGTTATTTACAGAGGAATACAGGCACAGAGTTCAAAAAGTAAGAAGCAGCATTACAGAAAGGCAGTGTCGGACTGGCACACCGGGACACCCAGGAAAAATCCTGGTGGGCCCCAGTCTTTGTGGGCCTCAGCTCCCCATGACCATGTGCTATGCTACCCTATTTTTTGGTGGTGCTAGGAGTGCTCCCACAGCTTTGGACCTCACTGAAGCTAACTTAAATTTAAGAGATGGCAGTGGACAGGAGTAATGTGGAAAGGAGGTGCCTATGAAAGGAGCAGAGGAGACCAACAGGAACATATGGAGACACAAGTGAAGCTAGGATTTTAGGTAAGGGTGAGTGAAGGGTATTGAAGTTAAAAAATTAATTAGCTCTATAGTTATATTATTATAAAAAACATTATACTATAAGTTAATGGTCACAGCTTCTAAAGCAGAGGATAAATCCAGGATGGTAAAAATAGTGAGGTGTATGGTATGGCAGATCTTTTGTTTTTTATGTTGAAAAAGATGATTCATATTCCAGCAGATTATAAGTGAGTGTAAAAAAAAAAAAGTAATACAAGAGAAGACTAAGGGTTCCAGAGTAATCCTCTAAGACTAAGGGTTCCATTCCAGATTAATAAGGCCTAGCAACAGAAGATATTGAAAGACAGAAGACAATGGGTTTGACCAATGAGGTGGAAATTCCAGAGTCTAGGGAATAACTAAACATGTGTGTAAGTGCTGGAGTAAGCACAATGCTTAGGTAAAAAAGAGACCAAAAGAGCAAGAGTTTCAAGCGATGAGTAGTGAGCGCAAGAGAAGCTCAGTCCTCACAGGAACAATAATAATAATGTGATTTCTGAGATGTCTAAGAGGATGACAAGGGTTAGGAGGATTGCTGCTAAATACTAATATGGTTAGATTATTAATAGTCAAATTGTCTCACTGTTTGAGTATTTCACTGATATAAAAAGATATTTAGCCTATTATCTTTTCAAATGTTCCAGAAGAGGTTCAGTGGAGTAACTGTGGAGGGAAAGCAAGGTCATGCAATTTGTCTTCCATGTTTTGACGCATCTTCACCCTCACAAATCCTCAAAAATATAATAATAATAATAAGATCTTGTGTACAGACATGCACAAATTATTTTTGAAATTCCAGGATTTTTAGTGGATTCACTGATAAATTCTGATAGGGTGAGATACTTACTAATAGTCAAAATGTCTCAATATTCTAGTCATATATTAAGAGATATTACAGGATATGTAGACTGGAATTACAGGAATATGTTCCAAAAGATTTTCAATGGAGTAATTGTGGAGGGAAAGTAAGATCATGCAAGTTAGCAGTCATTGGTCTTTCTTGTTCTTCTGGCACAACTTCATGTCTAGGATCAAAAATAATTCCTCATCCTTGCATATTCTCATCCTCACAAATAATCCACACAAATCTAATCTAAGATAGAAGACATGATGCCCCAAGTGGAATCAAGTGGTGAGTCTTTTTTGGTCAATGTGTAATTCATCCTGCACAATTCCTATTCCAATGTTGCCCTTTCGTTGCCTTCAATTTTTGATTCATCTGCAAACAAGACTTTTCCTAGTCTTTAGCAATGAAAGGTTGGTAATGTTTGTTTTGCACTCTTTTTTTTAAGAAGTTATTTATAAACTGACAACCTCCAATAAAGTTGGCCAATGGTATTTTGTACTATACTTTTGCTAAATAGAATTACATTTTTTTGTGAGCTATAAGTATAAACCACACAAGGTGTTTTCTTATTCCTCTACGTCATCCAAAAGTTAGGTTGGCGCTATATAAACATAAGGCTCAACTTGATGGGTGTGTGTTTTTCATCATCAATTGATTTTTCATCATCAGGGCCGAAAAGGCTCAGGACAAAGGCCCCAAATACTAAGATTTACCTGTTAAATAGTTAAATTATTAAATGAATAGAATCTCCTTGTTTGATGTTTAAAACTATGGTGGGATCTTTGATAAGCATGATTATTTAGTGCCATATCATTGCAGTGAATTACAGGTATGGTACCTATTATCCAGAATGCTTGGGGGGCCTTGGGTTTTCTGGATAATGGATCTTTCCATAATTTGGATCTTTATGCCTTAAGTCTACTAGAAAATCAGGTAAACTTTAAATAAACCAAAATGTAGTGTTTTGCTTCCAATAAGGATTAATTATATCTTAGTTTGGATCATGTACAAGGTACTGTTTTATCATTACAGAATTTTTTTTTAACTATTTGGAAAAAAGGGTGTCTATGGGAGACTTTCTGGATAACGGGTTTCCGGATAATGGATCCCATACTTTATTAGAGTTCTTTTTATTTCCTCAATGTTTATTCTCTTTTTTAAATATGCTTTATGGAGAACAATTTATGTGGCTTATATTAACAGGTTTTCAAGAGTCTAAAGAGATGACAAGTTAGATAGACATTGGTGAGAGCTGAATAACTGCCAACAGCTCAACAGTTTGCTCTTTCTAATGATAAATGAGCCACAGAAACTGCATTCTGTGACAGCTCAGATTGCTATTCTAGCCAATCTCATTTTACAGTGATATTACTGCTAGAAAATTATATTAAAACTGGCTCAAGAGTAGATCCCGTTCTTTACAGTCAAGCTCTTTGGGGTTTATATGTCAACATTTAATACAAGAACAAGACACACAAAACTTTTTTGGTAAGCTTGATATTTGTTGAAATTATTACATGTCTAATACCATATATAGAAAAATTTCCAGTAAAATAAAATATATATTGATATTCATCATGTATTAAAGGGCATGTAAAGGCAAAAACATAACATTTCATTAATTTTTACTTTCTTTAATGAAAATTAAATCTATCTCCAATATACTTTAATTAAAAAATGTCTACTGTTTTTGTAAAAAACCTGACTGTATGCAGTGAAATTCTCCCTTAACTTACTGCTGTGGATAGGAATTGTCAGACAGTCCCAAACTGCTGTGCAGGGAAACAGCAGTTCATAAGTGTGATTCTTACATCCTAGCCTTTCAGAACCCCATCAGCTTTGTTTTCCTGTAGAGCAGTCAGCGACTGTGTAGAGATTTGTATTGGATTTTATTTTTTGCCTTTAAATCCCCTTTAATGTTTCCAACTCCAGCTGCAGGGGCAAAGATCATGGAGCCAGATTTAAACAGATAAACTGGGATTCTATTTGGAGGATTATTTTGCTGCAGCCACTGGTTCTGCAGTGTTGGAGAAAGTTTGTATTAAACAATACAAAAACTATAAAATCCACGTTAGATCACATGACAACACAGGACCCAGTGCAGTCTGTATATTCTGATTATTAATCAGTCTTGCTGTATCGGCTTCTGGCAGATATTATTTAACTTGTGCTGTTTTGATAATTTAGGACAATCCCTAAGCAGCCCAGATCACACTGAGCATGTGCACAGTCTTGGTCTTGCAAAGATGTATAACAAAGTTGCAAGATGACAGCCCCCTGTGCCCAACTTTGAAAGCATGTTTATGTTTAGTATACAAAATACAGCATTTCTAGCCTTCTTCTATTTTAGACTTTCCTTGTCCTTTAATGGCCAGATGAAAGGTCATCAATACTCCTCAATCATCAGTAGATGATCAAGATCATTCTTTTTTTTCTTAATTTCTATTCACCAACACATTTGGCATCTATAAACTTTGCCTCCATTACATTTGGTTAGTTGGCACCATTGACAAATAAGAATCCTTATGTCCACTATATTATCAACACAGCACCACTGTAGATTGCATGCTTAAAATAGGTCGGTTACAGTGAGCCTAAATTATACATTCTGTAAGCATTAAGAGAATTTTTGTCTTTCAGGATACAAGTAGGAAGCAACCAGCTGAGCCTTTACATCAAACCTCCAAATAAGCCATAATCAGTGATTCTATTTTAGGATGTTTTTATGCTCTTGATTTTAGAAGTGCACTGTGTTCAGGAACTGTTTGACATGAAGCAAAAAAAAAACAAAAAACAAATAAATGAAATGGATACTGAGACAGTGAATGCTGCAGCCAAATAAGAAAACTCATTGCAACATTTGGTGCATAAAAAATAAGAGTTAGGGGCAGATTTACTATTGGTCAAATTTCGAATGCTAAAAAATTTTGAAATTCGACCATGGGAATAGTGGGGAATAGTGGGGAAGTAAAATCCTTCGAATTCGACTATCGAATTCAAAGGATTTTACCGCAATTTGATCGAACATAAAAAATTCGATAGGTGGTCAAATTAAAATTTAAAGGGGAAGTATTCCATCATTGAATATTTGAATAAAATTTTATTTGAATATTTGAATTATTCGAATTCGAATATTCGATATTGGAATTTGCCTAATTTGCATATTCGAAGATTCGAATTTTATACAAATTCGATCAAACTTCAAATTCGTCATGTGAATTTCATTTGAATTTAGTAAATCTGCCCCTTACTGTTGGACCATTGCCTCTAGTACTGAAGCATTATTATAAAACAATGGTCAGTGTTAAGATTAACTGAGTGACTGTACTGTATTTAGTCAGTGTCTTGTTATTAGTGATGGGCAAATCTGGGGCGTTTCACTTCGCCGTACGGTGAAAAATTCACTGTCGTGTCTTGGCCGTCACCCATTGACAGCATCGATAAAAAACGGATGCCCGCATCCAAAACGAGACGCTGTGAATTCGCCCCAGGCAAATAAATTTGCCCATCACTACTTGTTATCCTATGGAATAAAAAACATCATAAGAATATTTGGGAATCTATGAAAAATCTTATTTAAAAAGTTAGGTTACACAAAGCAATCTACAGATTAATTTACAGTGGGAAAATTAGCTTTCTGTGTTGTTTGTGCCAGTGCCCATTGAATATAATACAAGTTATTGCTACAAAAAAAAACCTAGGATGTTGTGACCATCAAAGTCTTTGAAAACATGCAATATAAAATTATAGTTTGTAGTTAATTACTGGATAATGAACAATATTACACTGCAAAGGACACATTTATGTTCTTAATTTTAAAATGTTTCTTCTGTTCATTACACTCCCCCAGTACTTCTAAGCGTAAGTGCGAGGGAGGTGCAGAACAATGGCCTATAGCTGCTGATTCAGTTCAAGGAGACTGACAATTTCTCATTCAATCTCATTGAACTGAATTAGCAATGAAGCAGGGTTTAATAGTGCAGAAGAATTCACTGCAATGGAAAAAAAAAACTGTGCCACGTTGCTGAATGTGCCATTAATGCCTACCCACTCTGTAGGTGGAATAATATTAGCTGGGTATGGTGTTCAGGGCTTCCTAATCTTCACTGTTGCCATTTACATATCACATTTTTTAATTCTGCAAGCTACTGTTTGCTGTATAATTGCAAATATCATACTGTACATAATAAACATGAGACAGCAGCTCTTGCTGATTTAATGATATCTCATATGCATTGATTGGTCCAACTGTATTTCATCATAATTAAACCATTGATTGCAGAATACTATTGTTGCTCTGAAAAGATAATGAAAGCATTACAGAAGAGGTCATTTAGTATAGGAATAGTACCTATAATGAATCCTTCCAAGAGTACCACATACAGAATAAAGCGCCATGCCATACCCACAAAGCAGTTTAGAATCTTCTAGTGCAATATTCAATGGTGCCTGGGAGTTCTGAGCTGCAATAAGCAGGCCTTAAAGGAATTGT
>CM044432.1:41106377-41117505 GCA_024363595.1 Xenopus borealis
TTTCTGTCGCTAAGAGTGTTCATCATAACTGACACCGGTAATATTAAACTGCAGCTGTGTAAAATCCATAATATATAACTAGTATTGTGTAATATTAAAGGATTGTGTAAAATATTAATAATGACTTCTGGCTTACCACCAAACTGTATTAGTAAAAGGTACATAGATATCTTTTAAATACCTTTAGAAATATTACCTAAAATGAGACTGGCTATATTTCTATGCAGTGCCTGCTGGGGATTCAAAGATCAAATACTCTTCTTGCTCATATTCTACTTGTTTGCATTGCAGCAACCCCTGGAACCTTTGTGCCTGGCTAGATAAAAAGTAAGGATTTTATTTCATATACAGTGGGAATAAGAAAGTTATTTCTTTGGATAATAATTGAAACCTTGACTTATGAATAGATGATCTTGGTTGAACCTGTACAATGACTAATACTGGCCACACAAACACACACAGATCTGGATGTTAACCCAATCACAGAAAATAAAAGTGCTCATTTGCAAGCACAGCCACAAGTACGAATGAGCTTAAATGCATGTAAATGTTGTATATATTGATGAAGGTACTTTAGTACAAGCATGGTCCTTGCACTTCTGTGAATTTGTGCCAAGTACCTTTGTATCCTTCCAGTCTGTTTTGATAAACACATGTGCCTATTAATGCTGGGGAACCCTGGAACCATTGCCATCCTGAACATGACAGTAATATCAGGGTTCCCATAGTGCAGGGATCCCCAACCTTTTGAACCTGTGAGCAACATTCAGAGGTACAAGGAGTTGGGGAGCAATGCAAGCATGAAAAATGTTCTTGAGGTGCCAAATAATGGCCATTTGGTAACCCCTATGTGGATTGTCAATCTACATTGAGGCTCTATTTGGCAGTGCACCTGGTTTTTATGCAACCAAAATGTGCCTCCAAGCCTTGAATTAAAAAATAAGCCCCTGCTTTGAGGCTACCCAAGGGGTTGGAGAGCAACATGTTGCTCAGGAGCCACTGGTTGGGGATCACTGCCACAGTGGATTGCACACTAGGTTCAACAGGCTTGTGCTAAAAGAATCAAACATGCTATTTTACATCTGTACACTTGAACTGATAATCCCCAGACAATTTCAACAGATACCTGCACTGGATTCACAAGAGCATGCACCTGTAATTGCATTAGTTTAAGGACATTAAAGAGATACTGTCATGGGTATTGTTTCAAAATGATCTGTTAATAGTGCTGCTCCAGCAGAATTCTCTACTGAATTCAATTTCTCAAAAGAGCAAACTGATATTTTTATATTTAATTTTGAAATCTGATATGGGGCTAGACATATTGTCAGTTTCCCAGCTGCCCCCAATCGTGTGACTTGTGCTCTGATAAACTTCAATCACTCTTTGCTGCTTTACTGCAAGCTTGAGTGATATCCCCCCCCCAATAACCTAACAACAGAACAATGGGAAGGTAACCAAATAACAGCTCCCTAACAAAAGATAACAGCTGCCTGGTAGATATAAGAACAGCACTCAACAGTAAAATCCAGGTCCCACTGCAACACATTCAGTTACATTGTGTAGCAGAAACAACAGCCTGCCAGAAAGCAGTTCCCTCCTAAAGTGCTGGCTCTTTCTGAAAGCACATGACCAGGCAAAATGACCTGAGATGGCTGCCTACACACCAATATTACAACTAAAACAATACACTTGCTGGTTCAGGAATTACATTTTATATTGTAGAATGAAATATTTGCAGTGTAAACAGTGTCATTTAGAAATATAAAATGCATTGTAAATATCCCTTGAAGGAACAAATCATTGCATGTCCACAATGACATGTGGAAACGACACTAGATTGTAGGTAAAAACACATACTGTTGATGTCCAAAAAATGCCACCTTGCACTACATTCATAAATTATCCATAGAAAACTAAACTGGCCTTGAATGCACAAATAGGGATGAGCATTTTAGGGTCCCATCAAACGTATCAACTGGTTTGTGTTTCCCTTATGCAATCTTTAGATAATCTGTATTTATTCCACACATATTATGATGTTGCCTTTCACATCCCATCAAATCTCCTCATACGCCTCGCATGAGACTCATTAGTGCATGTGTTGCTTATTGTTGTAATTTGATTTCTGCAGGGCATTTTTAAGGCTGGAAAGTAATTAACTACCAAGGAGATTTGTTGAATTTGTTTGTTAACCCATTCAAGGAAAATTTTTGTAGACATTTCAAACCATAAGTGCAAAACCCTGCATGGATGACAATGAGAGAGTTAAACATTGATGTTCCAGCTGGATGACCCCACACCTGAGCATAGATAATAACAAAAAGCTGCTTCCTTTAATATCCAAAGCAAAGTGCAATTGCATGCTTTCATAATGCAGCTAATAACAAAAGCTAGAATTTGATGGGTTGCTATGGTTACTGGGCCAAGGTAACTATTCTTTAAATGCATAAGTCCTATAGACTGAAACTCACAATTTTTATTGAAATGTCAGACCATAAGGTATGAGTAGGGATCTTCACTAATTCTCTGTGGGAATTCAACTCATTTAATTAAATTGCTTTTTGTTATGATAACATGGATCTTAAATTGGTAGAATTCCTATGGCTGTATTTATAATAAATAAATATTGTAATTAAGGGAGTTCAACTAAATGAAAGGGTAATTTACTTATGCAAGAGCAGTATGCAAAGTGTCATCTTGGTACGATTATGCAATTAATATGTTTTAATGAAGAATATGTTTTTACGTAGAATTGGTCTAGACATGTCATACCAGCTCTTCTACACTGCTTGCAGGTGTGTCCATTGATGATGGGCTACCCTGGAGTCGATTTAGACCCAAAATTGAACTTTGAACACTAAGCTTGTGCTTGTAAATGACCCCACCTTTATTTTGAGTTTCTGTGCCAGCCCAAGACCTCCACAGCCTTTTATCAGTGAAGATATTCTTTTCTGCTGATTCACATGCTCTGTGCTGCTGTCACTTACTGAGCTTAGGGACCCACGCACATTAGTATAAATACATGTAGGAAGTTGTTAAAATAGCCCCTCTATCTATAAAGTGCCATAAGGTTAAGACTGCTGAGGGGGGTTCTTTGCATAGTTGGGAAATAGTTTTCCTTTCCCTGTGTTAAAGATGTGACTTTTGAATTTCCATAGTTGACCAAATGGTTTTAATTGTATATAAAATGGGGCATATTTGCTTCCTGGATATTCCCCTGAGCAATCAACAGGAATCAAGAGTGGAACCCAGGTTTAGTTTAGGCTGTTACTAAAGTGGTAGGCTATACTCTATACTATGTTATAGATCACTCTAGGAGTGATAGATAGGAGTAGGGTTAGTTATCAGCCTGAAGCTCCACCAAGGAGGATTAGCATCCTGGGTGCACTGCTGCTCAGAGTAGGGACCAAGTGTACAGAATTAGGAACTAGAGGAATTTCCCTGGGTTCCACTTGAAGAGGGCCCTAAAAGCTGTTGGTGACCCCTTATCATTGTGTTAATCCATTGTTCAAGAATTGACCCTGCAGGGATCAACAGTATATTCTGACTATTTCATGCTTCTTGTGAGTATATTCCTGAACACTGTATCTTGCGCTCTTACAGCATTTGTTCAAGACACCAATGTAGATTTACTTACCTGTTACTGTTTAAGTTTAAAGGAGAACTCCACCCCCCCAACGTATAATAAAACCCACTACCCCCTATACCGCCATGGTTCCCACTCCCTGTTTCCTGGGCGCAGAATTAAATACTCCTAAGCCAGTAATTACCCTTTGTTGCAGAGTCAGCACAGTGGGGCCATCTTCAGCTGCTTTGGTAATCTTCAGGTCTTCTTCCAGCACTTCTGTAATTTTCGTCACTTACATCACATGCGCACTTGTAGCAAACCGGTAAAATGCTCCAAACTGCACATACACTTCCTTGCTGAGATTCTTTGCTGAGTCCCCGTGAGCTCCGCTGCACTGACTCAGCAATAGGAGGTAATTACCAGCTTAGGGGTATTTAATTCTGGTAACGGGAGCAGGGAGAGGGACTAGGGAGTAGTGGACTTTGTTATATGGGGGTTGAATTCTCCTTTAAGAACCACTGGCACCCATAATTTATTCAAACATGCTTCAGGGACATAGTGATCTGCTGTGGACAACTTTGAAAGCTTGGGTTATTAATATTATGGGACTGCTAAACCTCTGGGATGGGACAGTAAGTTCAGTATACAACATTTCAAGCAATAATATTTTGCTTTGTTAAGCGTGTTGCTAGTTCAGTATTGTAACACAAAAAAAGGATGCTTAGATGAGTGCTTGGTATTGACTCTAGTCACTTACCCCTTGTGAATATTTCATCCCTAGCTATTTGCAGCTGTTATCATGAATGGGAAAATTACATTAGGTATTCTTTCAAGTTGTTGCACTGCTATGAATTGTTGCGTTTAAATCCTGATCATACAATTCATGCACAGCATTCAGTGAAATTTTTTGTAAGTAACCAAGAATTGGCAAACTGGAATATCAGGAAGGTCTGAAAGGATAAAGGAAAAATACTGATACTGATGGTCAGTGACTTTGGCAAGTAGATACCATTTCTGTATAAGGTATTGTAGTACAGGTTACTATTCTGCATCTTGCACATTAATTACCTATTTCACTTGCTGAGCTTGCAGAACCTTGTAGCTAATAAATCAGCAGAAACTAGCTTAGTGGAAATGTACTATGTAAGTGTGAGTAATGCTTGCTGCATGATTCAATGAAAGCAAATTGCTCTGCTCAGGTGAATGATGCTGATAGCAAGGGCAGAACCGGAGTGCTGATTTCAGTTCCAACTTGGATACTATCTCCAAGGAGTTTGCATATTCTCTATGTACGTGCATAGATTTCCTCTGGGTAGTCTAGTTTCCTCTTAAACTGTAAATTCCAGTTGGGAAGGGACTGATGTGAACGATCTATTATCTCTGTAAAAGTGCTGCATAAAATGAGTGAGTGACATCTAAATAACAGATAATAATAAAAGCAATCCAAATGGGCCTCCAGTAACAGTAATATGTAATCTGAAGACAATTAGAGAGCTGTCAACTCCCCTGATTTTCTCTGGAGTTTCCCGTTTTAGACCCCGTCACTATCGACCATTTACTGTATTATTTTATTTCTCACATTCAAACTAGATGAAGTGTATTCAATAAATATTGAGTAGCAAAATTCCAGAACTCAATTGCACACCCTGGCACTCAAGGTTATATGAATCCCTGGTGCACTGTGATGGAGGAATCGGAAACCTCACACCCAATATGGTAAAAACAAATCACTGGCACACAAGGTAAATGCTGGCAGGGTGAGACCTTGCTAAATTTTATTACAGCATGCAACATTTTGGGGTGAAACCCCTTTGTCAAGCATACTACGCCAACAATTTTAGCCAGTTTTTCCCTAGATCAAATCATTTTACATTTTCCTATTGCTGTGCAAGCCTTGGAATGAATTGTAAGGGTAGAGAAGATTCCAGTTATAGACTAAAACCATAGACAATAGGCCACTCTTTGAATTATTTTTTTTTTGTTCTCAAATAGAAATGGGTAATGACCATGGTATATGAATACTAAAATGAGAGTTTTCTTGAAATTCTGGTGGGGCAGTCTGACACTGGAATATGCCCTATGTATTATGTCAGTCAGCTTCTTGAGCTCTGTGGAAAATAGTCTCATACTAAAAGAAGTTCATTTTAGGGTAAAGTACACCTGCAGGTAAAGTAAATAGTCTTATAATTTATATTCCATTTTTCACACATAATTTCGTTCTCAGTACACATAGAGGGTTTGTTTATGAAAGCAATTTGAAAACACTAAATTGTGAACTATTTTGTAAACTTGTATCAAGTATGTGTCTGTGAATTCCAGTTTTTTTAATAAAGTGCAAAGTGAACTGCACAGAGATGCAAGAGCGTCCTGGAATTAAAATCTGCATTGGGAAGGACCCCCTGGGTTACTAAGGAGGATTAGGGCACAGTTAAAGGGGTTGTTCACCTTTCAGTTAATAAGTAGTATGATAGAGAGTATGATATTCTGAGACAATTTGCAATTGTTTTTTATTTTTTAATATTTGTGGTTTTTGAGTTATTTAGGTTTTTATTCAGCAGCTCCCCAGTTTGCATTTTCAGCAATCTAGTTGCCAGAGTCTAAAGTACACTAGAAACTATGCATTGATTTGAATAAGGGACTGGAATATGAATAGGAAAGGGCCTGAATAGAAAGATGAGTAAAGAAGAATCAGAAGAAGGCAAATAATTGAAAAAATATATAAAAGATATATAATGAAGACCAATTAAAATTTTTTATTGGAATTGGCCATTCTATAACATAGTAAAAGTTAATTTAAAAGTAACCACCCCTTTGAAGCAAACTAGTGCATGGCCTGAGCTCCACGGCAGTGCAGATGGACCTCTTTTTGATCCAGCCATGTTCCAGTCATAAAACATGCACAGCACACAGCACAGGGAAGTGGATTTTAGGCTTTTTTTGGTACAGGAATGGGATCTGGAAACCCATTATCCATAAAGCTCCAAATTATGGGAAGGCAATCTCACAGAGACTCCATTTTAAAAATGAATTCATATTTTGATCCCAATTAAGTATAATTAAACTTTATTAGAGGTAAAACAATCCTATTGGATTTAATAAATGTTTAAATAATTCTTTAGTAGGTAAAGTATGAACATCCAAATTACAAAAAGATCCCTTATCCGGAAAGCTCCAGGTCTCAAGCATTCTGGATAACAGGTCCAATACCAATACAAGCTCTCCCTTAGCTCTTACAATTGGTTACAAATATTAGCCTAACATACCTAAGATAGCTAGAGATGCACTGAATCCAGGATTCGGTTTGGGATTTGGCCAGGATTGGCCTTTTTCAACAGGATTCCGAATCGGCCGAATCCTTCTGCCCAGCTCAACCGAATCTGAACCCTAATTTGCATATACAAATTAGGGGTGGGGAAGGAAATTGCATAACTTTTTGTCACAAAACTAGGGAGTCAAAAATATATTCCCCTTTCCACATATGCAAATTAGGGTTCAGATTCGGTTCGCTATTAGGAGGAATCTTTCTCGAAGGATTCGGGGGTTCAGCCGAATCCAAAATAGTGGATTTGGTGCATCCCTAAAAACAGCAAATAATATGTCACCCCAAATCTGTCTCTCTAAGTAATGTTACAGCTGTGCTACCAGAAATTTCAAGGAAAGCAAATGCCCCAAACTGGCTTCCAGCCTAGGCCCAACTGAAAGCTGCCTCCCCCCTAGTATTACTGGTCTAGGGAAGGAGTTTGTATGTGTTTCTCATTTTTTAATAGTGCATAAACCAATTACATAAAAAAGATAATCCAGGTCATTTCCCAACCAGTACCAAAAGCAGATTCATCAGTGTACTAGGTCTCAACACATCACTTGTGCATCGTAAAAAAAGAATATTAAGCAAGTCATTTATTTTAATGGGATGCAATGCCATATATGATTACTCGTGTGTAGATGTAGGCCAATATGAGATTTATTTTTAGGCATATTTAATTGTTTTCAAATTAAACCACAAGCATGCATAGAATGGAAGGGAGACTGGCATATTTATAACCTAATAACACCAGTGTAATTCTAATGGAATAGCCACCACTTTGTTGAATTTTTATTAAAAGCACTAAAAATAATATTCCATGAATGCTTTAAAAAAGGACCGTCTTCTAGCAGTAATAAATGCACTTAAATGTACAAGTAGCCCATTTACAAAAGGAAATTAAGCAAATAACACAGGATACAGAGAGAATTTGAAACAAAAAGGCTTTATTGGTCTGTAATTTCCTTTGGAATTAAATTACTGTCTTTTTGGTTTACTAAGAGATGGTTTAAAAATAGATGGTGTCCTGCAGTCACTAACTGGAGCCGTTAGGGAAAAGTAATAGCGAGAAAGGTAGCTGGAGGACATAGCTCATTCATTCTGGGACAAGAGAAGGACAGAAATGATTGCACGTTAAAAATGGAAAGGAAAGTATTTAAATAGAACTTTTCTCTTGAGGGACCAAAGTGACAGCAGTCGAGGCAGCCATAAATGTTATAAATAGATACAAGGAGATAGAACACAAGGAGTTGCCGATCAAGTCAAACCAGGGACGTAAGTGAAGCTTATTTGAACCTCTAGGTCAACCCAACCTTAAGTTTTTTTGTATATTAGGAATAAGAAGAACACTCTTTGTATATGTGGCACGTCATTCATTTAAAAACAATTAACAGGATAAAGCATCATAGAAATGACTAGCAACAGCATTCCTTGTTCTATCAGCTTCTAAAAGAACTGAAACTGGGACAATTCACAGTGAATTTTTGAATATTGTTACTTAGCAACAAGTACAGTGCGGCTCTGGGAGCTGTAGGATGCTAAAAAAAATTGCTCTGATGCTTATTTTTCCCATGAGATTCTGGCAGGATTAATGCTGTATAGATAGATTTTTTTCAGTTCTATATGTATATTATTAATGTGTTTTTCAGTGATTTGGCTCTGCTTGCTTTTGACATCATTTAACCCTGTTGCACAAGGAAATAATATTGGTTGATTGGAATTCAGTGTGTCAATGTAAATCAATGCTGCACTTACTATTAAATATTACTTTTTATATTAATTTGAATTAATATAGATTATGTTTGATTTTAAAACACTAGGATCCTAGTTTGTTATGTAGGAAAACATGGACTGGCATTAAAGGGTTTTAAAATGAATGAAATTAAGAAAGGGAAGCAAGGGAAAAATGAAGAATATACAGAAACTTTTAAGGGTTTATGTAATAGAGATCCCAAGGAGTAAAACCTAAAATCTAATGGATTATCCTAATCCACAATGTGCAATTAATTTGCATTATAGGAGCCCTTGAAATAAACCCTCCTCAAGGCATTTCCAAAGCTTCCTTGTAACCAGGGCCAGAACTAGGGGTAGACAGAGTAGGCATGTGCCTAGGGCTCAAAGCTGGGGGGTGCCAGGCATGCACCTTCTCTCCTACCTCCTAGTCCATCCACTCTTTGGCTTTCATGCTTTGCGCATGCACGCTCGCTACTTTTTGCGTATGCGCGTTTGCGGCTTTTCACACATGCGCAATCATGGCTTTGTGCGTGCGACTGACTAGGGCACCTGCCCGGGGTGGCCCGGCACTGCTTGTAACCATGTACTCTGTGCTTTGCCCCTTGCACCCTTGTCAGAAAAATGCATGTAGAGGATGCAAGCTTAATAAAAATACATTTTACCGCTATTAGTCTACACACAGATATGTACATGACAGTCTGCTTGTATGTATATACAGCAGTACAAATGCTGAATCAACTCTTTCACGTCTGTGGTATACACAGTCCAGTGTAGCGAGGAGTGCACTGATCTATTAATTATTGGGGAGACCAAACAACTGCTCAGCAGTATGTATATACCTAAAAGACAAGGGACACTCCTTTGAAGATAGCAATGTCCAAATCATGGATAAAGAAGACTGCTGGTTTGAAAAAGGCAATTAATGTCAAGGTGGAGAAACCATCCCTGAACAGAGGCGGGGGTTCAAGACCACCTGTCTACTGCATACAATGCTGTTCTTTCAAATGTACATCACACATTCATGCAACTCTCACAAGTAACACCTGTTTCTAGGAGTTGCATGACACATTGGTAATCCTATCACAGTAACTACACAGAATCAACACCTCTGTAAATTCAGTTGTCACCTCTTAGTGGAAGAGTTTATATGCGCTGCTTGGATGAGTAGTGAAACATCTTCAATAATTACTCAGCAAGTCCAGTTGTTTTAGAATTACTTATATTAGATATACCATGACCTGGATCATAGTCCCTACAGTTATGTTAGGTATGGTTCATATTTACATATTATGCCACTTCCATTTTATTTTTACACTGGTGCCTATCAGACTTTTCCAGTTCAAGCACTGCTCTCCCAGGAGTCCAACCTGTGGTCAGTCCCACCTTATAAAGAAACATGCAACGATTTATGAATCAGACATCTACATCATCACTAATTCTAGTGATTGATTGAATGGTGATATTGTTAGGGTAAGAAACAACAACCCTGTAATACTTAACAGAATCAAACAAGTTGTTTTGTATTATTGTAAACTTTTAATTATACTCCCCCATTACTGCTTGAATTTGGGGAACAACACTTTATCATATGCTAAAGATTATGCAAGGGTACACAGACATGTGTTGCTAATGTATTTTATCCAGAGGTTGTTTTAAAATTAACACAGTTTGCAAATACTGTATGTGAAATAATTCTTATCCTGTGAATCATAACTAATCCCTAGCTTCAGTGCCACATGTTCAAAACCTTGTGCTTATTCTAAGAGCATAATAATTATTCCCCATTCTCCTCTTGGAACAAAAAAAACCTGACTTCTATTAGCTATACTAATTTTTACTAGAGTTAATTACACAAAACGTGTGAGGTATTACTAACTGGCAAGTTTATAAGTAACGCAACAAATTCTTGAGCAGATATAATTTAGTGCTTCCTGTATTAATCCTTCATTGTGCTGGTTGCAGTTTAGTCTCTGCCTTAAATTCCAATCGTACTACTTTTCAGTAGAGTTAATTACACAAAATATGTGAGGTTTTACAAACTGCCATCTCTGCAAGTGGTACACCCAACTCTTGATGCACAAGAAGATGTCATTGACTGCTCCATGTACTCATTCTTCATAATTTTGGCTGCAGTTTAGGTTTTACCTTGTATTCCCATCATATGTTTAGAGAACTAAGAACTCATTTCTTGCAGTGGACACACACACACATATACATATAGTTGCACTTATATTTGCAATTATATTTTTTTATTTCTCTAAAACTATAAACATTTAACATTTATTAAATGTAAAAGCCACATAAAAAAACCCTAAAGCTGTCAAGGTCCCATAGAAGTCAGGGGAGTTATGCTGATCCTATTGGACCAGTTTTAATCATTAGAGGTTTTCTGATTTTTTCCCCATTGTCTGAAAAACTCAAATTTTAAGAGGTTTTCTGAGACTGGCAAATTGTTAATGTGGTGCCACTATTCAAAAAGGTATCCCATTCTCATCCTCTAAACTATAGGCCAGTTAGTCTGA
>CM044432.1:41127095-41147067 GCA_024363595.1 Xenopus borealis
TTTGTTGAATAATAAAACACAGACTAGTCAAAGTGCATATATAATTAAATTATTACATATATAATGTATTCAATATAATATATCATGCACTTCATTTCTATTATTATTACATTGAAATATAGAAAATATTATCCAACTCACTATAATAAAGAATCAGTGGGAGACCTGAGCTTGTTTCCCTGCATTTTTGGGGATCTGTAGAAAGCGTCAAACATGGGTTGCGCCTGCATTGTACGCTTACCACCTCTGCGTCATACACAAGAAGTTGTGCACTGAGAAACTTTGAAGAGGCCCCATTGAGCTAAGTCCCTGACCTGGCAATTGGGGACCCCTGCTCTAGACAGAGTATTATTTTATTATTATTTTATATCATGGACAGATTTACATGCTGCATGCTGCAGTGATTATACATGATTCACATTAATCCCTTCCCAGGTAGAGCTTACATTTTAAAGGACATGTCAACCCAAAAAATGACTTTTTGCCTAATAAAAGGAAACACAATTATAAGCAACTTTCCAAAATTAATGTTTTAAAAATTGTTGGTGATTTAAAAGGTATTTGTACATGCAAACAGGTCTGTTAATCGGTTGGCTAATGTTACATTGTTTCAAAAGCCAGAGCCACAGAGAATAGAAAGGGACAAACACTGCTTTCAATAGCAATACATGTACAAATAACTTAAACCATTTAAAATGTGTAATAAATGTATATTGCAAAGTTGCTTAGAATCATGTTTTCTTTTATTAGGCGAAAAATTATTTTTGGGGTTGACATGTCCTTTAAGGACCCTCTCTCATTTGCAGGCACTATAGTCAATTTAACCTGGAGCAAACTAAGCTAGATGTATGTTTTTGGAGTGTGGGAGGAAAATGTAGTATCCCTAGGCAAACATATGGAGAACATATAAAGGAGAGAATCTACCCACTGAGTAACCATGCTGATACACAATATGATAGATTATCACGTAGGTATAATTTAGTACCCCTTGTGCATGGATTTGTTAATTGTAAGGATATTGTACACAGCTATGCTATTATAGTGAATTGCAAGAATTTTTATATTTTTTGAGCTATTGTGTGAAATGCCAAGAGTTGTCGGGTTCAGTTATGAGTACAGAGCTAATCAATTCAATCATAAAACGGTAGACATTGCCATTGCATTTCTTAGCATGGCAAATGCTTTATCTGGCACGCTAGTCAGTAATGCTGCCGGGGGGTTAAGGTGTTGCAACTTAGAGATGTCAGATTTAGTAACTATTCCACATCCTATTTAAGGATGCTTAAAAGGGATTTAGGTTTGATATCTGCATGGAAAATATCAGCCTTACTTACTATACATGTTGCAATTATCCCCTAATATGCCCATTGGTATAAAGTATAATGGTTTTTAATTCCAACCGGCCTAGTTAAAAAACCTGCCTCGGGGCAACCCCAGCTTCTATGAGCTTTGCAGAATTTTAACTAGCTGGTAATTGTGAAATAACAATCAAGGATAATTGTCTTAAAGAAATATCTATAACTTGTTTAAAAATTCTGCAAGCATCCAAAGCTTCTTTCCGTCCTGTTGGGTAGCAGTACACAATTCTGTCTTGCATTTCAATATGCAGTTTTGCATGGAAAATACTGTATTTGGTCACACCTCATACTTTTGCTGCAAACCGCACTGATGAGCTAGCACATGCCAATGGATTATTGCTTAGGTTATTTATATAATGTGTTCTACTGATGGGAGCATTATTATTGCTAGAGTCTCTCTTTTTCCTTACAACTCCTCCTCCAGGGCTGGAACTAGGGGTTGGCAAAAGAGGCAGCTGCCTGGGGCACAACGATAAGGGGGCACTGAGAAGGTTTGCTCCACTCTGCTCTCCCCACTGCCACTCTGCTCTCCCAGGCCTGGATTTGTGGAACGGCCACCTAGGCCCGGGCCATGGGTGACAGGATTTTAGGGAGTGTCATGCTGCCCAGCCACACCCACATTGGTTCAGAAACATTAGGGATACGCAGGAAATACAGTTGTTTTTAAATTTCCCATGCACCAATCCCCATTTCTCTGGTCTTGATGATGAAAATTTGCAAATAAAGGGAAGAGTATGGGGGCATCGAATGACTGTGGGCCTAGCGGCACCTGTTATGTAAATCTGGCCCTGTGCTCTCCCCACCCCCGCCCTCCCCATCTGTTGCTCTCTCCTGTCACTAAGCCCCCTGCATGGCATCATGGCATATGCGTGTGCACACACAGGGGCTGGGAGGGAGATGGTGACCAGGTTGCCTATGATGGCCAATTGCTTTGGCCAGGCTTTGCCCTCCTCACACTCCCATCCCCTCCTTGCTGCCTATAATTGTGTAGAATACACATAGGCTTGGGCTTCAGGTCCTTATTTCTAGCACATGATGTACATTAGATATTGGAATGATGCAAAACTTGCCTTAATAGTTCTTCCCTTTTGATTTTAAATAGGGATGCACCGAATCCACAATTTAGGATTCGGCTGAACCCCCGAATCCATTGTGAAAGATTTGGCCGAATACCAAACCGAATCTGAACCCTAATTTGCATATGCAAATTAGCGAGGGGAAGGGCTAAAGCGTGGTACGCACGAACGTCCTTGTTTTGTGACGAAAAGTCACATGATTTTTTGGATTCGGATTCGGTTGGCCAGGCACAAGGATTCAGCCGAATCCTGCTGAAAATAGCCGAATCCTGGCCGAATACCGAACCGAATACAGAACAAGAGGAAAGCAGGGGTGCAAAAGTGCATGGAGCATACTTTATTTTACTGGTGTACTTCTTTTATGCCTTTTTTTCTTCTTGTACAGAGAAAATAATATGCCCTAATAAGTTTTATTGTTATTGACTACATGTGTATTTGCAGAGACACATTTTCACTGTATGCTACAGAACTTTTATTGGAACAAAAGAAATCAGAGAAAGTGTCTTACATTATTGGTATTCTTTTGTTCTTGCTCATTGTCATGGCAACCTACACTGGTTACCATGGAAGCAGCAAGAGCACAAACTATGCTAGATTCTGACCCGGAATGAAAAAAAAGCCTCATCATGGTGCCTGATATGATGGCAAATAGAAATAAACATAGTTTTCCTTTAACGTGTTTATATAGCTAAAGCAAGCATTTAAAAAAAAAAAATTTTGTAGGTGCAAGGCTATATACACACATACACATTTTTTTTGCACACCATTTGTTTTGATTGTCTGTTAATATTAGCAACTAATTTACTATTAACTTGTTTCTAATTTTCTGTTAATTCTGGATAATGTGGTGTAATCTTTATGAAGTGCTATGATTTCCAGGAAATTCATTGCTTAATGCAAACAGAAGATGGGTTTTAATCATAGCATATTTTTGTTTTCTGGAAATCTTCATTAATGCATGTATTAAAGGGGTGGTTCACCTTCAAGTTAACTTTTAGTATATTGTAGAAGGGCCAATTCTAAGAAACTTTTCAATTGGTCTTCATTATTTATTTTTCATAGTTTTTTAATGATTTGCAATTTTCTTTGCAGCTTTCAAATGGGGGTCACTGACACCATCTAAAAACAAATGCTCTGTAAGGCTACACATGTATTGTTATTGCCACTTTTTATTACTTATCATTCTATTCAGTCCCTCTCCTATTCATATTCCAGTCTCTTATTCAAATCAATGCAGGGTTGCTAGGGTAATTTGTACCCTAGAAACCAAATTGCTGACACTGCAAACCAGAGAGCTGCTGAATAAAAATCTAAATAACTATAAAACCACAAACCAAAATAAAAAATGAAAACCAATTGCAAATTGTCTCAGAATATCACTCTCTACATTATACTAAAAGTTAACTCAAAGGTGAACAACCCCTTTAAGAGACACACTCTGTTTTTACTGTATATCATGTGAATTGTCCTTGCAATGGCAAGTAGAGTTCTGGGGATTTTACAATGCAGCTTCTTTGAAATAAAAAGCTTAATTTATAATTGATTAACTGCTGTTAACTATTGTTTGCTGAAGAGTTTATAAGACATGCTAATTATTTGTTAATGTCTTGTAAAGAGTTTTCATTATTCTTTTTAAAAACCTTTCTTGCTGAGGCCAAGAGGATAAAAAAAGCTCCCTGACACCTGAATTGTTAAAATGCCCACCTAGTGGTGAATATGATAACTGCACTCAATAGTAAAAATCCAAATCCCATTAAGCAAAGTACTTCACATTACATTGAGTTACATGGAGTAGGGGAAACAATAGCTTATCTGAAAACAATTCCATTGTGAAGTGATGGCTCTTTCGCAAATGCACACCAATATTACAGCTAATTACATGCAATATACACAGTGTAATTTAGTAATAAAACCTATTAGATAAAATCATGACATATCCCCTTTAAATCATAATGTTCCAATATGTATATGGCTCACTTTGGCAGTGTGGGGCTATAAATATTCTTTGGTGGGCCATATGCAACCCTGAATAATAGTATGAGACATAATGTTATTGGGTGACTTGCTTGATATAACATCAACTTGAAGTGCAGCAATAGAGTGACTGCAGTTTATCAGAGCATGTCACATGACTGGGGTACCTGGAAATCAAAAGACATGTCTAACTAACCCCAGAATTTTAAATTGAAAAAAAATATATATATATATATATATATTATATATATAAATATAGTCCCACAGTACCCACACTCAAATCAAGGTGATGCCAGTGGTACACAATCAAAAAGATTTAGATAATGTACATAGGATAAATATATATATATATATAAACTTTATCCAGTGCATGCACTCTTACCGGACTTCATATGATGCGGGTGCGTGGGTCAATGTCTCAGTTATATTAGTAGAAGGACTCGCACTCCAATTTCTCTTGAAACATAGTGATATTTATTTCTTTAATGCATATCCAACGTTTCGGCCCACACCTGGGCCTTTATCAAGGATAATATATATGCTGTTTTTAAAAAAGGATTTTGATATTTTGATGGATTCTGCTGGAGCAGCACTATTAACTAATGCATTTTTAAAATAACATGTTTTCCCCAAACAGAATCCCTTTAAGGAGAACACTGGACATTACTGATCCTGTGCAAACAATTTATGGATTATGGAAGAGGTGATTACAAAATGAAACTAATGAAAATAAATAAATGAAAATAATATTTCTAACAAACATATGTTTTAATAATGAATTAATAAAAATATATTTTTTTTGACATTCCAAAATAAAACTCACTTAAACATTTTATTATCAGATGTTAACAAATGTGATTGTTCTGTTTTGACCATATAATAATATATTAAAAATAATTGTTCAGTATAAAAATATAAACTTGCCAAATAAAAAATATTTTCAATATAGTTAGTTAACCAAAAATGTAATGTATAAAGGCTGGAGTGACTGGATGTCTAACATAATAGCCAGAACACTACTTCCTGCTTTGCAGCTCTAACTCTGAATTAGTCAGCGACTTGAAAGGGGGCCACGTGGGACATAACTGTTCAGTTAGTTAACTCTGACTAATTCAGAGTTAGAGAGTTGAAAAGCAGGAAATATTGTTTTGTTATGTTAGACATCTAGTCACTCCAGCCTTTATATAACTAAATTTGAATTTTTTTTTATTTTGCACAGCCTATCTATCTACCCAGTTTTTTTATTTTTACACTGAACTGTTCCTTTAATGACTGCAAATGAAATGGAAACACAAAAAAAATTAACTTATACTGTAATTAAAAAATACAGTATGCAGTTGCAGTAATCAACCTTAGCTCCTTTATTACAATAAAATAAAAATGTTCTTGCGTACCTTAGGCTGCCAAAAGAAGCATAAATATCAAGAGCTACTGTTTGTTACTGAGGGTAAAATGTGGTGAGTTGTAGGGGGTTAATGTTTAAGAAACTACCCAATTTTGCCACTTTGACTTGTGTGTACTCTTAGACAAGTGGAAGATTTAGCTTAAAATAAAGTCTGCACATGTCAGTCATACCTAGCTTAGGAACTACTTCCTACTACAGGGGTCCCCAACCTTCTGAACCCGTGAGCAACATTCAGTAGTAAAACGAGTTGGGGAGCAACACAAGCATGAAAAATGTTCTTGGGGTGCCAAATAAGTGTTGTGATTGGCCATTTGGTAGCCCCTATGTGGCTTGTCAACCTACACTAAGGCTCTGTTTGGCAGTGCACTTGGTTTTTATGCAACTAAAACTTGCCTCCAAACCTGGAATTAAAAAATAAGCACCTGCTTTGAGGCCACTGGGAGCAACATCCAAGAGGTTGGAGAGCAACATGTTGCTCATGAGCTACTGGTTGGGGATCACTGTCCTACTACAAAATGACTTAAGTAAATCCCTTATAAAGAATCATCTGTCATACAAAGCAAACTGGGGCTAATCACAATGACCTTTCCGTGTTTTAGGGCTTTGGTTGGGGTGAAACTGAGAGGATCTTAAACCGTTTGGAGAGACCATCCTAATTAAGTACTGCCTCAATATTTTCACAGTTTGTCATCTTGTCACAAATTGTAATATACTTACTATTGAAGGGGAGTCCCTCATGCCATTATTTGGAGCCTATCCCACATTTATATGAACCTTAAATAAATGACTAATATAGAAGTTTCATCAAGTTCAAATGGCATCCTAGCATAACACAAATACCTCTGTTTTGGAGAGTTTCTTGTCAGACCTTGCTCTTCTGTATTTGTAGTTAGATTAACTAGTAGTGATTTTAATGCACAGTCCTTGATTCTTGTGCTGTGCTGCTAAGAATCTTCCTGATAACTCAGTTTATAGACTTCTGTTACTCCTGGAAAAGCCATGGTCTTATCATACTGGGATTTTGTTGGTTATCCACTTTTGGCAACCTATAACTGGATTAAGATGATAACAAAAAAAATTGAAAACAGAAATTTCTTAAGTATAAGTAGTTGAATAAACATATCTGGACATTTCTTGACAGTTGAATCACATTATGTATTTGTGAACAAAATCTCTCCAATTTTCCCTTGTGGTATTTACTACTACCACAATGACTTCTATGTATGCCAGTGTCAACTGCAGTTGGTACAACTTTGTATCCAATTAATTACACCTCATGTTCAGCTAGAAGCTAGGAGTCCACTATGGCTACCCAAAAATTTACTAGTAGATGTATTTGGTCATTGAACTTCTTATACAATCCTAACAACACATCTACATTAGTGGGAGTAACCAGGTTTATTTTCTTTTTAAGGTCTGGAGTTTGTACTTTACACACCAGAACTACACATATATCCTGTTAGCTTTAGCCAGTGTTGTCAGTTAAAGATTCAGCATCATATCTGTTCATTGCTGTGCACAGGCAGAATGTTGTTTATTGTGCTATTGTTGTTGTTTTTGACACTCAAACATCAAATTGTTCTTTTCAGCCCTTGTGGTGCAGCATTCCCAGAACCAGCTTGTGTTTATTTTAGCAGGTAAGCGACAGGCATAGGAAGGTGCAATAATGGTGTTGTTTATTAGGAAAGTTTCAGGCGGCATGAAATAAAAAGAAAGGTAGTGGAAATGGGGGTCATTTATTAAGTTCTTCACAGCAAGCACAGCAAGAATGCTCAACTTGGACAGAAAGCCTTTTTTGTAGGTACCTGGTACTATTCCACCCCACCTTGGCTCACAGTGATAAAGAGACCATGTAGGACACTGTCAGAATATAAATCACCTGTTCAATTATCTATGGCCCTCAATCTGCAGCCTTATGCCTTTATATTATCATGAAATATCCACGTGACTGCATTTCCCCCCAGTCCCCTACATAGAAACACTCTCAATTTATGTAATCAAAACAGTTTTTCTAAATCAAATTGAATCTGGTCCAGTATAGCAGTTCTCTGGTAGAGGCTGTCTGGCCAGGGTGTAGCTGTTCTACAGTATGTTCTGCTTTACCCCTCTAGTTAAGTGTTTCTACTTTTATCATGTTTTTCATCCTGCTTTGGTAATATAGTGTATGTGTGTATCCCAAATGAGGGGCAGGTAGAATGGATGGAGGGGGTATCTCTCTCATGACACTTGTCCATTGCAGAGAGCTATATATTAGTGATAGAGTAGAAAAAATGATGGTATTACACTGACTGGGGGGGAGGCTTAAAGGATTTAGCAGAATATCAAAAATAAAGGGCACTAAAGAGAAAGCTAAAATGGGTAGCAGAAAAAAGGAAGGGAAGAAGAACATGGCTCAAGGAAAAGGCAAACTAGTAAGGAGTGTAATGAAAGAGCAAAAAAAGGCGGTGCATAAGTCTGAGCATAGAAAGGGGGGTTTCTGGTAATAAAAATTTAATAATAATAAAATATAATCTATATATATGATATATTGTTGTATTATTACATATAAAATATAATAATACAATAGAAGAATTAATAAATAATATAATAATGATAAAAAGAAGAAAAGGATGAAGGGAAGACTAGAGATAGAAGTCATTTTAAATTGATAAAGACAATAGGGGTCATGCAGAGAGGCAAGGAAAAGTGAGAGCAAGAATAAGTAGCAGAATGGGGAAGAAAGAGGGCATAGAGAACCAGGATGAACTGGGGGTAGAGGCTGGACTCTGCCCATCAATAATTTGGTTAAGGTTGTACAATTTCACTGTTTTTACAAAATACTACATTATTGGAACTTCTATGACCTTAAATTTTTGAGAAGCAAGGGTTGGTATCACATTGAATTGGTATGCTTTATGATAAATGGTGAAAAACAATAGATGTAATGTCCAAAAGTCACATTTCCACGTATTTACATGATTTGGCAGGGTCACCATGTTTTTTTTAGTTTCAATTTATTAAGCTTTTATTTTCAAAGTACACTCCTCAAAGGCACTTCGATCACAAAACAAAAATACATAGCCAGAAATGATCATGGCAGCCTTTATACATTTCATACAGTTTGAGTTCCTTCTTTTAGTCATTTTAATTTCTTTCCTAAAATAATTTAAAGTTGATCCTTACAGAAATGACCCCATTATTAAGGTGCCGTCATGTTCAGTTAAATTAAACAGTTGGAACTAATTGTATTTTTGAAACAATCCTATATGACAGCTTGAAATTCAACTTCTGCTTTCCCAAAAAAAGTCAAATTATTTATTTCTGACATTCTATCATTTCATTATTTCTAGCAAAGGACAAACCCAGCAAAGGAAAAAGCAAGAAAAGAAGTCAAATGTACAGTATACAAGCATTGCCTCGTAAAGGAGAAGACTTTTAGGAATACTCAACTCTGTTCCTTGCATTTTATGTTGGAAAACAGATCAATGTTTTTGAAAAACTGGCAGTGACAGCACTGTCATGTTAATAAAGCTTAAAGCTTGCTTCCGCTTAAAATGCAACGAAATTGCAGAGAAATGGCCGGTAATTTCATTCAGCGTGTAATGTATTTCTATGTATTCTTCACTTTTTCCCATCAGAATTATGTATTCTCTAACATGTTATCATTTTCTATTTGTATGTAGGAACATAATACTGTATACGGATGTTTAAGATAGCCATCCTATAGTCCCAAATAGTGTCATTGCAGTTCAGCATTGATATGCACAATCTACTGTATATAGCACTGCATTAAGAAAAATATTGTTACAAGCAAACAGAGCTTGAAAGACAAATTGCAAATTCACACAAGATGATTTCAAAATGATTCAGATCAAGTTTCATACAAAATGAATTAAAATCGTTGTTGCTGGCAGTTCTCTTATTTTCACTATATTACCCACAGACATTGTTTGTATAATGGATTACGTACCAAAACATGGATATCAAACCATTTTTTTTAAATCTTTTTCTATATTTAAGAAAGATGTGCATTAACCAGTCCTACTATTTTGCAATTTATATACTCTTACATTATTTACAGATTTGTATCATCATTTGATATCTATAAAAACAGTAAAATATATTTTACACAGAATTTTTCAAAGCTATATATATATACAGACTGTAACTCTATATTAGAGAAAAGGGAAATTAAGGATCCATTGCTCTTAAAACATTAACTTGCACAATGCAACGCCAACAGTTTTTTCTTTAACATAAGAGAAATGGAGAGAGGAAAATAAAAACAAAACAACCTTAAACTGAATATACCAATGCAATACTCACTGACATCAGTTAGTTATGGTAGAAAATGAAAACTGAGAACTAATTGGGTTGCTATACTAGTAAAGCCCAAGTTATAAAAGAAGTTTTCATTTATATGCAATATGCCACAATAGTTTTTTGATTTTAAAAAAGACATTTATAACCAAATCAAAAAGAGGGAAAAGAGAAATACTTTTCTGTGTAGAGTTCAGTGCTTATGGCAACGGGAAATTTTTGAAAAACAATATAGTGTAGTATTTTTTGTTAATTAATGACAGTGTGTGTCACCCTGTGTTGATTCTAGATTAACAATGGGGAAGGTGCTTTCGTCTCCTTAGCACCTTCCCCATTGTTAATCTAGAATCAACACAGGGTGACACACACCGTCATTAATTAACAAAAAATACTACACTATATTGTTTTTCAAAAATTTCCCATTGCCATAGGCGCTGAACTCTACACAGAAAAGTATTTCTCTTTTCCCTCTTTTTGGATGGCGAGCGCAGTGGAGAGACTGCAAAGAGATCGGCAGGGAATCAACAGTACCAACATCTTTCCTTAATTGGCATATAACCATCTGCTAATTTTTGTTCTGTAATTATTTATAACTAAATGTTTCCAAAGATTTGAGTAACATCTATAGAGTTATTTACTAAAGTTAGTTTTTTTCTCATATTTTACGAGAAATTAGCTCATCCTAACTCCCATCCAGGAATTTGTCTAATTTACTAATAACTAAACTGGATTGAAAAAAACTTGAGTTTTAATGAATATCTCAATTAGAGTTTTAATTAAGTTCTCACATTTTTCACTTTTATATGCTTAAATATCTTGAATATCAAGGTTATAGACGTAAAACCTCAAAACACCCCAAAATTCTCTACATTCAACAAATTTTAGATGGAGTATTCTTGGATTATGACTTTTATCAGCTTCGGGGAATAATAAATCTCGAAAAATTTTACTTTTTTCTCTAAAAGTCACATTTTGTGAAAGAAATGCAAAATTTTATAGCAAAAGGTTTTAATAAATAACATCCCTATTGTCCTTTTTAGGGTTATTAGGGACCATTGCTCTGAAACATGAACGCAGTTCTCTAGAACCGTTAAAGGTCTTCTGGCAGCACACATCCTTCGGTTTTCTACAATTAAGAGGCTTTTTTTGGCATAAATAAGCAAATGCTAATGGTTTTACTCTGGCTTTATGTTATCTTTTGTGTGTGTTCAAAGAATTTATGTAGCTAAAAGCATCCTACCCCATATTCTCTTCCTCCCAATTTATTGTGGTGAGTACCACTAGTGCACTTTCTAGCAGCTGTGCTAAAACCCAAAAATACATACTGTACATACTTGTATGGTCATTGTTTTCCATTGCTAATATAATACAGTATACTATTTTTGGCAAGCGTGATTTTACTATAGTGGCCCAGTTGGGAAATATATCGATTTCTATTGCTGAGAAAAAAAAAGCCTGTAACTTGTCCCTTAATTAAAAAAAAAATGTGTTAATAGTTTACTATTTAGTCTATAACTACTCTTTATATTATGTTAAGTACAGGAAGTACAGCATTATTGTTTCATTGATAGCATGATGCTACTTGATTTGTTTCCAAATGTTACACTTAATTAATTCAGTAATATTCTTGAGAATTTCTCAAAATGAGCTGGGAAAATATAGGTATGTGAGATTGTGATGTTGTTGCCTATGCATTATATGTTAATTTAGTGTAACATAAACTGAATGGTTTCCAGGTCTATCAGTAATAAAAGTATCTCTTACAATAACTCAGCAGTAAATATAATATATCACCATTAAGACACTGCATTTTGTTGCCAGTTGTCATGCTATCACCGTCAGCTAGCTAAGTACCAAGGAACCAGAATATTGCTTTGAATTATTTCCATATTATACACTTTTATATTTTTTATACTCACACTATTTACTGTATCTTAATATATTAATTAGCTTAAATGCAACATTGGCCTCAAACCTACTAGTTCACTGGAAGAGTTAAATGCAGTGATGCATTGTTATTAATGTTAACATGGTGAGTTATTTATTAGATTTATAAAGGGTCAAATTTCGAAGTGAGAATACTTCGAAATTTGACCAATTGAAATTAATTCAAAGTATTTTTTCGAACAAAAAAAGGACCATTTACAATCGAGCGGGTCAGTTTTCCGTCAAATTGGTTGCATGAAATGATTAGCGCATTCGATCGAACGATTCAAACAATTTCTCCCCCAAAAATCTTCGATTTCTCAAATTTAAGCCAAAGACTCCATATAGGCAGTGTTGGACTGGGGGCCCAGGACCTACCGGGACTGCAGTCCAGGGCTGCCCTCCGCCCCCCTTCTGGTTGCTCGCACTGCTCAGTGTGCATGCGAGAACGGCTCCACGCGCATGCGCCAATAGTGCCGCTTGGCGTGTATGCACAGGCAGCGCCAGCCCAGGCCACAAAAAAATTTTGTACAGTTTTTGTAGATTACAAATAAACGGAGATGGGGTCTGGCCCGTAAGGGTCGAGGACCACCGTGTTTTTTCCCGGTGTCCTGCAGGGCCAGTCCGACCCTTCATATGGGCTATAGGAGGTCCCCCCATAAGCTAAAACATCAATTTGGCAGGTTTAAGCTGGTTGAAGGATCAAAGTCCAATTTTTTAAAGAGACAGTACTTTGATATTCGAATTGTTGAATTTTTTCAATTCGAATATAATTTTTGCCTATTCAATTCGAATTACCCAAAAATTACTTTGAAATTCTAATTTTTTTATTTCAACCCTTGATAAATCTGCCCATAAATGTACTGTATGTGTAAGAGGGGTCAGTACTCCAAAAATAACCTTAACAAGCTCTGTAGAGAGACACATGAAAAACATGGCATTATGGTATCAAAAATGTATGAAATTTTTTGAAATTTCAATTCTGTATTCTCTAATGCAAAACTGCCAAATAAAATCTGTTGAGGTCCCAAAGAAGTCAATAGGCACTGCGCTGATCCTGTTGGACCATTTTTAATCAATTATGACTTTTAGGGGCATATTTATTAAGCTGTGTAAAAAAATGGCGTCATAATACACTGCACATTACCATGCTTCACTGTGTAAAAAAAACGGCATAACATTTTAACGTGTTTTTTCTTATGTTACTTCCACCAGAAGCTATGAAATTCTTCAACAAATTTCCTTTTACACAGCATAATAAATATGCCCTGTAAATGTTTTCACATTTTGTAGCACATCAGCAGTTTTTCATGTCCGTACTTTTTATAATCTGAATTTTTAATAAATTCCATGGCATTTGTGGCTTTAGCGAAATACGGGGAAATGTAATAAAATTTGCAAAGAGAATAAAAATTTGCCTGTCGCAATGCAATATTCTTTGTTAGGCTTTTATTGCATTGTGAATCTTAATTGTACATTGTGAATCTTTAACACCTGCTCTGCAGTTTTGTTAAATATTTTGTCGCAAAAATGGTTTTTGATTGTGAAATTTAATTACATACACTGTGAACTCTCAAAAGCAGTTTGGTTGTAAACTTTGCAAGGAAGTCAAACTTTTTTTTGCGCTAGTGAAACATATTACATTCCCCCTATATAGTTTAATCATAGTAATAGTAGTTAAAAACCTCAAAAACAACAAAAATTTTACTTTCAATAAATTGGCCTTCAGATTATAAAGCTACTGATTTCTAAAAGCATAACAAATCCACTCACTTTCTATTCATTCATATGAGATTTTTAGAAGTGTATTCAAATGATGATTGAAATAATGCAGGGGTGCAGAGGCCACCAATTTAATTAGATCCTTTCTCCAGCTAATCTCAAGAATTTATCTGGGACAAACAAAGCTATAGCATGGTATAGATTGTATTCCTCATTGCAATTATGACACCAACCCTTCTCCCTAAATGCTTTTATTATTCTTTCCGATCCCCAAGGCTTGTAGTTTGACTTTTTGGTATGTACACCAAATCATCAATGTGCCACTTACCATCATAACCCCTATTCTGCCTGTTTTATGGGAAAATGTTAAATCTACTTAATGATAAAGGAATTAAACATATAACTGCAGAGCCAATTACAAATATCAAATGAATTGAATAATTTGGTGGAAGGAATAAAAACATTAGAACTCTAGTTCTTTGTACATGCAACAGAGTATATATAATACATACACTGTGCAAAACTGTCTCTCATGGGAAAGTAATGATAGCCAAAGGGTAATTCTCAAACACATATGTCCTCCACATGATCCTTGACAAACCAGCGCAGAAGAGAAAATTACAGCAAAGAGCTGTTGAAACATATTCTCTCCTTCTTGTAGCTGATAGCAGCGGGGGGCTTCTTTCCCTGACATCAAACATTGGCATGTGGAAGATTGTACAACTTTCATATTATTTTGATGAGCTTTGGGACATATATTTCTAAGGTGTATTCCCTGAATTACTGAATGCTGACATATGAATCACCCATGCCCCAGAGCACAATCAGCAAAACGGCAAGTTGCTTCCTTCCTACATCTGACCTCTTATAGTCTTATCAGGTCTATCGAATAGAATACAGTATACGAAATATAACACATATAACATGGACTTTAAATTTTGCTAGGAAATTGTATTTTTGCAATGGATATGGAACTTAATTTTTTTTTGTTATTCAATTGTTAGATAACTTTCTCTGAAAATACAGGTTTGGGATCTCTTATCTGGAAACCTCTTACCCAGAAAGATCCAAATTTCAAGAAGTCCATTGCCTATAGAAGCTTTGTTAATCAAATGAAACAGTACCTTGTCCTTGATGGTAAGTAAGCTGCATGAATACACATCAATTCCAAAACAACGCTATTGGGTTAATTTAACGTTTACATAATTTTTTATCAGACTTAAGAAGCATCCCAGATAATAGATCCTATACCTGTACTGGGACTTGAAAAAATCTGGCAGCTGTAAGGCAACAGGAAGAACAGGGTAGATTATGCTATGTGCACCATTAGGCTAAGATAAATGTGAGGTTCTGCTTAAAGCCTGAGCACAATTGTTGTAAATTTTCTCTTAGGCACCTAGATCCAGTCTCAGAATGATGATACATTGACAATTTACTCTAAATTCAATTGGAATGGCAGCTTAACACCTCAGCAACCATAGGGAAACAATTAGCCAAAGTTTTGTGGACATTTGTAGACTGAATAGACCACACTGACCATTATCGATGAATGTCATTTTTAACAGATTTCCCCACCAAAAAGACATCCATAGACTCTAATTTTTGTTGTAGGAAACATTACAACAGACAAATAAAACCCCTCAAATTAAGTTGTAATTCTATGTTTTCTGTTTCTATATATATGCCAATGTTTTGTCTAATTTTTAGATCAGAAAGACAGAGCATTTTGCTTTTTGACCATGAAAAGGAGCATTCACAGTTACATAGTTAAATTACGTTGAAAAAAAGACAAAGCCCATCAAGTTCAACCCCTCCAAATTAAAACCCAGCATACACACACACACACCACTCTTTCACACAAACCATATATGCCCATAGCTATACTAACTTTAAAGTTTAGTATCAAAATAGCCTTTGATATTGTCTGCCCAAAAAAGATCTAGGCTCCTTTTAAAAGCATCAACAGAATCCGCCATCACAACATCACCAGGCAGTGCATTCCACAACCTCACTGTCCTCACTGTGAAGAACCACCTACGCTGCTTCAAATGAAAGTCCTTTTCTTCTAGTCTGAAGGGGTGGCCTCTGGTGCAGTGATCCTCTTTATGGGTAAAAAGGTCCCCTGATATTTGTCTATAATGTCCTCTAATGTATTTGTAAAGTGTAATCATGTCCCCTCACAAGTGCCTTTTTTCCAGAGAAAACAACCCCAACCTGGACAGTTTACCCTCAGTCTTGCATCCTTCTAGACTAGTCTAGCACTCTCTCCAGCTCATTTACATCCCTTTAAAGGACTGGAGTCCAAAACTGCACTGCATACTCCAGCTGAGGTCTTACTAGGGATCTATATCCCTAGTGCCCTTTTTTATGCAGGACAGAACCATATTTGCTTTAGTAGCTACAGAATGACACTGCCCAGAATTAGACAACTTGTTAGCTATAAAAACCCCAAGATCCTTCTCACTTAAGGAAACTCCCAACACACTGCCACTTAGTGTATAACTAAAAAGAGTGTAACCATTTAAATTCACAGTCCGGTCACATGTTTCATCCCACCAGGTCTCAGTGATACCAATTATATCATAATTTTAGAGTATGCAATTAATTCCCATTTTACCTGTCAAACTTCATGCATTTGCCAGCATACAGCGGAGGTTATTACTTTTTAAATGTGCATTACTTTGAGGGGAATTATATGTTAAGTTAGTATTAGTCTGTTTTCCTTGTAACAGAGGAACCTCTTTAGCTGGTAACCTGTATGCCCCCCTCACTCCTCCCCCATGACCCCTTACTAATCCCACTACTCCTTCTACCCTACCTTCCCCATGATTCATTCTCTCACCCACCCCCCACTTGCCTAGTTTAAACACTCCTCTCAACATTCTTTCCCCTAGCACAGTGGATCCCCTTCCATTGTGGTGCAATCATTCATGACTGTATAGATTGTACCCCAAGGAAAAATCAGCCCAGTGCTCTAGGAAACCAAACCCCTTCCTACACCAAGACTTGAGCCACACATTTAGCTCCCTAAGCTCCCGCTGTCTCACTAAACTTGCACATGGCACAGGCAAAATTTCCGAAAAAATTACATTGGAAGACCTTCCCTTAATCTTAGAGCCTAGATCCCTGAACTCACTCTTTAAGGTCTTCCATCTACCATTTATCTTGTCATTAGTATCGATATGTACTAAGACCGTTGGGTCGTGCCCAGCTCCATCCAATAATTTGTCTACCCGATCAACCACATGTCGAACCCTGGCACCAGGTAGACAGCAGACTTTTCGGTTGTAGTGATCTGGACGACTGATTACCCTATCCACTTTCCTAATAATTGAATCCCCTACAACCACAATCTGCTTAGGTCTGACTCTGCTCTCCTCCCCACCACTACTAGAGAAACTGGTCTCACGGCTGTTAGCGAGATCAGCCCCATCTAGAATTGCCAATGCAGAGTTCACACTCCCATCATATTCACGCAATCTGGCAAAGCTGTTGGGATGCATAAACCCAGGATCAGTCTCCCTTTTCCTTTTGCCCACCTTAGATTTTCTGTCACCCAGATCGCTGCCTCAACATCCTGCTGCTGTTCTGTTCAACCCAAACTATCTGACCCCGCTAGTGAGCAAGAGACTCCTTTCAAGATTGTCAATCGACAGCAGTGTTGCAATTTGTTCCTCTAGTGCTCTAACTCGAGCCTCCAAGGTGGCAATTTGCTCACATCCACCACAGAGGTAAGCATTTTGGATCTGTTGTTCCAAATCTGCATAAATATGGAATACTGTGCACTGGGTCAGACCTTCAAGCTTGCTAATACAAATTGTCCATGTCATGACATCCATGCCTTTCAAATTATGCAATTGCTAATTGACCCCTATCATTGTTTAAAACAATAAGGCTAAACTGCCCTCACTTTTAGAGTACAAATGCACAGTTAATGCATTTTCTCTAGCCCTCCCATGAGATTGGTTTGGGGGGGCATGTCCAGATCTTGTCCCACAGCACGGTCTTATGTTCTATCACCTCTTGTGTCATGTAGTACAATTAAGAAGAGTAACTTTGTGGATCTCTTGCAACACATAAATATTTGAAGAACATCATGTTCCACCTTCTGAAAACCTCTTAACAAACAAAAGAAGCAAACTGACCGTGAGGTCTGATATCAGGAACTGTTGGATGCTCCAGTTTTCCTGTAAGCTCTCATTATTTATAACGCACCTTCATTTTTTTTTATACTTCCTGCTTCTCTTTCTCATTCCATTCTTTCTCTTTTGTTCCTCTTTATTTTTACTTTGTACTGCTCCATTTATATGAACATGCATTATATTGTTCAAAATCTGTGCATGTTTACCTGTTCCTTGTTTTATATATGCATGAGATATGCAATCAAGTAACAAATAGGTCCAGTGAAAATAGGTCAAAACTTCATTCATGTATGTGGAGGTCCAAGTGTTCATGCCTCAGACCTTTCAGCCTTCAGGCTTTGTGTCATGAGCAGATATAAACCAGAAAGTAGAACAAGTAAGCATGAAGCCTTAAACATTTGTACCAAGGATGGTACATACTATGTGTAAACTCACATCCCTGGCATGAAACAAATACTACTTTATATTCCATATGTATTCTTTTGAGTAAATTTTGCCTTTATTTTAGAATGTGATTCAGCTTAGTGCCTGCTAGTCAACTTCCTGGTTTATATCTGCTCCCTGGACCTCCATATGTATATGGTTGATGTTTTGACCTTGTCAAAGGACCTGTTTATTATTTAAGATTACATATCTCATACTTACATGATCCATGTTCAGCTTCCTTGTTGATGTATGTACAAGAGAAAAAGAATTGATGGACTAGTTAACTGAGATATAGATTCTAGGTGTATAAGTACAGCATAAAAAAATCCAATCTACATTTCCAAAGTCATAGTGTTTGAAAACAGGGTTTGGAATAACTTAGCCATACAGGCCTATAGAATTAACCCCACTCCATCCTTGCAGAGTAAAAAAGGTTTTTCTTAATGGAAGTACTGTATTATCTCTGCAGCTTTAATAAATGTTATCATCTGGCCATCACAAAAACATTAGCAATGTCTCAGGCATTTCTGAAGGTATTAGATGTTTCACAATATAGTATTATTGCACTGCCAAAGCACCAGTAAAATGCAATAGAAGCCTTCCAAATGTTGTATAAGTAGGTGAATAACAACTAACGATTAAGAGAAATGCTGTCCATTACAATACAAAATATACTCCTTTCCCTTTTTTTGATGGAAACAATACACAGTTGTCTAATAAACCAAGTTAAATTATTTGCTTAGCACCAAAATCTGATAAACAAATCAATAGCAACAACTCAGCTCTTTCACCCTTAAACTTGAAACTGGACTACTAAATATAAGTGAGTCTGGTTCTAACATATTAGGCAAACACTATCAGATAAACTATATGATAATAAAAGAAAGCACCTGAAGAAACCCTGAGGATTTTGGCTCTACAGGACACACATGGTAATAGTTGATTTTAATTAGACCAGTAATTTAATAACTATATGTCGGCATTAAGTACTTCTTTGCTTGATAATATTATTTTATGATTGTAATATTACATTATAATAATAGCATTACAAACAGAAATAATTTAAACTTTAAATTTAATCAAACCATGACTTTACTATATGTTTTCAGTCTTTTGAAAAAACACTTTAATTACTGCAGTAATAAAAGAAACGAAAACGGAATATGTTCATGGTAAAGAAATGCTTTTCTGCATTTTGTAATACAAAAAAATATATATATAATTTTAAAGGTGCATTCATTCTTCAGTGAACTTTGAGACAAGTGTGTTCATTCCAAATTAGAGAAATATTCTGGTTCCTTGAGTTTCTTTGCAATTACTGTATTTTCTTTGAAATAACAACGTGTGAAAGTAATTTCATAGTTCTCATTCCCGCAAAAGCACAAATAACATCATAAAGTAACATGACTAGGACTGCTGGAGTTATCTGAAGGTTGGTCGATGTAAAGTGGTTTAAACATTTGTTTTAAGCAAATGGACAAAAACAATGGATCACACATTTTTAGGAAAATATTACATTTTTTAAAGATTAAATGCACCTTTAAAAAGCATGCTTGACACACTTCTGAAGCTTTACTTTATGTCCCACGTTATATACATGATTGCAGAGCAATATTACAAAAAGATACTTTGTGGACAGCTGTA
>CM044432.1:41151514-41165609 GCA_024363595.1 Xenopus borealis
TTGGGGACATGATATTACAACCATTTACCTGATAAAATTTACCTCAACATGTTAAGGAATTCCGCAAAGAAATATTTGGCTTTGCTGCCCACTGTGCATGTCTGCTGCCTACTTATAGTTGCATTGAGTTACCCATCACTTTTGCTCACTGGGGCTGACCTTGGAATCACCTCCCCCGCTGCCGCACTCTCCTTTGTCGTACCACCATTTGTTTTTCAATTTGTCCAACAGGCCTTGTTCATTCAGTTTTAGTACTGCGAGGTTAACCGCATTTCTTGAAACGATAAAACATACTTGTCAGACAAGGTGAGTAAATTTTGTCCAATCTTTTTTGATGCCTTTTGTTTATAATTTGGTTTTTGGTTTCGTCACTCCAAAAGTTGGATACCAGCCTTAATATGGACATGGTATCTCACTATATTGACTAATAATGGTCAGAAATATTTAGTAAAGGTGGTAGAGCATAAAGAAAATAAAATAAAGGAAAGAGTGCTAATGGGGGTTTTCTAAACTCTAAGCAATGTACTCACATTCACAACAAACAACAAAACATTTCCCCCACTATAAAAACAAAAAATAAAAACAACACAAAGAAAAAAGAGCACATAAAATAAAAAACTTAAACATTCTTTGTGCTCTGTGCCCCAGAAAAGGTACATGCTTTAAAGATAGGCGCTAGTTATATATCTTTATTAAAAAAAATCAGCTGCAGGTAAAATTTTAAAATTCCTGAAAAAATAAACCAGTTTACATAAATCATTTTAAAATGAAAATATGCTTAAATAAAAATAAATGCAAATATTTTATATAGAAATCCAAAAATGTATCTTATTTCTTATTCTCATTACTGTGTAAACATGAATGAGAATATTGTTGCTTTTGCTGTTTTGAAAAGCAATATATCTCATATCCTTATACAAACCATTAAGCATTATCAAATATACATCAGGGTAGGTGGGATACTATAACAACATTGAGCACATTGTTATACTATTCCACCCACCTTAATGGAGATTGTTTTGGTGTTGCGATGCCATAGCCTTTGGAATCCAAATTTCCTCCAACTTTCATGGTGTCACATGGTTTTCTTTGCTCGATGTACTCATTCATAGTAGACTCCAGCAAGTAGGCATATTTTCCTTTGGACTTCCGTACCCGGACTACTCCTTCTGCTGTTGTCTTGACAAATACAGACGGTTCTGCACTTTTCATATAAGTCCACATTTTATCAAAAACTGCAATTTTAGACCTCTGTGACAGATGAAAATAGTGATTATTAATAACACAAGTTCAAAGACTTGGTAGTATACTAGTTCAAGTTTAAAGACCAGTACAGTTAACCAGGACATCCAAAACAGCTATGGATAAAAGAACCCATGATAAAAATTATTTATATCAGGGGTGCCCATACGCTCTACGCTTGCTACCTGACATCCACTGTGAGATCTACCTTAAGAACTCATAATAGGATGGCACAGTGCAATTCCATGTATAAATTACCCCATAACTCATAGCAGGATGACACAGTGGCTAGGTCAAGTTTAGAGATGAGTACACTTGCCCAGGACATCCAATACAGCTATGGATAAAAGAACTCACAATGAAAATTATTTATATCAGGGGTGCCCAAACTTTGTCACTTTGTGATCTAATCTAGATCATGAGATCTGCCTTAAGAACTCATAATAGAATGACACAGTGCAATTCCATGTATAAATACCCCCAGCAGAATGGTAAAGAGGCAACTCTATTTAAAAATACCCCCAGAACTCATAGCAGGATGGCACCAGACTGTTACTAAACTCAACCAGCCACAACTCAAAATGAAGTAGAATGAGATGCACTGACTGACCGTCTGGAAGAGAGGGATTATTATTAACATGTATTTATAGAGCGCCAACATATTTCGCAGTGCTGGGACAGTAGTGAGTAGCCTGTAGGCTGCAGCTGAGGATTTATCAGAAGATTGAATGATGGCTCCTTCCTCTTTTCCCGCCCACCCACTCGCCTGCCCATATTCCAGCACAGAAATCATCGTGCTACAGGAGCATCTTTAGATCTTTACATGTAAAGGGCTGTGGTTGTCATGGGCTGATTGGTAGAGAACCGCAAAAGTACCATTTGTAGCCTGCTTGTTTGTTAAGCTTTAGTTCTGCTTTAAAATTTTAATCTGTATCAAAAAAATATTTCAACAGTAGCATGGGTCAGCAAAATTAAGAGCTGCTATTTATTTATTTATGCAACAAGAGGGTAATTCCTCTCCTGCTTAAAGAGTTATTAAGGTTCCATTTGGATATCAGTTTTTTTTCTACATTACTCAAAAGAAAAAAAAAGTTATGAAGAATGGCTGGTCACACTGATATTGTTTATACTCTAGAATATTATAAATCCATATAAATATTAGTACAGTCTTCAATCTGATAGTGGATTGTTTACTTAAAAAAAAAGTATATTTGATTGATTCAATATATAGGGCAGATCTTGTCAACAGGACCTACAATACCTACTATGCAAGCTGATCTACCAGTGTAAAAAAATGTACATGAAATAGCCATGAGCCCAATAAACTTAGCTTAAGTGTGCAAATAAATTCAATCTGAATATTATTTCAATGTGAAAAAAAATGCAGAGCTATTTTGATGCCCTAGATTCCATATTCGTTATTCTTCAATAAAATTGTAGGAGGAGAAAATTGTTATTTGATTTTTTTACCAGTTAAAACACCTGTAGATTGAACGCTTCCTTATCTGTAAACTTGTGACATAAATAGCAGTTAGGGGGCTGAGATTAGAGGAGATGGCAGTATGAGGTAGCAACAGTAATAATGAAGTCATAATCGTTAGATAATTTAGGAGTAAACAAAGAACCTAGGCATTTTCCATATTTAGCTTTGTGATGCATGTAGAAAAAGAACATCAATTCAGATCTTAATTTTTCTAGAATTTAAATGTTTATTTTCCTCTATGGAAGTATATGGTGCTAAATTAATATTCTATCTCTCACACTCATACTTCTATGAAGGTATTACAGCCTTAGTTTGCTGTTTTAACATTGCTTAAATAGCTGCTTTTGGCAAGTTTGCCACAAGATTCTTTATCACCTTGACTAACCTCTTGCTGTGTCCTAATCCCATTACAAGAAGGCAGAAGTGGCACATTGCCTTGTTCCTTTGAAACAGAATTCAGAACTTTTAAACATTAATAGTTTTTTTTCCTGGTTTCTTTTTGCCCTGAGCTTCATTTCTCATTCCTGTGCCTCATAAGTGATTTTCCAGAGATGAGCACGGGTGTCAATAGCTTACTTGAAAATGTTTTATCTGAAGAAATGATTACTTTTTACTTTGAAATAATCTCATTAAGGATTTCGAAGTTTATTATCTGACAAAAATTAATAACATTAACCTCAGGACCCATAACAACCAGTCAGTTCATTATTCTAACTGCAGTGTTTATATGTGTTACTGTTTGGTCGGAATGAGTTACTGCAGAAGAACAAATTTACACCACATGAAATCACAAGTTTGCATCTCTTATGCAAATAAATGAGATATTCCTGTTTTAAAATGAGTTATTAATTTAGAAGACAAAAGTACATTAAAATACGGAATAACATACTGTAGACACAAGGTGGTTTAAAATTATTTATATCCTGTTGCCCTCCTAAATTATAGTTCTTGCTTCAACTGAACTTTCTGAAAGATCTGTGTTACATAAGACAAAACCCAATTTTTAAATCTCAAAACTGTCATTTTTGTTCTGCAACAACATAACTTTGTTATGTAGCAGCTATAAAGTTCAGAATGCAACTCTTATCAATACCACCCCACTGTATATTCAAGAAATTCATTTTGAAGTAATATTCAAATGGATTTCATGGCCCTGGAGGGACACTCATCTGGGCAGGCTTTAATACAAAATTATTATTAGATCACCTTATTAGAACAACGTGGTGAACATTACACATGACAATGAATTGCCTAATTGTAGGAACAAATAGCAAAGCTATATATCATGCAAACTGTACATTTGATCAACTGTATCTACAGCAATAAAAATAAGGAAGCACAATGTTTAGTGATGGGCGAATCTGGCCCATGAAACGCAAATTAAATTAAATTGTCGCCAGTGTCGTAATTGTTGCCAGTGTCAAATCCTTTGTGACGCAACAAATGTATCCGCCCTCAGCAAAACGTGAAAATTCGCTGCAAATCCATACCTGCCGAATAAATTCGCCCATCACTACTAATGTTTTCACGTGTATCGTGAATAGGTGGCCTGGTCACCATACTGGGATTAAATCTTTAATCCTTGCATGGTGGGATGCAACTATTATAGTCACAACTGTGTAAATACATTAAGCCTCAACATTGCCCTCTCTCATCCTGGCTTGATAGTTATCTCATTCTACTTAATAAGGGTCCACGTTCCAGCTCCTGAGCTACAGTGTGATGCCACCCTGCCAGTAGCACAATGCTCTTCTCCTGTGCAGTGACCTGTGATGTGAAATTAGTTGGTTCAGAGCAGAGGAAAATACTTAATATAATATTTGTATTAACCCTTGTAATTTAACACACTGTGACACTTTTCTTTTCATATTGTGCTTCTATACTGTATATGGTTATGGTGGCCTGTGACACAGGAAGGCTGAGCTTCAACAACACAAACAATTCTACACTGGAATCCCTAGTCTTCAAGATTATATCATGAACAATGTACCCCTTGTTGTAAAATATAAGGCTATTATAAGTCACCGAGGAGTTCCACAACCATATAAGGCAAAAGGTGAGTGCTTTATAAAGGTCATAGAACTCATATTTTAAAACGGGGGTACTTTATTTATTATAATACACAATTATAATTTGCATCACTAAGCAGTGATTATAAATGATGGCATCACTAAGTACCATTAATAAGGGTATAACCTACAGGATATTCATGGCCCTTGTGTATAATTTTTAAATATACATGAAAATTATTTAATTCAGTTCTTCCCTAAAGGAAAAATGGAATCTTGAAATGTAAAATCTACAGAGCTTCTGTGTTAGAAGATTCATGAAACAGTACATTTAGCCTGTGAAAAAGCTTGGCAAAATATTCCAAATCATACTGCTATGTTATCTTCTTGCAAAATTATGAAGCAAAAGAGCACATTTCAATTGTTGGGGAGAAGAATGCGAATGGAATAATTAAAAAGAATTATTCATCTTCCAGCATCTGACTCACACTCCCTCTGAAGTTGCTCTTCCATGTTAGAGAATTATTCATATGCCTGCCTATTCTAATAAGACGTGGAGGCTGTATACCATGTGCTGCTAGAAGGTTGGGATCAGAGTGGGAGTATAATGTACTTTGTATCTATGGTGCTGTGAACTAATTCAGTACACAGTATGTTTTATCAGAAGTAACACCGCTAGACGTAACACTGCTACAATTGCTGTTATTAACACCAGATTGTAAGTGTTCTTTGACATTTAAGGTGTTATAATAATTATATATATCCTCTGTCTGTCTGCCTATCATCTACCTATCTATCTAGTTCAAGAAATGCCTTAAGGGTATACCTTTATTTCACTAAACAGTGTACAGAGTATAGTTAACATTCAGATACAAAAATAATGGCTGTTAAAAGTGCTCAACTCCTTACCTGCCTTGCTCTTACATAGACTGTTGTGCATGCATTCATTAGATTTGAGAGTGGGATTTTGCAGTGGAAGGCTGAGATCTTTAAAAAGTTTTTATGTACATGGAAGATACTGCCCAGATGTTTAAATAAGTCTAATCCCAATGATATGTGTAGAATTAGAGCTGTAAAGCAAAGCTGAGCTGATTTGCTTTGCAAGAAAGGAGTGAAAGTAACATTAATATATGTGAAAGTGTAGCAACCAACTAAAGTTTTTTTTCCCCTTTAAACAATATCTTGTTTTGCCTAAGGCACAAGTGAAACCTTATTTTAAATGCATTTACATTACTAAGTATCAAAAGGAAAAAAAACTAAATTGCTTGTAAAAGGTTAAAAAAAACTCTTACCCTAAAAAACTCCTTGGTTGACCCCGAATCCAATGTTCCATAAGCAATTTCTGTTTGTTTTGAAAGATCCTCAGCACTCTCAATTGGAGAGACCATCCGTTCAACAGTAAGGAAGGCAGCTAAGTTAGCCGTGTAGGATGAAATTATAATCAGGGTAAAGAACCACCACACACCTCCAACAATACGACCGGACAGAGATCTAATATAAAGCATGACAACACATTTTTTAAAATACTGTGTGTGTTGTTTTAAGTTATAACTTGTGTGTGTATATTAAATTAAGAAAAATTTGATTTTATACACATTGGACAGTGTTTTCTAAATACGTTTAATCGTTTAACACTTTTGGTTACAGCTTTTATATTTGTATATACTTATTTTACTAGATTTATTTATTACAATGAATATTGCGTTCATACTTATGACTTACTTCAAGTGCCCTTGCACCTTTATTTACTTTTTGTTCTGTATGAGGCAAAGTCTTGGTAAAAATGGGAAACTTGCTTGTAAATGAGAATGTATATGTGAATACGCAATATCTGGATATGTAGGATCATCTGCCATATATTCCTTGCATTGATTTCTCAAGAGATCACAGAGTGTTGAGCTGGGAAGAGCCCATTAGTGTTGACAGTGAATTACAGAACGGTGGCTGATTTTGCTCCTTCTCTAGCTACTTACACTTCAGCTTGTAACAAAAACAAAAATGTTTATACTTGCATTCCAAATGGAAGGGCTACAGGTTTCCATCATTATTATTCATTTAATTAGCAGGTGGAAACAAGTCTGTATAAACATTGTATAAATATGTCACCTAAACTGATAACTGATTTTAGTGGTAACAATATATCAAATCTCTCTCTCTATATATATATATTTGTGTGTGTGTGTGACTCAATTTTGTAAATGTGCTATTTTAAACACAATTGCTTTCCAGTGTACAGTAATCACCAACCTCCTTCTTTACAGGAGACTTATTGGTGGGGTTCCTATTGCTCCATGAGGCCCATGTGCTAGAACCATTCTGTATACTCAAGCAGAGAACCAAAAAATACCTTCCATACATTCCAAAACACATTAAATACAAGGAGCATGATTCGGTCAAACAAATGGTGCATCAGAAAATGAGACTGCTGGTTAAAACTGTCTGCATGCTAGAGAAACATGGTGGTTCTTTGTTCAATTATTTTAATGTTTGTTTACTGAAACTGAATATATGCTCCATTTAATCACATGCCTAGTTTATCTCTCAACGCTGAATAATCTTGTAGGCCTAAGATGATATACTGTATATACATCCAACCCAACAGTTATATTGAACCTTCAGTTCTCAAGGAGGAATAACTATTTACTATAATTTATTAATACCCTTTCCCTTGCCAGCTATTTTGTCCAAAATCTACTGCCAAGCAGTTTTTAGACTTTTCGCACTTTTTTCACTTTAAGGGCTTTTCCTGCGGGGGATCTTTTAGTTTACCAAGGAAAATAATATTTTTTTTTCAGGACTACCTGCTTTCAAAATCTGCTAGAATTTTGGTTTAATTCCACTTCTGTACGAGAACACAGCCGATTTGGAAAGTGCTATGTCTCCTTTTATGGTGATTTCTCACTTGTATGGATCAAAATCTCCAAGCAGTACACTACCAAATTTCCAAAGTACCGCTCCACAAAACAGCATACATCTGATTTTAAGGCCAAACACTCCACTAACAGTAGGTTTACCGTAGAAAACTATGAATAATTAGAAAGAGAGGATTCTGGCAAATAAAAAAATGGGTAAATATATCTATGTACGGCAAACTACCAAGTTGCAATTCTTTATAATTTTTATAGAAATTGGTGAATTTTTTTAAAAATTACCTCAAAACTTTCAATCTACAGCATCCTATCTCCCACACTTCAGGAGTTCATTGAACAGTTTTATGCCAAATATGTATAGGTTAACCTAAGCATGTGACATAAGGGGTGAATAAACCTGTCAATGTCACAGCAAGTACATGTGGGATAAAAGCCAATTGAAAAAGTATCAACCGCCACCTACAAAATATTTGAAACATGATGATAGATAGATGATAAATACACTAACTACACCTAAAAGTAGCAAAACAAAAAAAAGTAAAACCCAGAAAGCAGAAAACTTATGCAAGGGATTCCTCTGTAGTATCAATATAGAATAGAAACGCCCCTCCTAAACTGCTCTTCTACCTAAAAGTGGCTGGGGAGTGGTGAAGGGGGGATTTCTATACTATAGAGGAAGCAGACCACACTGTCCGCTGGAGAGACTGACACCTAATTAGTTTCACTGCTATATAGCAAAGTTACACTCCAAAATGTATCAGCCATCAGGATGTCTCATATTCATTCCAGTTGGTACACTGATAGCAAATATTTTTTTTTTTTAAAACACATGTAACTTTTGCATCAGATCTAGTAATTCATGGTAACAAATCACAATTCAACTTTTACTTGTTAACCATTTGAAACCAAAAATATTATTAGTTGTTATGAGTTTCTAGACAGTGGGCAAACCTGACACCTAAAATTAACATACACCTCAGAGAAGGAGATGCTCAGATAATGAAGCACTTTTCTCATAAACAATTGAAATACAGAAAACCTAGCACATTCTACTTTCCTACTTCACCTTATAAGAAAATGATGATGAACTGCAGTGATTTCTGTGTTCTGTATAAAAAGAGTACTAGAGCCCTGTCTCCTCAAAGTTTCCAGGTACAATCGGATATCACCCCTCACTCAGAGGTACATCCTTTCTACATTTTATTACTGTACTGATGAATAACAAAGCTCATCTTTGAAAAAAAAGTCTAACTGTTGTTTTCAAGTTACTCAGGTACACTGAGGTTGTATTTTTCAACACAGAGACAATTTCTGAGTATAAATCTGCATTTGGTGGGTGTTGGACCTAACACTTGGGAATTTTGCATAAAAATTAGCTATAGAAATAATACATTAGTTTTTGAAGATTCTCATTCTTCCAGGTCATGGTATAGCTGTAGAAATAAGTCAAATCAACTGGACTTGCTGTGTTAGATGTTTCAACAGTCATCAGACTGGCTTTCTCTGAATTCTGAATTGAGAAAGCCTGTCGGATGACTGGTGAAACGTCTTCAAGTAAAACAAAGCAAATCCAGTTGGATTGACTTATTTCTACAGATAATTAATTCATTTGCATTCGGGTTGGGTCGGAATACAAAAAACTATTTACTGATCTGCTTCTGCTATAGAACTGCAACTAAAAATTGGAGCATTTGCTTTCTCTTCTTCTTTTATTAATATAATCTGATCATAGCAGGTTTAACACAGTTGTTAAAGGGGAATACAAAAAAACAATTTACTGATCTGCTTCTGCTATAGAACTGCAACAAAAAATTGGAGCATTTGCTTTCTCTTCTTCTTTTATTAATATAAACTGACCATAGCAGGTTTAACACAGTTGTTAAAGGGGGTTAAACTCAAGTTGCTCTTACTCAGATTACTTGTCGGAGCACTTTTGCCATTTTCTCAGTATTATCAGGTTTGAGCCTGTACATGCAGTGGGTGTTTGATCTTGCTGCATGCAGAATGCCAGAGCCATTGCATTTATGGTGTTAACACAATGCTTCTTTTATGCAGATGCAGATGCTGTAGATTCAATAGTCTGAGGCATGTAAATGTTTACTACACAGTTTGTGTGTCTAGGAATTTAAAGAACAAATGAAGGATGACCATTCAGATTGCCCACAGTGTGCCATATACCTTCACTCATCTTATCATAAATGAAACTGGGATGAATTATTATCAGCATGCATTGTAATAGTGATAATTTCTGCATCAACGGATTAAGCCATTTCTTTAGCTTTTTGATGGTCTTCCAAAATATTCTGATCAGCCTTCATTATTATCTATTTGCTTCACACACATAGAACTATAACAAACTCTTGGCCTTTTGCAAGGTAATGAAAACAATCCCAAATATTCTTTTGCTCACAATGCAAACTGTGTGCCTGCCACACACAAGAGCAAGATGGTACACAGTGACAACATGGGTACTTATGTGGGAGACATGTGGAATGCTCATATTCTTTAGTTGCAGGTAATTTGATGGCTTTAATGTCAAGTCAGTGGCTGATGTAAAGCACATACTGTGGCTCCTAATAGCTCTAAAGCAAGTGACCATTATAAACCCAGTACAGGTGTGGGATCCGTTATCCGGAAACCCATTATGCAGAGTGCTCTAAATTATGGAAAGGCCATCTCCCAAAGACGTTAATTTATCCAAATAATCCAAATTTGTAAAAATTATTTCCTTTTTCTCTGTAATAATAAAACAGCAGCTTGTACTTGATCTTAATTGAGAAATAATTACTCCTTATCGGAAGCAGAACCAGCCTATTGGGTTTATTTAATGTTTATTTAATGTTTCTAGTAGACTTACGGTATGAAGATACAAATTATGGAAAGATCCATTATCCAGAAAACCCCAGATCCTGAGCATTCTGGATAATAGGTCCAATGCCTGTATTATGTACAAAGTGAAAGGAATAGAAAGTTGCATGAAGGACTGATTCCATAGCTGTCCCCCAGCACACTACCCTTTTTCCCATTACAGTTTTTGTTAAATGGAAACTGTAAAATGGGAATATGCAGCAAAAACACGGTACGCCTCCAAGAAGGCATAACATGACTGGAACCTTATGCATTTTGTAGTCTTCACATGGTGTATATACTTTCACTGAGACCAGCGGAGTTCAGGTGTACACCCATCTTATTGCCCTGCTACCTTGCTTTCACTAGAGAGGTAGTAAACCAAGTACTGTTTCTAAGTCATTCTACAGGAAGTCTAAGTCATTCTATGTAAGTCTTAAAAGCAGCGAATATATATCCACCATGAACTCCGCTTTCGACTAAAAATGCACAAAGCAGAAGAAAATGAGTAACCAACCTTGGCGAAATATCGCATCCTTGCTGCATAAAGGCACCAAGGGAAAACCAGAGACTATTAAATATCCCAAACTCATTAGACTCGTTACTTTGTGTGTCTCTTCCATCTTCAAACTCCTCAGTATGCCACTCGTATGGACTAAATCTGCTGACCAGGAATAAAACTACACTGACCCCAATGTATGCAAATACAATGCACATCCAGATCTCATATGCTAAAGGATCAAGAAAAGAAAACACTCCAGGTTTTGACTTCTGAGGCTTCTTGATCATGATAGAGATTCCGAGGCTCATAAAAGGCTTGGAGAAATCAATCACTTCTTCTCTCACTAATGTTATAGTCAGTGGGGCAATTGCAATGTCTGCTTTCTGTATTAAAACAACAACAACAAAAAAGAATTATTTCATTATATAACGAGGTTAGTGTGACAATCTGCGTTGTTATGCAGCTCATGACAAAAATCAGTTTTTGGTTTTGAAACATTATAAATATTACTAACAATAAAAAATATAAGTAGGTTCTTTATGATGGACTATGACATAGTAATTACTTGTAGCTAAATGGGTTTTCAACATATTGTAATAATGGATGTTTATACTAATTTTCATATCAGCTTGTATTTCTGTGAACATAACTTCATTATACACATATAGGATCCATAAAACGTTTATCCAAATAGCTCTGAAACTCCCAATGCCATTGCCTTTAATGTTCTATTCAAACAAACAAGCCTTTATGTAAGTACCTTTTATTTGATGGTAACTAAGTCAGCATGAATACATGTTGGCTATAAAACAATCCTACATTTTTCAACAATAAGTAGTCTTAAAGGAATTGTTCAGTATAAGAATAAAAACTGGGTAAATGGATAGGCTGTGCAAAATAAATAATTTTTTTCAATATAGTCAATTGGCCAAAAATGTAATGTATAAAGGCTGGAGTGACTGGATGTGTAACATAATAGCCAGAACCAGAGGCCAATCAGTGACTTAACAGGAAGCCACATGGGTCAAAACAGTTTTCTTTTGAATCTGAGCTGTTTGCTGAGGATCAATTGCACTCAATGAACAGTTATGTCCCATATGGGCCCCCCTTCAAGTTACTGACTAACTCAGAGTTAGAGAGCTGAAAAGCAGGAAGTAGTGTTCTGTTATGTTAGACATCCAGTCCCTTGAGCATTTATAGATTTTGGCTAATTAACTATATTACAATTTTTTTCCATTTGCACAGCCCATCCATTTACTCAGTTTTTATTTTTATACTGAACTGTTCCTTTAAGTAGCCTTAAAGTATAAGTAAGTCTTTTTATTTTAAAATTCCTAAAAAAAACTCTAAAAAGTCCCACAACATGACAAACCTTTCTCCCTATATTAAGTCTGATGTTGTTTCTAAGATAGAAGCTGAAACCTGTAGTATAAACCAGTCATTTCCTTATCTAGTGTGTAGCTCCATCCCATTTTCCTTTGAATAGGAAGCTGTTCAAACAGCTGACTACTGCACATACCTAATTGACTGGAGGCAGCAAGGTTTTTTGCTTTTTAGAAAGGACATCAGACTAAATGTAGGGAAACATGTAAATTATCAGATTTACTGATTGTTTAGGTTTCATTAATTTTTTATTAGATAATTTCAAATATAAACAGTCACATTAATGACATTTTGTAGTAACGTTTGCTTTTTACATAAGATATAAATAAAAGAACATGAGTCATATGATCTATAGTTGTCAACAACATTATTACTATAATGACAATATTAATATAATGACTTACATTGTATAGTTTCCATGTAACAGCCTTTCTTATTAAATAGATGTGTTATGTTATATTGTATTCATATCTATAGCCAATATTCAAGTATATTTCAATTGCCTTGAAATGTTTATTTCCTCTTCTTAATACAGTTACTTTTATGTTAGATGCTCCGGTGGTCATTAAGGCAAATCATGCGGATTTATTTGCGTTATTCCCTCAACTCATGTAATAACACAAGATAGATGAAAAAATGCAAAATTCCTCCATTACATGTTTTTAAAACATTGGTAGATACAAAGTTGTCAAATCTATCTAGGTCTGTTGAAGACTGATTCAGAGCACTGTGTAATAGTTACCATGTATAAGTGCCTCACATTATGGAAAGACATTTTATCTGAAAATCCCTGGTTCCGAGCATTCCAGACATTAGACCCCATACCTGTGAGATTAGAGCTCACCACAGAACAATGTACCCTCATTCTATTCATTCCTTGGGGATTTTCAAAGCATATATATCAAATGGTCAACTCTTAAGCTTCACCCATTCATATATATGTTCTAATCTCACATTTTCATAAATCTGTCCCAAAGTATTGAAAACTTTGCTCTGCACAGTGTCTAAGTAAATGGTGAATGCCATTGGTGCTAATGCTGGATTACTTTTGTATAAAGGGTTTAGTGGATGATACTATTTGATTGCATCATCATTTACTAGTGAGCACTTTGTACTTGAGTCCCAATGAGCAAAGGACTCCTGTGCTTTTGTACCTAATAAGATGTGATTATTTAATTCAATTCAAGCGGGGAATGTTATTAATAACATATGTAATGCAAAAGGCTAAAGCCTAGGTAAAATAAGACTTACCCCATATACTAATTCTCCAACCATTCCATTCCAGATTTTTGTTTCTGCATCTCTGGCTCCATACTTGCCATCGGCAACGATTGTTAATTTGTATTTAAAGCCACAATGCCTAGCAATTTCAGCTGCCAAATCAACACAGTATCCCTCATAGCGATCATTTCCTTCAAACTGGTCGGCATTTTTCTTAAACATCACATATGGAGATTCCTAAAAACAATCCAGTTTGTTATCCAGAATTTGTTAGTTCACATAAATGAAACACATTAAAAAAAAAAGTGTTTTATAGTCCTTGATTTTACCAGAATAATCTGAATTATTTACTGGCTTCCATTGCCCCCACTTGTAAAAACTTTCCTGACTGTCAGTAATTTATAGTGATCAGTCCTGATCAGTCTTGCTGCGGTGTTAATGTTCAGTGCTGCCTCTTAGCAGCACTACTACCTGTCAAGTGCTTCATCATGCGAATCATAAAGAGGGAGAATATTATTCAGCGAGGAAATGAGATGGT
>CM044432.1:41173754-41203016 GCA_024363595.1 Xenopus borealis
AGTCCCATGTCAGATTTCAAAATTAAATATAAAAAAATATGTTTGCTCTTTTGAGGAATGGGTTTCAGTGCAGAAGTCTGCTGGACCAGCACTATTAACTGATGTGTTTTGAAACGTTTTCCCATGACAGTATACCTTTAAGGTATGGTGATCCAAATTACGGAAAGATCAAATTTCCAGGAAAACCCCAGGCCACAAGGATTCTGGAAAATAGATCCTATACCTTATATATATGTGTTCTTGGTAACACCAACGTAAAATTTAAATCTGTGTTAGTCTGAATAATCTGGGCATTTTTGATCAGTATATCATAATTTACATTTGTTGTTAAAGTAATCTTGACCACTAGTCGGTATGTTTGTTGTAGACACCACCTATTAATTTGTAGTCAGAAAATGGATGAGTATGAATAAATTACACTTAAAAATGTTTTTTAAGCTTTTTAAATCTGCGATACTTTGATATGATCAATGCCAAGTTTCATTGATTCATAAAGGAAATGTCAAAAACTCAGTATTTTAGTCTGACACAATAGACAACAACATCTAGCAGACATAAAATAATATTTTGCACAGTAAATATGATTATGAAAAATTTTGATTTTTTTTTTTTTATGTTTCCACACCAAATAATAGATTATTTTTGTTATCAGAGGGACACTGATGGCATTTGAAAGACACAAGCTGATTTGGCAGCAACATTGGAGATCGGCAGATCAGGCTCCTCTTCTAGAGACATAAATGTACATTGCAATATATGTAGGAGAGTCACGAAATTCAACAAATAAATATTCACGGTGACAGCAGATAAAATAGATTATAAAAAAAGCCATTTTGCTACTTATTACCATTTTCAAATTTCAGCAGTAATGTTTCAAGGGAAAATGAAATCTATTGATTATTACATTTTACTTTAATAGCATCTTTATACAGATGTAGATAAGTAGACAACATGTGTTCGGCAGAGAGAGCAAATGCACTTGTCTATTGCCTTACATTTATTCATAAGGGGGATGTGCCATATGCGTTTCTCTAATAAGAAGAAATAACAGTGATGCACTATAGCTATGGTTGCATTCACCAAGGAATATGATTTAGATCTCAATAATAATAATATTTTATTCAACAATATACGGACAGTGCTCTCTAGTAAGAGGTCCTCAAAATAGAAGGCCATTTAGGATGAGATTTGCATTAAATGACCACGTTATGTCCTGGATAAGCTTTGAACCATCACATGGGCCCCTTTATTGCAATCTTAGATTAATCATGCCCCCAAAACTCAGGCTTATGCTTGTGTGCTTGTGATAGATGTGGACAAAATGAATTTTCAAAACCTTAATTCAGTACAAACTCAATTTATGACACAGGTGTCTTTCAGGTTGATTTGTCTGGTTTAATATATTTTTTTTTTATGTGCATGTTGATTCATATTGATTTAAACTTACCACTTCAACCCAGATTGATTTGATTTGCGTCAGTGGAATCAATAAAAATCAAGCGATTTGTTCATTTTTACTCAAGGCTCTCTTGCTTTTGGGATAATGAGAAGCCTAGATCCTCAGACACATACAAACATTGACAAATGCTCTTCTAGCTATGAATTATATATATATATATATATATATATATATTCACCATTATCACAAAAAATGGTCATGAGGGGAAGCAATCAATGCAACAAAACTTGAGTGTGATTAAGGTCTCTATCTTGTTTTCTTACAATAATGTGCCTGAACCCAAGCTACATATAATAACAAATCAGTCCCACTTTGCTATGATAAAATTGGATTAAATGTTCTTTATCAGTATGATCAAAATAGCTTTTGGTGGGGCTATCTTCCCACTGAGCATAAATATTTACCTTAATCCATAACCTACCAACGTTAATGATACAATGAGGCCGAGCATTTTTTTGTCTCTCCGCTCTTGCAACAAAGTATCACCAAATCAAATATTCCATTAGAAACCAGGGAACCCCCAGGGAAATGTAAAAACAATACATAGGAATTATTGGACATGCAATAGCCTGGCACATTTTGTGCCTGAAGGGGCACTTTCTCATAGCCTAAGAGTAAGAACCCATTCAAGGAAAGAAATGCATCAGGAGAGTACATGTCCTAATAAAGTTTTTTAATGTTATAAACATTTTGGCTACTGCTTTAATAGTAGTGGGTCTCTTCCTGTTGAATTATTTTTGAAATGTTACTCACAGGATAAACAGTAGATAACTGATACCTTCTGAAGAATCCCATTTTGGAATTTATCCATTTTCTGCTGTGTAGTCTGTGCCCTTTTCTTTTTCAGCTTTGAATGGCTGCCCCCATGGCTACACAGCAGCTTATTTATATAAACTCTTGTAGAGTTTCTGAAGCAAACACATTTGTTTTACCATTGCAGCACAACACTGCATTATATTTTCATTACTTTAAAACTGGTGTTCCTGGCTTTACTGTTCCTGCGTTACAACGACTATCCTATTGATAAGAACATATAAATGGCTCAGAGGGTAGCACTTCATTTGATTGGATCCTGAGTTTGATTATACCCAGGTTTCTCTGAATTCAAATTTTTTGTAATGGGGAAAAAAAACGGAGAAACCGCCCATATTGATTTCAATATGTTTGCCATTTCACAAATTTTTCCATGGTTTCACAAATTATTCATCTCTAATTATTCCATTATAAACTATAACACTATAACACTTTTATGATAAAATCTAATAGGCATTGCTGGGTCAAACCAGTGTAGTTAAATTAAACTAGCTGTTTTGGGAACCTAGGGCAACATTATTCGGAAAAATCCCAATGTAAAATGACCTCCTCTGATGAAGCGCCCAATAGCGCGAAACGCGTCAGGAGGGAGTGGCTGACAAAGGTAGGCAGACAGAGGGGTAGCACTGCACTGTGGTTTTTTGTTTAAAATGATGTGTTTGTGAATATATTTTTTTGTGTTTGCACTAATAAATGTTTTTTCAGTATGAGACTGCACATAATTTGTATATGATTTAAAAGTTAAGTTTTTGGATCTGGGTGCAGTATCTACTGTGTGAGACAGCTGAATTGCCAAATAAATATTTAATTATATTTATTTAAAACTAAAAAACCTAGAAAAGTATCTCACCAGTAATATGTGGGACCTGGGTGCTCATATCCCAGGCCTACAGCAAAAGGTGGAGGTCTCCAACCAAAAGAGAAAATGGCAGGCACTCACAGATCCAGCAAACAAGCTTGTAAAAGAACTGAAAACTTTATTTAGACCACAAAGTAGGTAATTATATAACCTTATGGGGCTGATTTACAAAATTCACGTGAACAATTTGAAGTTCGATCGAATTTAATATAAATTCAAATTCAAATCTTCGAATATGCAAATTAGGCAAATTCGACCATCGAATATTCCAATTCGAACGATTTGAATAAAATTTTATTTGAATATTCGATGGTCGAATACTTCCCCTTTAAATTTTTATTCGACCACCTACTTCGCCAGTATCTACCGAATTGGCAATCCATAGCTGAGATCGAATAAAATTTTTTTTATATTCGATCAATCGAATTGCAGTAAAATCCTTTGAATTCGATAGTTGAATTCGGAGGATTTTACTTCCCCACTATTCCCATGGTCGAATTTCACATGTGTTTAGTGTCAGTAGGCACTTAAAGGGAAACTGTCATGGGAAAACATGTTTTTTTTTTTAAATGCATCTGTTAATAGTGCTGCTCCAGTAGACTTCTGCACTGAAATTCATTTCTCAAAAGAGCAAAGAGATTTTTTTATATTCAGTTTTGAAAACTGACATGGGGCTAGCCATTTTGTCAATTTCCCAGCTGCCCCAGTCATGTGACTTGTGCCAGCACTTTAGAAGGGAACTGCTTTCTGGGAGGCTGTTGTTTTTCCTTCTCAATGTAACTGAATAGAACGTAGTGGGGCATGGGTTTTACTATTGAGTGCTGTTCTCAGCTCTACTAGGCAGCTGTTATCTTGTGTTAGTGAGCTGTTATCTGGTTACCTTCCCATTGTTCTTTTGTAAGGCTGCTGGGTGGGGGGAAAGGGAGGGGGTGATATCACACAAACTTGCAATACAGCAGTAAAGAGTGATTGAAGTTTATCAGAGCACAAGTCACATGACTTGGGGCAGCTGGGAAATTGACGAAATGTCTAGCCCCATGTCAGATTTCAAAATGAAATATAAAAAAATCTGTTTGATCTTCTGGAACAGCACTATTAACTGATGCATTTTGAAAAAAACATTTTTTTTCCCATGACAGGATCACTTTAACCATAGGCTGAACATTATTTCAGGACTGATCTCTTTCCTCTAGAAATAACTTACCTTTCTTTTTGTATCGGAGTATAAGCAAATACAAAACAAACCATAAAACAATTGTATATTGGGTATATTTTTTCTTTCAAACTTGAATAATTTTCTCTGCTCTGGGTTTCAGGACTGATTCACACTGCTGGCTGCTATAAAATATACTAAAATAGAGTGCACTCCATCATGTACTTGAAAACTGATTAAAAGTAGATGACAATTTAAAAAACGAATCTGTCATGAATGTATTGACTGAATCGTGATGCTTCAATGCACAAATATTTTTCCTGCATGAATCACATTAATTCTGGAAACGTTTACCACTTAGTTACCATATGGCAATAAAACTTGCCATTTTTTCACTTAAAGTACTAAATTATTTTAGGAATGTCAATTATCAAGAATAATGATAGAAATAATATGGCTGCTATCAAATTGTGAACAGATTTTTCTGTACGCTCTGCTTGCTGAGCTTTTTACAGTCAAGCACATTATGTTCATTTGACTAGAACTTGCAAAAATTGCCATAAAGTTCTATTTTAGAGTTCACATAGGGATCTGTTTAAATGAAATGTATACCCTCAAAATAAATGAATGTATAAATGTTCGCTCCTCTGAGCATTTTTACAGCTCACATTAATCATTGCAAATGAAGAAGAGACTGTGACTTTCTGGTCTTCCCTAAGCAGAGCAACATTAGTCGGGTTCCCTCTTCTCCTGAAATATCCCAGATTGTAGCCTGGTCAGCAGAACTGCTCAGCAGGTAACACCATTCATGGGCATCCCCATTTCAGGAGGGGGCAAGTAGGTATAAGCCTCACACATAATGCTTCTACAAATATGTTGGCAAAGACACAATGAGACTGTTAGCATTAATACACTTAAAAGTTGCCAGATAAAATGGTTTTTGGGCTAAATAGCCTGGTGGGAAAAAAATGCTGTGCAGAGAAAATGATATAATAGTGTGGGGGGGATGAGCTTATCTTGACTTTTAAGTCCGAGGCACTGTAGACATCTTTACCCACTATGCAAGCAATCCTGTGCACACACATATATTATCAGGTGCATCCAACAGATACAATGGTTATTAATTAACCAACCAACACAGATACACCCATGGTAACCCGGTCGGCCACCCCGCTCATCTAGATGGACCGCAACCTGCGTATGTGCAGGATGGTGAGAGAGAGGAAAGAGCGACGGAGGGGATGCAGGGGAAAATAGCTACAGAGGGTATTCGGAGTGTGGAAGAGCGACATAGGGGAGGGGAAGGGGGAGAGCAGAGGAAAAAAAAAAAAAGAGAGCTGCGAAAATGGACAAGGGGTTGGTAGAAGACAATTTAAGAGGTACCTGCCCAGCGCCCCCTTGTTGTTGCACCCTAGGCAGGTATCTCTGCCTACCCCTAGTTGTGGCCCTGGATATACCTACTCACATACACACTTGCACAGACTCACACACACATGCATAGACTCACTCACATGTGCCGACTCACACACTTGGATTTACGCAGGCTATTATAAAAACAGCCAGTTTGACGGTATCTGCAGACACATGGAGCAGATTTTGGAGTGAAGACAAGTATTTTCTGTACCCAGGTCAACACAGAGCAAGTGGATGCCAGTAGAGCCTATGAACACAGAATCAAGTACATTCTGCATTGGAAATGAATAATAAACATAAATGTAAAATCAGTTTCTAACACTCTGCTTACATATTGATGATTTACAACAACCCCCTAATCTTAGCCTCTCAGCTGTAGCCCAGGGTACACAGAGCATGTGCAGTGTCACTGACATTCAAAACACAGCCAAGCAAGATTAGAAAAAGAGGAGCTGCTGTGGACCAGGCCAGAACTGGAAATGAGGGGCTGCCATAAGATGCCATAGAAAGTCATTATTTATTGGGCTGGTGGGGAGCTGATTCGGCCTCTCTGTACTTGGAATGCCAGGGCCGAGTTTGACTCCTAGTATAGACCTGCTGTGGACATATATAAAGGCATGGATAATTATTGATTTTGGTGTTTTCAGGTTTGTACAGAAAGTGCAGCATATGAAATACAGCATTTCCAGCCATGTTCTATTTTAGCCTTTTAACAAAGATATTGAGAACTTAGCCAGAAATTCATTGCACACAGTCTGACAAACAAGGACAATGCATTCATGCTTCTTTCTCAAGCACTTACAATGCAGTGTCATTGTATTAGACAGAAACTAAAATGTATTGCAGAACAGATTAAACAATCACTCACACTTTAAAAGATACAGAGCAACAGAAAATATGGTCCACCACAATTTGGAAACAAATCAATCAAATTAAGGCCACCCAAGGATTTTACACTAATAATAAGCTATTTACCCAATTTAAAATAGAACTAAAGCCTAACTAAAAAAAGAAGCTAGAAATGTTGTACATTATGTGTTGTGCTTCTGTACCAGCCCAAGGCAACCACAGCCCTTTAGCAGTAAAGATCTGTGTCTCCCCAGTAGATGCCCCAGTAGCTCCCCATCTTCTTTTCTGCTGATTCACTGATTCACATGCTCTGTGCTGCTGTCACTTACTGAGCTTAGGGACCCACTCACAATATACAGTACACATAGAATAGAAATGTCACAATATAAGGCTGATTAGTAAGTAATACAGATAATTAATATATATCAGCCTTGTAGCATCAGCTTACATGACAAACCTCCTGTGGCATCAGAATGTAAAAATCTATGTAACATGGCGTTATTATCTTACATGCTTTTTTTTTGAGCAACCACCAGACCTTACTTAAAAAGACCTGAAGTAGTGTAAAATAACAGCAGCAAATCTGGCATTTGCATGGCATAAAATTAAAAGACACCTTGAGAAATTCGCTATTTATTTTACACAGCTTTTTACACCATTTTTTCAATGAATTTAGTTCTACACAGCATTATATATAGACCCCTATATGTCTTTTCATAAACCACAAAATATAGTCACAGACATCAGGATAAATAAAAGATAACACAAAGACTTGGTACCAAAACGATACTATCAGTTACCTTAATTGTGGTAGTGTGGGCACCAGGGTATTCTTTTTCCTCTAATGTTGACCAACGCTGTATAAACTTTGCCACTAATGGATCGTCATAGTCCACAATTTGAAATCCGGAAACATTCGCCCCTCCAAACTGAATTTTTGATAAATCTCCATCTGTAAATCCCTGAGTAAAAATTGTCGTTTTTATGAAACATTCATTTTTGATGTTCCTCTGAGAAATACATTTTCCTCTGACTCTGCAGCAAGGGGTAATTACAGGCTTAGGGGCATTTACACATGTGCAGATGGGAGCAGAGAGGAGGGACTATGGAGGGTAGGGGGAAGGAGTTTTTATTATTTGAGGGGGTTGAATTCCCCTTTAAGGTATTAAGATCCAAATTACAGAAAGAGCCATTATCTGGAAAACCCCAGGTCCTGATCATTCTGGATAACAGGTCCCATATCTGTACTTCCCTTATAATTCTGTACATCAAACTGAATATTCTTCTTACACAAAGATTTCGATTTTTTTTGTAATAAAAGCTGTCAACAGAGGTTTTTTTCAGTCTTATTTTGGGACTAATATGGCGACTCCTACTAATCTATATATACAATAAACAACACACTGTCTATTTCATGCAAAAATAAACTGGACATCAGATATGCAAAATAAGCAACTGAAATATATATTACACTTACCAGATTCGCTATGATATAATGATATCCTTTAACATGCTTTCCTATTGTGATAACCTAAAAATGAAGAAATGTTGGAGAGTAATTGATAGTATCAGTTGATGCTAAATACAATCACATTCACTTAAATGTGAAAACACATCCTATGCACATGTTCTCTATCCTTTTCATACATGGAAATGTCTTGAACTGTGAATACTTCTGAAATCAGAGTGCAAAAATGAGGCTGATCTGCCATGCTTTATATTCATCTGTATGCATTTTAGCCATAAGCACGACATTCAGCTACTTAAAGGGGTTGTTCACCTTTGAGATAACTTTTAGTATAATGTAGAGAGAGACATTCTGAGATAATTTGCAATTTGTTTTCATTATTTATTATTTACGGTTTTTGAGTAATTTCGCTTTTTATTCAGCAGCTCTTCAATTTGCATTTTCAGCAGTCTTGTAACTAGGGCCCAAATTACCCTAGCAACCATGCATTGATTTGAATAAGAGACTGGAATGTGAATAGGAGAGAGTCTGAATAGAAGGATCAGCAATAAAAAGTAGCAATTACAATACATTTGTAGCCTTACAGAGCCTTTGTTTTTTTTAGAAGGGGACGGCGATGCCCATTTGAAAGTTGCAAAGAATCAGATGAAAAGACAAATAACTATAAAACTATAAATAATAAATAATAAAAACCAATTGAAAAGTTGCTTAGAATTGGCCATTCTATAACATAATAAAATTTACCGTAAAGGTGAACCACCCCTTTAAATGTAGTTCGGACACTGTCATTTAATTTAATATTACTTAGCTTGATGCACTGATTGTGGATCGATCTCTATCTCTCCTTTAAACCATATATATATATATCCCCATGGTGTGAATTAAAGATTATAAAAGTGTCATCTTCAAATAAAATCACCATCTGTCAAGGACACCATGCATTGGATAAATTGAAATAGTTCAAAAAGCAATAGGGTTTTCTAAAATTACAGGAATAGTGCTGAGGTGGAACTACTGACTATACCTTATTAAGCAAGATATAGAAGTGAATAAATATATAATAGAATTTATTTTCTAGGCTTATCTGCAGCTGAATGAGCAACATTGTTGCCAAAAGACTGCAAAGAGTAGAACTGATACCTGGAAGATATTAGTAAGTGTTTCTGTACTGAGACTCAGTGTTACAAAGAATTCCTAAGGGCACCGATATGTTCCAGACAATCAACATCAAGTATTTAATGATTAATGTGAAGTACAAAAAAAATATTACTGGTGGTGATAAGACCCGGGCCTAGGTTACATAGGAAAAGTAATTTCTGCCACTGATCACACGCTAATGATACAAACTCAGAACACTTCACTGAGTTGTGATTCTGACCTCTAGAATCCCTGTTGTATATGATTAACTTACTGTTAAAGTTCATTCTGATTTGCAGTTGATTTACTCTGTACAGACTGAGTAGTAAGCATTATCTTGCCTATGCTGTTATAATGTTCAGTTTTCAAAATTCTAGTTCAGCTGTAAGGCCTGGTACACAGCAGATAGCCTTTAATGTTAATGCCACATCTACTGTACTAAGGGGCAAATTTACTAAAATCCCCAAAAATGTACTAATTACCCAAAAATCCCTCGAATTTCCTTGATTTTTGATAAGCATTCGACTATGGAATGCTTATCAAATAGTTTTAGACTATCATTTTGCTCGATATTCGATTTCTCGATTAAATTGTACGATTGGATACCGATCGTTCGATTTCACGAAAAAAACATACTTTTTCCTTCAAGCCTCCGAAAACTTCATACGATTCGAACGATCGAGGCATTCGATCGTACGAATGGTATTCAAGTGGTCTTTGCCAAAGAAGCCTATGGGGGGCTTCCCATAGGCTTCTATTGGTATTCGGTAGGTTAAATCTGGCAAAGTAGGCATTCAAAGGGTTTTAAAATTTTAAATCCTTCGATCATTCGATCTATTCGGTGTTTGATGATCGAAGATGCCAAATTGGCATCTTCGGTCATCCGAAAAAAACGTACGATCGGTATTCGATCGAACTTCGATCTCTTCACACGAATTTTGTAAATTTGCCCCTAAATTTTTTACAAATGTAAAATGACATATAAAGGGCCTAAAGGTAATCCCATGTGGGCTGAAATTTGGATATGCAACTGATCTGCCTACTGTAGATTAACACTGCTATTTTGCTACAGATGGCTGACCTGCAGTCATTTAACAGATTAGAAGTCCACACAACGATCCCATGCAAGTCTGTATAGAAGTTATTAGTTAACCTGATTTATAGTTTATGTTGATCAAATATTGTGTTGTACAGTACAGAAGCTTGATCAAGTGAATCCCGTTGGGGAATTTTAGAAGTAAAGAAAATGGGAAATAGCTATTCTGCATGTATACTAGGAATGAACTGAATTCCAAATTCAGCTTGGGATTCTGATGATACTGGAATATGAGAACCTGGCTCACCTGAATCAGAACCCTTAGAATCATGTTACTTTAGAAGTCTGGACAACGGAAAATGCAAGTCTGTTTTTGTGATTTAGCTAATTTAAATATGTAAATTTGGGTTTGGTTTTGGGTTCTTCCTTTCAAACTATCTGTAACATTCTTGTTTCTGGTTTTCTGATCCAAATGTTGAATATTATTTTACAGGAGCAGTATCCCTCCCTTTCAATGGCATAATAATAGAGTAAGTAGAGTCCATTGTCACAAGGGGGGCCTGCGGAACAGCAGGGTCAGCTTCCTCTATAGCAGGACCAGGCCAACTCACTGGTGCACTCAAGGAAATTCTCTCTCATCCCCCCAAACACACTCCCCCCAAATGGTCCCGAAGTGACACATGGTGGGTGAGGGACTGGGGAGTGACATGCCAGGAGGTGTGGAAGAAGTACTGATGCACTGGTAGGGTTGTGATAATCCTTTTGTGGTGGGCCACAGACTAGGGGCAGCCAAGTAGAAGATGCACATGCCTAGCTGCTCCCTTACCACCCTAATTCTGGCCCTGATTTATAGTAGAGGAAATCATCCCTCCCCATCCATTCTCCTGAAAATGCAGTAGGCAGGGCAAGCTGGTAGGGTGAGGGGGACACAAGAGACACTAGGCTCGTGAGTGGGCAGGGTTGGGGGTTGCGTACAAGTCTGGCTCCTCCCAAGATTACCCTCCCCAGATTATTTGGTGGGGGGGCCATAGTTACTTAACTGCTCCCTTTTCAAATTTAGTTCACTGATTAGTCCTTCTGTTGAACATAAATAAAACAACAGGCAAAAGGTAAGATATTTGTATTCTTTGTTATTTCATACACTTAACATGACAAAAACTGGACTACTCCTTATCTGAAAGCCTAACTAAGTGAAGCTGGGGGAAGGTTTGCTTATACAAAGGAAGGGTTACCACCTGTCTTGTTTTGACTCATACAGCCTGGTTTTTATAAGAGCTGTCCTGTTCAAAACCTTATTCAAGTTCAAAACCTGGCAAATTGCCCCAACCACGCAATGCAGAATGGCATGCCTATCCACATCACTGACTACAAACAACACCCCAAGGCATCACCAACCTTACCAACCCATCCACAGATGCCACAGTCACGCCCCCTTTGTTAGGATTTTGCTTTTGACAATGGTGATAGAACTAATGTCTAAGTGGACTTGTTTTGATTATGCTTATAAGATCAGGAAGTAGAATGTGATTTTTTTTGTGCAACAAATACAAAACCATACATATATGTTATTTAAGACAATAGGTAACAAAAATGTTCAGCACAAGTCCTATTTTTGAACTAATGTTGTTTGTGCAGATAAAACATGCTTCTCCAGACATTCAACAGACAGCAAGCATAATGCTTGGAAAGGCCATAACAGCAAAATCCAAAGCAGAAGCCACACGTGAGCATACAAAATATGCCTTCTCCCTCAAAAAAGATAGAAAAAACAACTGAGCAATTTAGAATTAGTGCAATTTAGAATTAGTGCAGTATCTATTGCCAACTTTCTGGCCAAGCATGAGTGTTGCTAAACAAAACCTTTGATATTATCAAGTATCATCAAGTATGTCAAGCACTTTACTTCATTGCTAGGTAATGTAAAATAACCTACACCTGTATAATAGCATACTACTATAATCCTGTTAAACTTCTCAGTCTCAAGTTAGTACACCTTTTTTCATTGTAATCTTTGATAAATATTATTAGTGTTTCAATCGAACCTCCGCCTTTGATACATGCACCCCATTGTGCTGGCAGCTGTCTGCATGGTGTTTGATCTCAACAGGGACAAACCTGATCTACGATGTCGTTCACTTTGTCCCTCTCACAGTCCAGAATCACCCTCCTTTCCTTTTTAAGTTCTAGGTCCTGAAAAAGGGAACGGTAAGTCTCATCTTTCCTGTCGTTATTAATGTTGCCAACGTTGATTGCCGTCACTTGCCATTTCTTCTCAGCGGCTGCGTCTAGCACAGCTTGCAGAGTTGTCAAACCTGTGAAGGAACACAATTCAATGTTAATTTCTCATGTGTGGAAAATAAATGTAATACACACACAAATGGGACCTGCACACTCAAAAAAATATAGTCATGCTGCAGTAATTTTTAACATGATCTTTATATGTAAAATTCATTCATTATACAAAACATGCTTGTTACAAAAACATTGAGCAGACATAGAAAAATAAGTTTTTTCATTTACATACCACAATGCCGTAGAGTAAGAATCAAAGTTTAACAAGTGAGCAGACACCCTTGCCAAGATGAGAATTACCCTGACGTTTCGGCGTAAATTCTTTATCAAAGGGAATTCTTAAAATACATGTACTCAAGGTATAACAGAGTAAAGTATATGAAAATAAATAATCAAAATCAGGACAAAGTGCTATGCAACATACATTTTCTTTCCTTGAAGCAAATATTTATAGGGGGTGGGTTACTCACCTAGAATACAAACCCACACACACTCCTCAGTGGGACTAAAGCTGCTTTCTAAATAGTTCACTACGTCTCACCACCTTATGCTCCTAGACTACACATAGGGGCAAATTGACTAACCTGTGAAGTTACGCTAGCATGGGCTTCGCTAGCGTTTGTCGCATTTCACCAGCTACGCAATTCGCTAAAATACAAATTTGCACTCAGGGTGGTGAACGCATTTAGGCTAGCGATGCATAATTTGCATATGGCGCGAAGTTGAAAGTATTATAGAAGTATATGTTACAGCTACTACATTACACTACACAAGCCCAGGAAATCTTTAATAAATAAAATAAAGTTGTCCTATTACATGTGCCTAAAACATGTGCCCCCTGTATAGTTGAGTTGCCATATGTTGGGAAATGTAGGGGGGGGAGGAGGGTAAATTACGCTATTTTTCAGACTATCACCCTAAAAAAAGTAAAAGACTCCCAGCGTTTTTTTGGGACTTAGAAAAAATTTCACGATTTTTTTTAAAAACTCCTATCTATTGTATTGAACTTCGCCAGTTCTGACCTGGCAAAGCAAAGTCAAGCGCAAAAGGTAGCGCTCAGTAAAATGGTCATTTTAGTGAATTGGAGTAGTTACGTTCCCTTTGTCAGTGTGCAACTTCGCCTGGTGTAAGGGTGCGAAGTTGCGCTAGCCTATCTACTTCGCTAGTGAATTTTCGCCAGGGACACTGTTAGTAAATTGGCGAAGTTGTGAAATGACATCACGCTGGCGAATAAGCGCTACAGTTAGACGCTTCACGATTTTGTGAATTTGCCCCATAGTATCTAACACTCATCTGGCTTATCCTTATTCATGGGGCTCTATATACTGAACCCTCTTGGCCTCCTGTCTCAAGCCATACATCTTCTACTGTATATGGAGGGGCCAATCCAGTGTTCCCTCTAATTTTCTTTTGGTCACGTGTGCAAATAATGTTTTGCGAGCAAAAGGTGTGCTACTAGATGTGGGATTATCTGAATAAGTATGAAATTATATGTTATCGCACAACACTTTCAATGCAAGACACAATTAGGTGAGTTCACTATCCTCAAAATATGAGTCCCCAGCTTATAGGGAACATTGTGCATCTCATACACCATCCAACCTCTTTCTGAGGGGGAGCTAAGAGAAGGAGTGTTATTGTCAACTGGGAGTAATAGGATTTAATCTGGCACACCCATACCAATGGAACTCTAACCCACCCACAGTGACTGACGTCACATAAAATGCAGCCCTATTCTCCTAAGAGACATTAACATTTAAGAAGTAGCAAATGCTGAAGTGGTGACTCACTAGCTCTCTTGGTTTAGAGACAAGATATTCATTAATTAATCTTTCTATATGACAAATTTAATATATGTACAGTTTTTGTCTATGTAGATTACATTTTAAAGATGAGGGGGAGGGAAAAGCAAGTAGGTGGCAGGGAGAATAAAACAATGAGAAAGATGGTAAGGTGTAAGATGTAAATTATATTTGGGATGGGAACAAAGTGAATTCATTATTTTGGTATGTCAGATTCCAAAATCAATTGCTAGAGTACAACAGTACAAACATATATGCACCATTTTAATCACAGAAATTTTTTTTAAAGTGGCTAGGTTTTCCTTATGATGGTAACAAAAACACTTTCTTTGTTCCAAATATTTTTCCTGGTTCCACATTCAACTTGTACAGAAACAGTTGTAAACTAGTATTATTAAGGGAATAAAGAAAGCCATCCACAGGTCAATTTTAGCGTTAGGTGACTGACTGACCAATGGGGCAATTGATTGGATGCTTTCTGCTTTGGCCATCCACTCATACAGCTCAGAGGTAAAGTAAGGTATCTTTAAATGCTACATTTATGTCCCCATTTATCTTACATAGAAACAGATATATGGCTTTTCCAGGGCCTAAGGCCTCTGTTCAACTGCATGAATTATATACTCACCCATGTGGACTCTAACAAGGCTCAAACAGAAGCTTTACTGCAAGTTGTGCTAGGAGACATGCAATGAATCAGTCTGCTAAGCTAAGTAGATAATTGTAATTTCAAATGTTGTAGATAACCCCTACTTGATTGGTGTTCTCTGAGTAATGTGTAAATATTACGTCTGCCAATTCACATTATATAGTTATCTGTTTCTTAATATATTCAGCGCTACGAAATATGTTGGCGCTATAGAAATACATGTTAATAATAATAATAATATCCTCCAATAATTTCCCCAGCATAAATATTATTTTTGGTGTGAATCTTCTTGAACGGCATCATTAAAATCTTGTGCTTGTTAAACATCAGTCCAAATGTAAAGTTCCATTTTCATTATAAAAAATAAACTGCAATTAATGTCATTTGCTTTGTGTAATTGTGAAAACTCTTACATTGTGCTACTTGTGCTAATGGAAAGTAAATAACTTAATAGAAGGTGTTGAACAGAAAGTTAAATTGGTATGCACACACGAGTGTAACACACATGGGGGCACAAAAGCATGCATAAACTGGATCTGTGTTGAATGAATAAGGAAAAGATTCACTGAATACTAATACATACATACATATATATATATATATATATATATATATATATTAATTTGGCCAGGAAAGGAAATCAAACATGGTTTCCCTAAATGCCTTCTTTGGGTTTAGTTTACACATAAACCATTTATCAACATTTTCATTTTAGCAGCTATGTCATGCAATTTATTGAAACATGGGTATGGGATCCATTATCCAGAGACCCATTATCCAGAAACCTCTGGATTACAGAAAGACTCCATTTTATCCAAATAATCTAAAAATGATTTCCCTTTTTCTCTGTAATAATAAAACAGTAGCTTGTACTTGATCCCAACAAATATATAACTAATCCTTATTGGAAGCAAAACCATCCTATTAGGTTTATTTAATGCTTACACAATTTTGTAGTAGACTTAAGGTTTGAAGATCCAAATTACAGAAAGATCAGTTATCCCTAGGTTCCATACCTGTATCTAAATATAGAAGATACAAATAAAGTAAACACTGAATGATTTTTAAAAAAACATCAAAAAAATTGAGTTTTTTGGACAATTACTAGCAAGAAAAAATCCAAAGACCTGTAAAAGTCTGAATGGCTAAAAAAAAAGTCCAATAGGATCAGTGCAGCTCCCAACTGATTCCAATAGCTGACATTTTGTATTAGAGTTTTTTGTGGCTTATAAAAAGAAATATTTGTGAATGAAATCGAAACTTGAATAGTAATTAATAGGCCCCTTAACAATTGTGAGAGGCTAGATTGTATGCCATAACCTTTAATAGCTCTGTGGCACATTTCCACTGCCAATGCTGGGATGTAACTGAATCTTTAGTTTTTGATTTCAATCACATTCCCAAAGTTAGAAAAAAAACCTTTCATTCATTGTGTCAGCAGAAGCTGATACAGGTATAAGATATATTATCCTAACTATTATTTATTCAATAAAGTCAGCCTAGTTTTACATTTCATAAATAGAAGCAGCATCTGTTGGCATTTAAAAGTATACAGATGTGGGACCTGTTATCCAGAATGCTCAGGATCAGGGGTTTTCTGGATAACCAATATTTTCTTAATTTGGATCTTCATACATTAAGGGGCAAATTTACTATTGTTCCCCAAAATTCCCTCGAGCTTCCTCGAAATTCGATAAGCATTCGACCACTGAAATTTCCTTCGAGCAGCTGAAAAATTCGAACGATGGAACGCTTCGATTGTACGAATGGTATTCAAGCAAGACTAAGTCTCAGGAGCCTATGGGGGGTTTACCTATTACCATTCGGTAGGTTCAATCCGGCGAAGTAGGCAGTCGAACAATTTTAAAATTTTGATTCCTTCGATCACCGAATGATTGAATTATCGAATAACCGATTATTTGATCTATTCGATAATTAAGTATTTGATGATCGAAGAGGCCAATTTAGAATATCTGAATATACGAAAAATTTGTCCGATCAGTATTCGATCGAATTCAATAGAACTTCGATCATTTCACGTGAATTTTGTAAATTTGCCCCTAAATCTAATAGAAAATCCTGTAAACATCAGAGGTGGGGGTATTTCAGTTCATTCATATATTTGGTTGGTAAAAATTGGTGCCCAGGAGCAAATTTACCCTGCATTTATAAATAATCACTGAACTAGTTGACATCTTGCAGGGTGATATTCAATAGATAAAGTTAATCATTCACTTTAAATTATAGATTAAACTCACATTTCTGTACTTTTCTGTATAAACATATCAGTAATAATCCTTTAACTTTTAGCTTTAACATTTAACAACTGCAGGTAGCATATTGAGAGCAACATTGTGATTGGTTGACATTTAATGAGGTGATTAAGTGCTGGCTAACCCCTGTCTGTTTTAAACCCCACCTCCTAGCTAAAATAACATTACCCTTTGCTCCTTGAATAAGTGAGTGCTATAAGGTTTAATTGGGTAACTACTGTTTTTATCTTAAATGGTTAAATAGTACAGGTATGGGACCTGTTATCCTGAATGCTCGGGACCTGGGGTTTTCTGGATAATGTATATTTCTGTAATTTGGATCTTCATATCTTAAGTCTACTAGAAAATCATGTCAACATATAGGGGCAGATTTACTAAATTTGTGTGAAGGATTTGAATATTCTCGCGAATAGTATCGAATAGTCTCAATTCGATTGTGCGACTATTCGAATATGCAAATAGAAGTCTTTTGTCGCATTTCAATTGTACGATCAAATGCTTCGAACGTTCGATTTGTATGCTTTTGTCGAATAGTCAAGCGTTTTTTCTGCAACTGTTTGTAGAATCGTTCAATTCTGGCAAATAGTCGAAAATGCGCTCAAAACCGGCCAGTCGAATTCGAGGGCTAAAAATCCTTGACAATTCGACCCTTAGTAAATCTGCCCCTAGTGGTTTTATTAATTAAAGTCTTATTTTTTTTGTTAAAGTGGAAAACACTATTTTTTCAGAGGGAAAGGTTTTAAATTTTTCATGATTTATTAAACCCCCGAAAGTTGCTAAAAGAGTGAATTAAGTACTCCAACTCAAACCTGTCGAGGTCATGTAGAAGTCAATGGTAGATGTCCCATTTACAATTGGAAGATATCAGGATCTGCACTACAATAATCCAATTAATTTGTGGTTTTCAAGCAATAATCTTAAAAATTGTGTCTCAAATCCAAACCAATCATATGATTCAGATTTTTTAACAGTTTTAGCAAGTCTTTACCCTCACCAGAATTTTTGGAGTTAATTTATTGATAAATAGGTAAAAATGTGGATGGGAGTGTGGTTTTAAGAAAACAGAGAGACATTTTCAGATTTTAGTGAATAACCCACTAAATAAACCCAACAGGTTGATTTTGCTTTGAATAAGGATTCGTTATAGACATGAGCATGCTCTTTAGCATAGAAAAAGTGAACAATATTTAAGGGCAGATTTATCAAGGGTCGAAGAAGATTTGAAGTTTTAAATTCAAATTTCAAATTTATTTTAGTGAAATTCGACTAGGGAATAGCCCAAATTTGAATTTTAAAAAAAATTTGGATTTTGAAATGTCTCATGCACCGTCACTTTGATAATTCAAAATTGACTATTCACCATCTAAAACCTAACAAAGTGGTGTTTTAGCCTATGTTGGACCTCCTGCTTTTTAAATTTTTTTGTAAAAAAACTCTAATCGAATTCGATTAATATTCGTTTTGTGTTTGCAGTTCGATCCTATTCACGCGAATTAAAAAAATTCAAATTTTTTAATACATTTTGATTGGTCATTTTTTCAGAAGTTCAAGTTTATGGGAGTTTATACTCCCATAAACTCGAAATTAGACCCCTGATAAATCTGCCCCTTAAAGTTGGACAATTTTGGAAACGATTAAATGAAAGGGGCACGCTTCACTCCATGGGGTACATTTTTCAAAGAGTTAAGTTCCACCACCACTGCTTGATCGAAAATGGACCTATTTGGTCCATTTTCGTTCGAAAATTACCACCCAAAAAAAATTAGATGGCCAAATTTCGAAGTTTCTTCACTTCGACCATTAGTAAATCTGCCCCTAAAAGTAACGTTCTGCCAGAGAGTGAAATTCCGCAGCTCTCAGTTATTCTCTGTGGGATTATGAAAGGTGTATTTATCAATGGATGAAAGTGAAATTTCACTCTTCGATAAATACAGCCATAGAAATTAATGGAGAGCGGCAGAATTTTACTCTAATAGCGGAATATCACTCTCAGGGGCAGACTTTTTTTGGGGGGTAATTTTCGATCGAATATGGACCAAATGGCTCAAGGAGGCTTTAAGGTGGTTAAGTGTCGAATTTGAAGGATTTTAAAGGGCCAGTTCTTCCACTACTGAAAATTGGATAGTCGAGGTAGCCCAAAATTACTTTGAAATTAGAATTTTTTAAATTCGAATTTTATTTGAATTTCCACTTCGACCCTTAGTAAATCTGCCCCTTAACGTCACTCTTTGATAAATATACCCCCATGTTCCTTAATTAGCTTTAAAGAGCTTGGCTAAAATCACTGGTTTGGCAGACCAGTGGTATCAATGAAGACTTGGCCCTATGATTGATATAAAGTTACTTTTGGGTAACAATATGTAAATATAGAATCCGGCCATCTCCCCATACATCCTCCATACCCAGTCTATACTTGTAACCTTATTTTACCTACTTCTAACATATTACATGCCATCATTTACAATGTTCAGTCACTCTACTTTACTTCTGCCTTTACTATTGGGGTTTGCACCTATGTTACCTACCACAGACAAACACGCATATATACTGTAATAATGAATTTCATGAGAATCCAATTAACTCACTGATTTTAGAATGTGGAAGGGAGCCAATGCACTTAAAGGTAACCATACAAACAAAATGAGAGCATACAAATTTCCAGCAGGCAGTGCATAGGTTTAAATTGAAACAAACATCCCAGATAATGCCAGCCACTGGGCCATTGTTATCTTGAACATTAATTTAAGGTCAGCATTTCTATACAAACCATAAAAGAGAGTAAGAAAGGTTGCTTTTGTGCTTAGAATCTATCTTCTGGTCAAACTAAGAATCTTTATATAAGAGGATTTTACTTTTTGCTGAAATCTGCCAAATCAAATTAGTTTAGTTGAAAGGTGCATTACATTCTATGACCTTTAAACATTCCTTTGTGTGTGATTGATCATATTCTTAATATAATATCAATTTCCTTTTGTGTTCAAGCATAAGATTACCAAGTGCACTGCTAACTTTCAGATTGATATTCATTTATATAAACTAGCTTAAGTGACATTTTGAAGCTGAAACAATTCTGCAAAGCATTCTATCAGCCAGATGAGAGAAACACACTTAATTCATTGACTGTGCCGATACTGCTGTTTGTTTTAAAAATAAAAAAGAAATAAAGGTTGTTATTTTCAATACTTTGCAAACAAAATGTCTTTTTAAACTCAAACATGCATTATTTAATTCCTTAAATCAGTCGAAGCAGGTTTAAAACTCACCTCTATCACTGTCATAAAGATATGCAAATTTATCCCATTGATAGTATTCAATAAGACTGAGCAGTGCTCCTTTGAGGTCCGGCCTCATCTGAATTACAAATGGATGGGTACCATCTGTTGGAAAGCTTGGGGTTATAAAGGAGACATGAAGAGTTCCACAAAATGATGTGATAGTATTTACAGACTTCTTATCATAAAATCCAAATATAGCAAAGACTCCTCTTGAAAACTGTGAGCAGACTGCAAGACAAAAATGAAAACAAAACTCTTTTAATCTCTACAATTGTGTTAAATTAATCTTTCTGTAAAAAGTTAGAATTTGGAACATTTCTACAATGTGAATCTTTAAAAAACAAAACAAAAAAACAATAACATTTAAAGGAAAACTATACCCCCAAAATGAATACTTAAAGGGCAAGGAAAGTGTAAAATATAATAAGGCTAGAAATACTGTATTTTGTATACTAAACATAAACATGAACTTACTGCAACACAAGCCTAATCAAACAAATGATTTATGCTTTCAAAGTTGGCCACAGGGGGCTGTCATCTTGTAACTTTGTTAGACATCTCTGCAATATCAAGACTCGCACATGCTCAGTGTGGTCTGGGCTTCTTAGGGGTCGTCATAAATTATCAAAAAACAAAGCTACTTCAGTTCTGCATGGCTGGTAAGTAAGGCAGGGGCTCCCCCTGCTGTTCATAAGTATGATTGTTAACCTGCCAGAAGTTAGGGACTGTATGAAAATTCCTATCCACAGCAATAAATGAAGGGATAATTTCACTGCATACATTCAGGTTTCTTATAAAAACAGTACACATTTTTTAATTAAAGTATATTGGAGATAGATTTCTTTTTCATTAAAGAAAGTAAAAATGGGATTTTATTTCTTTGCCTTTCCTTGCCCTTTAAGCAACAGATGCTTGTGGTTTTGGTATTGAAGAATAAGTCGCTTTAACAAATTTGCCTGATTTAACATCTTTCTGGATTTTGCATAATTTTTATCTCGTCCCCTGAAAAATGTAAAATAGGAGTGCTATTGTGTTATTATAAACAAGTAAAGCGCCAACCTATTTCACAGTGCTGTACAATAAATAGGTGTATACAGATTTATACAAAACCACCAAATACAAGAATGAAAGAGGGAATCTTCATATCTGAGAAAACTGATGCAAAAATTAAGAACTATGAAAAAAGAAAGCAAAGTGAGAAAAAAATGGCAGATTTTCTCAGACTATGATAAACCTGCATCTCAGTGTGCCCCATCAGTATATGATCTCATACACATATTTAGGGCACTATTTATAAAGCTTCTGAAATCTCAGGAAATTATTTTCAGCTTGTGCAGATTATTCCCACTTAAATATTTATAAAATCTCAGCTTGCATACAATAAAGCTTCAAAAACGCTTTAATCATTTTTGCTATGTTTGACAAAATTCCACTATTTGCTAGGGGAAGATGAAACACTTTATCATTAATATTAACACTTTATCATTAATATTATACTCCCCTTGTGATCATGTTGTTGAAACCAACGGAATTTCTATTTCTGAAATTTGCGCACCTATTTAAAGAAAGGCGATCAAATACATCACCCCAAGCATCACTATTTTGGATGGCACATTTAGCAAGGGTAGAATTTCGAATTTATGTGAGCTTTTTTTAAACTCCTTTAACTTCTATTGAAATCAAAATTCGATTTGGGGAAATTTACAAAGAAATTTATATTTTTTAAACTCAGACACATTTTACGAAAAACTTGAATCACTCAAAGTTTTTTTCTCCAAAAAAAAAAAAACTTTCAGGAAGGCTACAAACATTACCAAATTGATCCCTGGACCTCTCCCATAATCTTATATAGTAATTTGGCAGGTTGTAGGTGGGGAATAATTGAATTTGAATTCTTAAAGTAGAATTCAACCTGTGGGGAAAAAAACGAGTTTGGATAATTCCCTAGTCAAATTTGTCAAGCTGCTAATTGATTTTAATCAGCAGTCATTATTTTTTTCTCATTGAGAAAACTTTGCAAACAAATCAATCACTAAATATTTTAATACAGTTCTGGCTGATGGCAGTATTTGCTATATATACTGTATATAGACATCCAATTTTCTGCATCCTACTGTGAGAATTCATCATGTAATTAATAAACTGAATACTTTGCCTTACTGATTTCCTACGACAATTGCACATTCCTAAACAATATCCCCTAGTAATGCAGCACTTGCAACAGGAGGCCCGCTTTAATACTATTTAAATACTAACATACTATTTGATACTTGATAATAGTATTGGTGGCTGTAGCTGCTCAGGAAAAGCTTGAGAACTTTTATTTCCTTCCTTAATCTGCTGCAGATGGTGTTAAATTACCCATTAACACTGGTTGTACTGAGCCCTTAAATATCTCTTTATCGTAGCACAGCTGCTGAACACAATTTTTGCCATAATTTAGGTGGATATTCGCCATCTTATTACAGGGATTTGGCTCAAAGAAGGCAAGAAATGTAAAGGTTCCTTCATGTAGTTTTCTATTTTGTGTACATGTGGCTTTCAAATAGTCATATAATCTACTGAAAACTTTCCCATTCAGTTATTAATAAAATATTGTTTAAAGGGATCCTGTCATGGGAATTTTTTTTTTTTTTTCAAAATGCATCCGTTAATAGTGCTGTTCCAGAAGAATTCTGCATTGAAATCCATTTCTATTCTATGTGTACTGTATAATGTGAGTGGGTCCCTAAGCTCAGTAAGTGACAGCAGCACAGAGCATGTGAATCAGTGAATCAGCAGAAAAGAAGATGGGGAGCTACTGGGGCATCTTTGGAGACACAGATCTTTACTGCTAAAGGGCTGTGGTTGTACAGAGGCCCAAAATATAATGTAAAACATTTCTAACCTACTCCTTTAGTTAGACTTTAGTTCTCCTTTAAAGGGATACAGTCTTCAAAATAAAAAGTTGAGTTTAGTAGCAAAAAAGAGTCTTTGACTTCTAAAAATATAAAATCACTTTTACTTGCATAGAGGTTTCTTTCTTGTACAGGTATGGGATCAATTATCCAGATGTTATCCAAATTTTAAAAAACGATTTCCCTTTTCTCTGTGATAAAAGAAACAGTAGCTTGTACTTGATTCCATCTAAGATATAATGAATCCTTATTGGAAGCAAAACCAGCCTATTGGGTTTATTTAATGTTTACATGATTTTCTAGTAGACTTAGGGGCAGATTTACTAAAGTTCGAATTGTTGAGGGTTTTTAGCCCTCAAATTCAACTGGCGAATATTTGGCGAATAAATATTCTGCAAAATCGAATAAAATATTCGCCGGCTTTGAGCGCATTCTCGACTATTCGTCAGAATTGTACAATCGAACGATTCTACGAAAAGTCGCAGAAAAAATGCTCGAATATTCGCCAAATTCGTATGAATCAAACATTCGAAGCGTTTGATCGTACAACTGCAAAAGACTTATGGGGGCTTCCCATAGGCTTCTATTGCAATTCCGTAGGTTCAATCTGGTGAAGTAGGCAGTTGAATAAAAATTTAAAGGGCAAAATCTTCCATTGGCAAATAGTCGAGTGCTCGAATATATATTTATTCGATCTATTCGATCTGCCCGGCTATTCTATATTCGATGGTCGAAAATACTTAATTTGCATATTCGAATAGTCACAGGATCGAAAAGAGACTATTCGAGACTATTCGCGCGAATATTCAAATCCTTCACAAGAATTTAGTAAATCTGCCCCTTAAAGTATGCTGATCCAAATTATAGAAAGATCCATTATCCGGAAAACCATATGACCTGAGCATTCTGGATAACAGGTTCCATACCTGTATACCAGGTAAACCAGGAAACCACAGACCATTGGATCTCAGGTTATGAAATCCAAACCACTAATGGTATATAAAACAACACAGCACTCTTAAAACTAGTATAAAAAAATGAAATGTATTTATAAATAGGCAGGGGATGGGGGCTATTTGATAGTGGTATTTATATATAATGAAAACAGATTCCAATGAAACACCAAGGCACATTTGGTTTCTGAGCGACTTTTTGTTTTCCAATGTATGAGTTATATAAAACTTGAAGCATTATTTAAATTTAAGAACCAGTAAATTAGAAAATAAATTAATGTTCTATATCAAATAAACGTTGCACTATTGTGTATACCATATGCAAAGTTTTAATTTTACAGGCGAATGATGTGGGCATTTACTGTCGGAGTCTGAGGTTGATCAACTGAAGTTCTTACAGGTGTGAACAATGCAGGGCCCTATAGCTTGAATGTGGGGTGTGAGCAATGCAGGGGCCAGTTACACAATGTAAGCAGTCACTGCAGCCACACAAGGGTGGCATCTGGTCCACAGGCCACTAGTTGGACAATCTAAACAAATGACAGCAATCGCAATGCTCTTTATCAGTACTTAGCAGAATGCAAAAACAATCCTAGGTGTGGGAATTCAGAGCATAAGTTGTTCTATGTTTTGTACTCAACCATAAGTACCATGTATGTTTGGCAATTATTCACCTCAGAAAACATTATTCATAAATTGTTGTCAAATATACCAAATGATCCAACAATGGTTTTGTCAAATAGAATATTTGGTAATATCATTACCCCAAGAAACATGTTTCACTATGCAACACTTTACTTTTATAACATTATTGAGCAGCAAATAGATTCAGTTTCACAAAAAAGCTCCTCGGTTGGTGTTGTCCAATAAAGGATCTCACTTGCTGGGCTGCTATTACTCATGACATCCATTTTTTGTTTTGTTTATATGCCTGTATTTAGTTTTTATTTCAATACAAATAAATTTGATTTTCTGCCACAGTAACTGGTCTGTGACCTACTGACCACAGTTCCCCATCCTCCAGAGCTGCCCTGGGTATCTGGGCACTGCTGGGGTGAATAGGAATGACTTAGGCAGAGGTTATTTCTCAACAACCCCACCTTATCCTTGTGATACAAAGCTCCTCTGAATTGTGGCTGACAATCGCACTGGGGTTATTTAGGCACCAGGGTGGTTGTGTTGTATGATAAGTGGAAGTGTTTTTGTGGTTCGAGGTTGGAGTTTTAAAATGTATGAGTAACCCCTCACGGATGCCCTGCAAATGTCTGTGAATAGGTAAAGACAAATGCTATAAGGTGACATATACTGTACATCACTGTAACTGTGTCTCATGAATAATGGATGCCATGCTGATCACTGAGAACACTGAAGATCACACTAAGCGCGAATGGAGAAGCACACATTGATGCCGGTCTTGTGAACACCATCATGGATACCCCAATGATCACTTCTGGCCATGCATTACATTGCCCATCTGAAAAGTCGCAGAAAAAATGCTCGAATATTTGCCAAATTCGTACGAATCGAACATTCGAAGCGTTTGATCGTACAATTGCAATTCGGCAAAAGACTTATGGGGGCTTCCCATAGGCTTCTATTGCAATTCGGTAGGTTCAATCTGGTGAAGTAGGCAGTTGAATAAAATTTAAAGGGCAAGATCTTCTATTGGCAAATAGTCGAGTGCTCGAATATATATTTATTCGATCTATTCGATGTGCCCGGCTATTCTATATTCGATGGTCGAAAATACTTAATTTGCATACTCGAATAGTCGCACGATCGAAAAGAGACTATTCGCGCGAATATTCAAATCCTTCACAAGAATTTAGTAAATCTGCCCCTTAAAGTATGCTGATCCAAATTATAGATAGATCCATTATCCGGAAAACCCTATGACCTGAGCATTCTGGATAACAGGTCCCATACCTGTATACCAGGTAAACCAGGAAACCACAGACCATTGGATCTCAGGTTATGAAATCCAAACCACTAATGGTACAGTATATAAAACAACACAGCACTCTTAAAACTTGTGGATACCCCAATGATACCTTCTGGCCATGCATTACATTGACCATCTGTAATATACTAATTAAACCATACTAATTAATACTTGTGCCTTCCACTGTCATCTAACATTAAGCTTTTATTCATACAATATGAAGCCTATCAAACCCATGCAGAGGCACAAGCCACTAGTAACTAATTAAATATAAAAAAATGCAGAAAATGCACAGTTTGAAGCTTTTGCCTTTCAAAATTTTTAACAAATTACTGCTTAAATAGAGATGTGCCTACAAGGAAAATGAGCTGCACATTCCTAATGTCTTGAGAAAAACCTTTACAGGTGAAAGACTTGTATAGATCCTAGCAACCAATAAAAAGTAAGCTTCACCTGTCAATTAAAATACAACCCCGGCCTAGAGCTCAGTGGAATAACGAGTCAGAGAGAGTGAGCTCATTGAGTCAATCATAGAAAAACATATTTTAACAAATAAATGAAGCATAACTTTTTACAAAGTTTACTATTTTCGTGAGATCAAACATTTATTAAAATAAACATTTTGCATAGTTACCCTTTCCTTGTCATTTATGTTTATTGGTATTTTTTAAAATAAACAGCAAGAGCAAAAGCCACAAAATATTACAAAATAAAAGAAAAGGATTATTACATATCAGTCCAATGAAAATAAACATCAAATGATTTTAAACAAAATTAATTGAAAAAAAATAAATGGGATATCAAGGGGTGAATCTAACAACACTGGACACTAGAGTCGCATCTTTAGTGGTGTGTCAGTCGCTTTGTCCAGTACTGTCCAGTAACTACCCGAGAGCTGTGGGTCTGCATTGCTCTATACCGGTTCCTATCTATTCATCTGGAATCTGAGATCTGTAGGCACAGTGGGGGGGCACTTTGTATACACAGGATGTGGGGGTAATTAGCTTCATGTTAATTATATGGATTTTGGAAATCCGGAAAACCCTCCCCTTACATCTGCACAAATGAGTACAAACCAGTTTGTAACGCACGCTTCACTCACTTATACCCGGCGCTCAAATTACTTGCTCACTACATTGCTGTCTGCTCGTGCACAGAAGAAGCTGTAAGGGACAATGTGCAATGAGCTGGGTTTGAATTTGGTATAGTCTGAGCTTCTGTATATGTATAGTGTCTAGGATATAGCATCAATATGTTTCATTTATCCAGCAGGTAAAATGTCACACAAATCTTTTGCTATTACATTACTGTAGGAAACATAGCTTTTGCTGTACTTTGAGTACTCACCCTGTTCCATTTAACATTATTGAGTGGCATATAGTGTGCAAAGCGTACAATTACCTCTGCCAAAAGTATTGTATTATCAGAATTTGGTGTAATCGCATTATTGTTTTTCTGTTTATGTGGCCTTTTTACTTTCCCAAGCCTACTCTACGGCTAAAAGGCTGGATCATGCATTTGCCCCAACCTGAACAGGCCTGGTATTGTGGAAAGGCCACCAAGGCCCGGGCCTAGGGTGGCAGGATTTTAGGGGGCGGCATGCTGCCCAGCCACACCCACATTGGTTCAGAAACACTGGGATACGTAGGAGATACTATAGTTTTTAAAATTTCCCATGCACCAATCACAATTGTTCTGGTCCTGATGATAAAAATTTGCAAAAAAGGGAAGAGTATGGGGGCGACGAACGGCAGTGGGCCTAGGGGCACCAGCAACACAAATCCAGCCCTGATCCTGAACATTTATCTGTCTTCCAGTTAAAATACTCTTGCTGGGCACCACTAGCTGCCTTATCACTTGGCTCAGTGATCCTTAGTCTGTCACTTTGGGTTTAGCTGATAAGATCACCTAAGCCCTTAGAATTATTTTGAGTTGTTAGTTCCTATCGGCTTAAAAATGATGGGAAAAAATATGGAATATAATAGCGTATAATATAGAGTTCTTGTGGATTTATTGACTTAATTTCATAGAGAATTACCCGTATCTCTTCCCACCAGATGGGAAATGCAATAACTCGGAACAAATTATTCCCCAAAAATGACAGATCTTTTGTATTACCGAGCTTTATAACACACACACACTCACAATAATATTAGGAATGCGCTACATATATCCCTTTTGAATTTGGCCAAATACTAAATTCTCCATTAACAATATGGTCAAATACCAAACTGAGGTTGAACCCTTAATTACTAATTCAAATATGGAAGAATTCCCCCCTCACCCCCATAAATACTGCTATTCTTCTGTATATCTAGTGATCAAGGATAAGTGTAATATATAAAACCTAGTAGATATGTAAAGATTGTATTGCGCAAGGTTACAACTGTCTGTTAAGACGCGGACACACTAAACTAGTCCCTAAGATTGTGGTTGATATTGGTGTATGCTGCAAAATGAATTAACGTCCAAAACTTTAATATCCATCATAACTGTAATATCCATGAAGTTAGTCAGCAATTTCAAGACCAAAGATATCTGCTTCTCTAAAGATAGATTTTAAATTCCTAAATGAGCTGTCCCACTATGCAATTTTTAAAGAATTTATTTTAATTAGCTTCCTAAAAACAAATTTAATTTCCCTTAAGGCAGATCATACATTTATTGAGTTTGTTTTCCCCTCACAGCCTGAAAGCACAACACGAGAACCAAAATTGTTTCTTCTTCATAGGTCAGCAATGTTTCATAAAGTATATACCAATGGCACCAGGAGGGTATTTTGGGCATAAAGTGATATTATTCTGACCAGTTTTGGATAATTAAACTAGAATTAGAAAATAGCTCTGCCCATTTAACTGCAATTATGATTGACATAAGATATAAATACTATTTGGGGCAGATCAAATTCACACGAATGATTCAAAATCTTTGGAAATGTTGACTAAATCATTATTTAAATGATGACATGGAATTCAGTTGACATCTGACAATA
>CM044432.1:41206808-41234005 GCA_024363595.1 Xenopus borealis
TTTGAGAAATAGATTTCAATGCAGAATTGTGCTGGAGCAGCACTATTAACTGAAATTTGCTTGCAATATGAAGCAGAATGGTTGGATTCAGGTCTTGACCGCTCTGTGTAATCTTTGAATTGGGAATCGATCCATAAATCAGTATGAATACAATTGTTGCTGCTTCACACATCTACTCTGTGCATTCTTAAGTCATTGAAAAGTGTTAAGTGGAAACATATGTCTCAAGTGGTATGAGAAAAGCTCCCAAGTTGTGGATGTAAATGTATTACATGTAATGTGAATGTAGAATACGTACTTATGTTTCAAGTGTGTTGCATTATTTGTTTCCATTATTTCTACATATTTTTAAACACAGTCCTATTCCTGAAAATAAAAGAAAAATCTGAGATTATATTTTTTCTCCAATTCATAAAATAACATAGCAGTGTATGAATCTTTAAGAGCAGGAGAAAGCAGGACTATAAGGATTGGAATATCATGGGACAAGCAGTACATTGACCTCTTCTCCTTTTCAAAGACACAGAAAAATATTATACAAATAAGATTTAAATCTTAAGGAAATTGATTTCATTGTATTCCCTAATGAGCTGAACCAGTCACAGGTTAAATTTAAATCATTATCTAACAGGCTAATCATTATTAAACATGGGTTTAAGATAATTCCAGTGGAGTTGTGCATCGAAGTGTGGTCAGGTTGTGACATCTTAACCTGAATTGTGGCACCACCTTTGTGGATTTTTTGAAGTCACATATTGATGACATTTTGTTTGCTATTTCACAGCATTTTAAATTCTGATTATCCACTTCTCCTGTAGCCATTTGCCATATATCATGTCTTAGTTTAAGCATTTTGCATCTAAGGACCTTAAAGGAATTTTGAACATTTGCTAACTATGCACATATGGTTATTTAATAAGCACTCCATAAGAGACACAGCTATACTTGAAACTACCCAGTATGACTTTTTCATATTAAACACTATAGTCAACTTTGGTCCAGCTACTGCACATGTACTAATATGATAAAAGGTGAAGCAGATCTTTGATGTGGAACCAAAGAAACATATATTCACTGTCTACATCTTTATTTCATTAATTTCAGTTGTGCTTATAATCCAGCTATATACTACCTGTGTACAGCATCCTGAATGGACTCTAAGGTCATGGCTAACCAAAATTGATTTTAACAGTCCACGAAAACACTCACAGCAATCGCCATTCAGCTTGTATCAATTCATTTATTCGTTCATGGTGTATCAGGACATATATACAGTATGTGCAGGTGGGAGCACTGCTCAGTCATACAGGTATGGGATCCATTATAAGAAAACCCATTATCCAGAAAGCTCCGAATAATAGAAAGGCCAGCTCCCACAGACTACATTTTATCCAAATAATACAAATTTTTAATAATGATTTCCGACTTCTCTGCAATAATTAAACAAGCAAACAGTACCTTGTACTTGATCCAAACTAAGATATAATTAATCCTTATTGGAAGCAAACCCAGTCTATTGGGTCTATTTAATGTTTACTTGATTTTCTAGTAGACTGAAGGGATGAAGATCCAAGTTACGGAAAGATATGTTACAGGTCCAAGCATTCTGGATAACAGGTCCCATACATGTACATATGCTCACTGCTTAAAGGGCAACTAAAGTCTAAAATAGAATAATGTTACAAATGTTGTATTTTGTATACTAAACTTAAACATGAACTTACTGCAAAAGAAGCCTAATACGACAAATGATTAAGCCTTTCAGAGTTAGTGCAGGGGGCTGTCATCTTGTAACTTTGTTAAAAATCTTTGCAATAACAAGACTATGAACATTCTCAGTGGTCTGGGCTTCAGTTGAGAGGTTAAGCTTAGGGATCATCATAAATGATGATAAAACAGCACAAGTCAAATAATATATGCCATAGAAGCCCATACAGACTGCACTGGGCCTGTGGATACAAATCTCTACACAGTCGCCAGCTGCTTTACAGGGAAACAAACAAAGCTGCTTGAGTTCTGGTAAGTAAGGTGGGGGCTCCCCCTTGCCATTGAAAGTATAATATTTTCTCTGCAGAGCTGTTGGGGACTGTCTGAAGTTTCCTATCTGCAGCTGTGAGAGCAAGTAAAATGAAGGGCGAATGTCACTGCATACAGTAAGGTTTATTATAAAAACAGTAAACATTTTTTTAATTAAAGTATATTGGAGATTTCTTTTTAATCAAAGAAAGTAAAAATGTGATTTTATTTTTTTTGCTTTTGCATCCCATTTAACAAGATGAATAGTAAAATGCAATCCTATTAGAGCTCCAATGATTGTGTTACCCTCCTAAAATTGTTTGTGTTAACCTGCTAAACTATATAATATTTGTAGAACAACTATCTCTATGTGTGCACTTTGCTGTGTACCACTGTTGTAGTCTTGTGATGCCAATAAAACCTTGCTGAGTTAAAAAAAAGTCAACTATGCAGGCATATTTGATACCAATTGATATGTTTATATTTGGAGTTATATGGATTAAAACTAGCATTTACCAAAAAAACTTTTTTCATGCTCAAAATCCAAAATCATCTATGGAGAGAAGATATTTTTATGCTACTCTTTTCCTCACTGAGGAATATTGCTGTAACGTTCTTAGAGTACTGTACATGCAGTGGTCATTGTTCTGGATATTCAAAGTGCGCGGTATATGCTTATTGCCAACTGCTGGCCAGATTTAATTTGATGAGAAATACATATCTCCTGTTTCGCATTAACATTTCTCCATAGGATTCTACTGAGTGTTCATGATATAATTCAAGAGATTTATTCTTCTCGTGAAATTTAACGTGACTCTGTATTTCAGCTATCAATTTCAAGGTTTGTGCCTCTACCCTGTTCCCTAAATTCACACTACACATGCAATTTATCATATATGCTTCTAGAAAATTAGAAATGAGCACATAGTGAGCATGTACATAGAACAGACAGGCTGGTGTCAATATAAGGAAATGTTAAATTGCCAAACCTTGGCAACAACTCATAAATTAAACATGGTGAATTCTTTTAGTTCATTTTTTTAGTAACCTTTTCACTGGGACTGTTGTATTCCTATTTTTTCAATTAACTATTTTTTTCTTATTGCATTGTTTGTTATCAGATGAAATAACTAAAAGATTTTACTAGCTACGTGCCTTTAATTTCTCCTCCCATGTCTCATATTACATTTGATATTTGTTTTCCTTTCCAGATCAATCTAGGCTAAATATAGGCAATTTCATCAAACAAGATTTTATTTTAGAATATTGATATTCAAATATCAAATATCCATGCATATTTAATATAGCGTCTGAAATATCACTGCTATTTTAAGTGCCAGCCTGCTGCTTTACCTATGTTGAGTAAAACACACAATCTTCATTACTCTATACCCATATTGATCGGGTGGCCAAAAATCCATCAGTCCCCTAGACACCCATTCCCACAGATTTGCTGCATGTGTAACACTTGGCTTGGGGCTTCTTCTGAAACTGGGGAGCACCCTGGCTGCAGCAGGCACCCCACTTTGGTACCTCCTTGGACTCCCTCCAACAGTTTGGATCTCCCTACCTCCTGAAGGATTGTTTATAACTGGACTGTTATTCTGTGGACTTACCTAAAGGAACCATGCCCCTTGCAATTGTAATTACCTGAAGGAACTCCCTAACCTTGTGTTGCTTGTGGTCTGTATCTTGGAGACTGGGTTAAGTGAACTTTGGGGTTGGAAACCTGTAGACTGACATCAGGGGACGCTCTATATTATATATTTGGCCGTGGAGTGTTATTGGGACTTGGGGACTTCACATGCTAATTCCCTGCTTTTTATATTTGTAATAATGCCTGTGTAAACCCTATTCACAGAGTGTGGTGTGTCCCTGTTTTGTGGCAGTCTCCAATACGTCACACGTTTACGTGACAATATCTAATGGATGTAATAAACTAAGTTTTGTGTTTTGATAGCCAAGGATGAGTAGAGTATAACTGTGCTTTATTAGCAGGCTCATGCAGCCATTACACAAAAGTAACATAAACACCACACTAAGGAAGGAGTTGCTTTATAATTATTGTCATTGATTATAGTATGTTTCATACGCTATGTAGGGACCCATAAGGTTAAGTTCCCCCTATGGTCTGAAAATCTCCACATGGTTGGAATCCCCCTTGGAACTTAATTGGATCTGGAAGGGTGAGTGAGTCCTTTGTCCCATGTGCAGTGAACCCTGACAAATTCCAGATTTGGCCAGAAGGTGTCAATGTTTTGCAAGAAGTATGAAAAGCTGAACTGCCATGTGCTCAGCATCTCATCTTTCAATTTTCACTGCAGTGCAGAGTGTGTGAACTGTAGCAAAGATGGTGAGCTCAATCATGGAGGATTTAGAGCTCAGAGGCAGTTAAGAGACTGTGACAGAAGCTGCCTGTAGATGGATGGCAGGAAAGGGGACTTTGCTGTGCTTGCACTGTGGATAGTGCTGGTAGCTGTGCACCAAATATTAATGCAGTCGTATTGTGTTCAGTTTGGATAGCTTGGGAGCCCAGCTTGAGGACGTGGAGATGCTGCCTGTTTCAACTCTGAGTGAGCCCCAGTGAGTCTGCCTGAGATAGGGTATTGAAATGGCTCCAGCATGTGTGCCCTGTGTGAGGAAAGGCATTGTTTGTGTGCCTGCTATGTGGGAGCAATTGCCTCTGGCCAATACAAGGTATTTGGGCAGGTAGTGCAACCGAGAGAATGTTAAGAGCTCTTGGTAAAAAGGGACTGTTACTCTCTTTGTCCACCAAGAGTGGAGTGTGAGACTGTTCCAGGATTGTGATTGCCACATGGGATCCCCAGGGCAGGGATGTTATTGCTATGTAACTGCATTTTGCCTTTATTTTTATGTAAAGTTCTATTTGTTTTACTGCAATTGTGTGGTTAATTATTGTTCCTAATTCCCAGTACCCTTTCATTTAGCAAAGGGGATTCAGGACCTGTGTATGGTAAGATATTAATGATATACATCCTATAATACATGTGGTGTCAAGATACAGTTATATGTATACACATTTTACTCACAATAATGTGAAGTTTTAAATATGCAAGAATAGTGAAGCTAGATGTCTGCAATGGACATGGGACTAGCAGGGAAATTAATTTATACAGATAATTTGTTTATACTAAATATTAGATGTATTAAGTATGACATGCTGCCTTCATACTAGTGGATATATTAGTCATCCCTGCTAGTGTCCAAATCACTAAACTGAGTGTTCTTTAAAAATTCACTTCTAAGCATAAATATGTAGCTCGATATTTACTATTTTGCTATTTGAAACCACTGTGTACATGGGGACACCATGCAGAGACATGCCTTCTAAGTGGCCAGAGGCACTGCAGTAGAATCTAACATAATGGGAGTCACGTACATACAGAATGCATTCTCACGCTGATTGTCAAAGATATTCAGAGTAGCAAGATTAGTAAATACACAAAGGCTGCATCTGATGATAAGCTATCCTGCCTAATAAAAGCTGATTTAATTTCCCTTTGTAACCCAGCCAAAGGCATCTCCTTAACCAAGGAATAAATTGGCCCTGAGTATTTGCCAGTTTCGCTATTGGGGCTGAAAAGATCTACTTATTCATAACTACAAAATCTTAAGAAATTGCATAAAACATGAAGCTAAGCATTCTTGTTGTGGAAGATAATTCATTATTTTAGAAATATATTCACCTGCAAAAACACACACACACAGTTGAAGCAACAGGTTCCATTTTGTGTGTTATTTATTTTTTAACATCTTTAAACCCATGCAGTGGTTGAGTGTTCTAAAATGGATACAGGTAGGGGAAATATCCATAATATCAAAGGCCCAGGAGGCTGGATATTGTATATTATTGTCAGATGCTTGGATAGTTGGCATGTTCTGACATGGTAGTCCATTATGCCTATACAGGCAGTTGCTCAAGTCCATAATGATTAACCTGCTCCTACCCTGGACTAATCAGGCCTGCCAACAAACCTAATATACAGTAGGTCAAATATTACTTTCCATAAAACTAAATAACACTGAATAACTTAAAATCTCAATTTTCCCATTACTAAATAAATCTCTTCAATTATTAATTAAAATTTCCTACAACCTACCAGAAGTATTTCCTAACTAAGTGAAGGGTCAAGGACTTGTGTCTTTTAGGTAAATAATTGCATGTGTGCCATCTAAAAGCACTGGTCACTTACTCAGTATTCACTACTCTTTAGTAAGGAGGTACTGGGTGTGTTTTTAAGCAGGCAAGGAGTTGTGGTACAGATGCAGCCACTTGGATTTGTGTGTTAAATGTGTCGTGACTCAGGGTTAATTGAAGAAACTGTGTTATCTAAAGTTATCTTAACTCATTTAATGCATTTAACCTTTTCATTACCATACCAAAGCACCATTGTTTTCAATGGTGAACTCTTTAATTGGATTCGATGCTGTGAGTTAAATGGGATGTCTGAGTTAAGTATTCTGTGTCAAATGCACAATCCAAAGTGGCTTCATCTATATGTTTATATATAAGACATCTCTACATGATTTTCTAGTAGACTTAAGTTATGAAGATCCAAATTACAGAAAGATCCATTATCCAGAACCCCCCCCCCCCTGAGCATTCAGGATGACAGGTCCCATACCTGTAATGAAATTCAATAGGATTGTTTTGCCTCCAATAAGTAAAAGAAGGAAAAAGGGAATAATTTTTAAACATCTGAATTATTTGATTATAATAAAGTCTATGGGAGATGGCCTTCCCATAATTCTGAGCTTTTTGGATAATGGGTTTCTGGACAACCCATTTCCTATTCCATACAGGCTGATCAATTGTGTAATCTGCATGTCAGCCTTTGCACTGCCGGTGTTTTGCTTCAAATCTTGTCTGTGACTATTGATTATTAGAATGCTCTGAAGTTATTTTTTACCAAAGAATTACTCTGTATATACGTACAATTATGGGTTTCTTATCTACCCAATGCAGCATGAGGTTGGGATTTAAGTTGCTTATTTATTTAGCACACCTTCTCATAACACTCAGAACCACCTATGGGTTTTACAACCCAGTTCAATCACTTATGGTGAGAAGGCCACGTCCTCCTTATCTTTATAAAAGACTGTCTGACAATCATATCTAACCCTGGTACACGGGGGCAGAGAACGGAATGAATGAAGCTCTTATGAATAGCACAGCAGAGGAAAGAAATTATATTTTTGGATGGGGGATGATTTTCAACTTTTAATCTCAGCTGACATTTGATGCATGTTTATGAAGGACAAGGACAAGGCACTAATGGAATTTAAAGTGATAGGATCAGATCTCAGCAGCATTTACTTCCCAAATCAGAATGTGTCTTTGTTTCTGGTGTACTGTATCAATTCAGCAATTAGCTTTGACTGATCTAGTCCCTGCTGTGGATCTGAAAAAAAGATGTATATTACCTATAAAATGCTAGACTAGAGATTGATTGGGAACTGACTAGGATTAACCTGGGATGGGCATAATTAGGGATGCTCTGGGTGACGTAGAGGGTGTTGGTTTCTGGTAATACACTGGGATAATACATTGGGGTTGCTGGAAGCCATGACCAGTACTCCTGTCATATTCTTTTTAATACCAAAAATTTAGAAAACAGTGGCGGTGCAATGAAGCGAAATTTCAGCATGATGTACAGTTATATAAATGACTGTCAGGACTAATTGCTAGGCATTACTGCACAAAGGCTGACATATATATTGGCTGGTAGAGTGGCTTCTGTTTATTTTCTGTCTTCTGCATAGGACAAAATGCCTTAGGACTATGAAAGCATAACCATGTTGAAATTGTGTAAGAAATTACTTCCTGTAAATCCTTTAATATACACCAAAATATAATTTCTATACAATGTTGCAGCTAGATGTGAAAATCTTTTAAAAATGCAATATCAAATCCTTAACCCAAGGGTAAGGGTGCAACGTTTTCTACAGGTCTAATAACCTGTAGTAACCAATCAGCAGGTATTTACTGGTAGCCTCGACGACTGCTTGGGAATCATTAACATTGCATTACTGGGCTATTAAAAAAAATTGAAGCAACCCAAAACAGTCCATATTTATTTCCATGTTTAAGACTCTATATATTAACTGGACACTTGAGAAATACTGTGAGAATATAACAGTAATTAATGCTGGTTATTAACACCAGAGAAATGCACATCAGGTCTATATATATAGTACATATTAAAAATGCTTAACTTGCTTTTAGCAACTAATGAAGACAAGATAAATACAGTGGAGAAAACAAACTCTAAAAGCCCTTTCCATATTCTGTTAAAATGATAGGCTTTGATGGCAAATACAATTAAGAGACTCAGTTCTTTATATAAAATACGCTATACATTGTCTTAGCAATTGTAAATGTATTTTGGGAGTTACTTGAACTTACTATCAAAGGGCAAAAACAGGGACCTCACTAACTGTCCTGCACTTTGCTGAATGGTTACAGGTCTTTGTGTTCTATTCTGAATATGCTTCATGAATGCATTTCTGTCTATGTCTGGAAGCTGTATTGATGAGGGGAATGTCGTTATACCTGACCTCACCAGTACCTAATCTAATAACCTGTGTATCATTTAGACATGTATGTTAGGGAGCACTGATGGGAGCCAGGTGACCAAGGCAATCTAGACAGCAACCTTGCACATTGGCTGAAGGAGAGACTCGCTGGCTGTGGCAGAACAAGGGTCTGGACTAGGGGAATGTGACAGAAAAGGGTACATTCCGAGTGCCCCTCCATTGTTGTGCTTTAGGCACTTCTACCTAGCCCTAGTTGCAGCCATGGTATTAATAGTGGGAGATAAGGATCCATGGTGCTTCCCATTGTACTATATAACTTTTCAGGGCAAGTAGCAAAGTTTTGATCCCATAGGCAAGTAGTACAAAATGTTGTGTGCAATAGCCCTAATAGAAGATGTTCAAATGTACTGTTAGTATTATGTAGGCAGCTGTATTTGCAAACCAGCAAATCCTCAATTTACAAAATGCTGGTTTGTGGTTTCAAGGAGAGAACTTGAAAAAAATAATAAAAAAAAAATAAAACAACAAGTTCAAGCCCTTCAATGTTCCCGTAGAGCAATGTATTTAATAGATGCATGCATAATTTATTAATTCTTCATGGGTTGTCCATATTGGCTTGACATACTTAAATGTAGTTTTCTTTCACTTTTTTTTTATTTATGTTGGTATGATAAACAGGATATTGGCTGCACAAAATGATTTCCTCCTCTGCATATCAATGTGTTGTGTGTAGGAGTATTTCCTCTTTGAGATGTAGTTCAAAAGTATTAATTCATTCTAAAAATCTTTGCTTGACATCTCCCTCTCTGTTCATCTCAGGTATTTTGCTCGGCAAGCCAAACAAAACATTTATTGATTTTAAAAATGTATAAATGGTCACTGTGAACACTTTCCATTAGCAGTTGTAGTGCTGGTGGATCCCATGAGCCCTTCTATTATACATGACATTGCTTAGTACATAAAAGTTGCTTTATACCCAGTCTAGTATCCAATAGCAACCAAATAGCTGTTGAAAACAGGTGGAAAGTACATGCTACCTACTGAATTGTATAGGTTACTTGTTCAACTTTGACTAGAGAAACTTTAACATTTATTATATTAGTCCTCTAGTAAAATACAAATTAGCAAAAACAGAAACCCACTATTGGTCAGTCAACTAAAAAACCATACAAGCAAAAGATACAGAGGCATCTATTACATGTAATGCATGGGACCTAAATGGTATTTAATCTTATAGAGTGAACTATTGCAAAACACAAATGCAATATAACCATCATCTGATGGAAATAAAAAAATAATAATATATAAATAATATTATATAAATATATATATATATCTTTCCACAGTACCAGCACTCAGACATGTGTAGCCAGTGGTGCACGATCAATTTAGGCATACATACTTCTTGATGGATCAGCACACACTGTGTAGTTTGGTGAAGCAATGGTGTTTATTTCAAAAAACACATTAAGTGTCCGACGTTTCGGTCCCACCTTGAAAAAGGTCCCCAGGTGGGGACTGTGGAAAGATATATATATATATATATATATATCGAGCGTGAAGCCAGCACTCACGATATAGTTGTCGAATCCGTTGCCTGGGTGCTCGTCAAAGTAATAATGTCCATAATCCTGTCGAAGGACGGCAGCTTTTTTGTAAATAAATTTTCATTATTTTTGCAAGACCTGAGAGTGCCGTCCTTCGACAGGATTATATATATATATATATATATATATATGGGTGTGTGTGTGTGATCAATTAAAAAGTCTGTACTGTTTTTGAAATAATCAAGTTAATTATGAGATTTCTGAGAGCATCCCCTCTCAGAAATCTGTCTCCTTGCATTCTCCCCTCGTGCAGAAGTTGAAGTTAAGAGTTTTATTGACAACTTTAATATATCTCTGTAGTAAGACAATGCATTACATTCAATCAATTAGCTGTCAATCAAAATCTGACTCCAACAGAATTTTTTAAATCAATCGTATATTGAAATTTTAATGAAATGAAAGTTAAAATTTTTACTTTCACGATAGTCCCATTACATGTGCACCATCCAGTAAAAGGATAAATGTGCTTAAAAAGTGGAATAACCCCAGGAATGCTGTTACATTATGTTTGCATATTAATATTAGTACCATTACATGGGGGCTGTATTATTGTTTAGGAATAATATTGTTGCTTCGTGGTTTCATTTGGAATGCCTTTAAATCACTGAAAATAGGTCTTTTGAGTTAGATAAGGCTCATTTATGCATTTGGGACACATGAAAACATTATTTACACATAATCATAAGGAGCTAAGAAAGTAATTCCAAAGAATTGAGCTTGTATGCAAAGATTTTGGCAAGTCTCTTGGACTAAACTTCTCCATGGAGAGCTTTTCCATGATAAGTGGATATTATCTTTATTACAAATATTATTACTTCAGTGCATTATTTTTGATCCAAGTTATAGTTGTAAGCAATTTAAATACAAATTTAAAGGCAACCAGCTGCCTAGCAACTGCTACACAGCATTAGAGGAACTATTACTTATCCAGTGACAGGGACAATTTGTATAAGGAATACTATGTAACATATGTTCTGATGGTAGTTGGTTCTCTATAAAGTCCAGAAACAGTCCACATGGCTTATTGCAGTGGATTGGCACAAAATTTGCATCTATCACATACTATTCATCTTACATTTGTGTCTTCTGATCTTCCTGCAAGAAGTCCTGGCCCTTCTGCATTTCTCTTAGTACAGGTATGGGATCTGTTATCTGAATTACAGAAAGGCTATCTCCCATAGAAATAATTTTATCCAAATAATCCAAATGTTTACTGTGGATTCCCCTTTTTTCTGTAATAATAAAACAGTACCTTGTACTTTATCCAAACTAAGATATAATTACTCCTTATTGGAAGCAATGCCAGCCTATTGGGTTTATTTCATGTTTACATGATTTTCTAGCAGACTTAAGAGGTGAAGATCTAAATTACAGAAACATCCGCTATCTGGAAAACCCCAGGTCCCAAGCATTCTGTTTAACAGGTCACAAGTATTCCGGATAACTGGTCAAAAGCATTCTGGATAACAGGTCCCATACCTTTACATGAAGTGCAAGGCAAAGGGAGCCCTGTAGATAACATTTACATTGAACAGGTAGTACCGGGTTTCCTAAACATCTATAGGTGATGCAGATTACTTTACAATTGAGCACCCCACCCTCAATATGTATTAAAATATCTTTTGGATATCCTGCACCACAGTTTAAGGCCTACATACACTATGTGAATTAGATAGAGCAAAAAGCATGATTAGCCCTAAACAAATGAAAAGATATTATAATAAAATTTTAGATTCTAAAAGCACCCAATGCAGAGCTTATAGGGTGACGAGAAAGAGATAAAAAGGGATATAATAATGATGATTATGATGATGAAGAACTCTGATAAGTCACTCCTTCAGCCATAGCTAGGTCGAAAATACCTCTCATTTAATACAACTTACTGTATGAACAAAGTTGTACAAGTAAAAGTACATGTACAAGTTTCGGCATATCTCAAATATGCCTTATGAACAAATTAAAAATAAAAACCAGAGAGATGGGATGGCTATAAATATGACCAGCTTTTGAGCAGAAACATCATTGTTAAAGCAAACTGCATGACCTGACAACCTAAACCAGCTCATTTGGTATGGGTTCAGTTGTCTATATCACAATCTGGTCATTTGTACGGAAACAGATACATTGCAATAATGGAATAACATGGGGAGCAAACTATACAGTTCACTGGTTCTTGTGTAATCAGCTGATGTTCCCAGATCTCAAGGGACACAAAAGACAGTGTTTCTCAGCTATTTCATCTAAGCACACCTGAGAAGCCAGTGACACAATTAGTTGGCACTTAGGGATTCAGGTTTATTGACTAATTAACCTACTTTAAAGAATGGGTAGACTCCAAACCCAATAAACTTAAATCATTGTTTCCCTCGAGGGAATGAAGGAAAACCACTGAGCTAAGAAATACTGTATGATTTTATGTGAACGTGACAAGTCCTTCCCTTCAAAGGAGGATGTCTATAAAGAAGTCGTTCTGTAGGAATGCAGAAAGTACAGCACATTTTCCATAAGCAGCCCCCAGATAGGGGCATTCTGCCTATCTTATGGTACATTTATTCATTTTCAAAGGATTAGCACATTAGACATAGTGTTTAGCAAAGTCAATGATATTCGAAGATATTCATAGACCTTATTGCAGTGTGTATGTTAAGAAAAGCTTCTGCTTTAGTGCTTCTGTCCCTTTAAACGAGCAGAAAGGCAGTTTGTTGCATCTCAGCTGGTCATTTGACACAAATCCAATACGTCAAAATGGATAGAACACGCTGTGTCGCATTTCTCTGCCATGATCATTTGCATGCAGTTCTTAGCTGAGCTCTGTGAGTGCAGCCCTTTCTTTCCAACAATGACCAAATGCCCCAGCATCAGAATGCACATTCTCTGCTAGAAAATCTAGGTTGCCACTGATTATTTCTGGTTTCAGCTGGTTTTCAAGTCAGCATAAAGCCTTAGTACAGCAACGAAATGATGAAGATCAGCTCTATTGACATGTTTTCATTTTATAATGTTAACGGAGTCCTAAAACCAAAAAACTGGGTGATTTTTGCAAATCTTTACATTACCATTATACATTCATTAAGCATTGTCACTGGTTTGAAAACTATTTGTACTGTAACTGCAATTGCAGGGTGTGTTTATCCCTTTCTGTTCCCTGGGTGTGATTATAAAAACCGTAACAGTCCTTCTATAGGTCTTTAATCAGCTTTAATCAGCTGGCTTGCAACATTGTTTCAGGAGTGAGGATAAGCAGGGACAGATATTGGTTTCAATAACAATTGCATTTACAAATAACTTTACTGAATTATTGACCATTTAAACATATTAACTTATACAGGAATATTGACAAATACCGGAAAGTTGAGTAGGATCACAAGTTCTTTCACTATGAAAAATATGGAAGACCTTAAAAATGCTTGAAAGGATACTGTCATGGGAGATTTTATTTTCCAAAATGCATCAGTTAATAGTGTCCCTCCAGTAGAATTCTGCACTGAAATCCGTTTTTCAGAAGAGCAGATTTTTAATATCTAATTTTGAAATCAGACATGGGGCTAGACATACTGTCAATTTCCCAGCTGCCTCAAGTCATGTGACTTATGCTCTGATAAACTTAATTCACTCTTTACTGCTGTACTGCAAGTTGGAGTGATATCACCCCCCCCCAGCAGCCTAACAACAGAACAATGGGAAGGTAACCATATAACAGCTCCCTAACACAAGATAACAGCTGCCTGTTAGATCTAAGAACATCACTCAATAGCAAAAACCCATGTCCCACTGCATACTATTCAGTTACATTGAGAAGGAAAAACAACAGCCTGCCAGAAAGAAGTTTCCTCCTAAAGTGCTGGCACAAGTCACATGACCAGGGGCAGCTGGTTAATTGACAAAATGTCTAGCACCATGTCAGATTTCGAAACTGAATATAAAAAAAATCTGTTTGCTCTTTTGAGAAATGTATTTCAGTGCAGAAGTCTGCTGGAGTAGCACTATTAACTGATGCCTTAGCATGTTTTCCCAAGACAGCATCCCTTTAAAGTAGAAGGAAAGTCTTCTTCCACTTGGGGGTGCCAAATGTTAGGCAACTCCAAGAGATATATTTACTTACTTGAAACCCGGGGTCAGTGCTCCTATCAGCAGAAAACTGCACTGGCCCAGGGTTCTTCCAGTGAGCTCCACGGAGTGATCCTCTCCTGGCTCTTTCTTAAAATTTCCCAGGGCAAACACATGCACAGTAGAACAAAATAGCCGTCTTTTTAGTTAAAGTTCGGCTTTATGGTCTACTGAGCAAGCAAAGCCACTAGAAGAATGAGGAAGATGGAAGAGGATCACTCTGTGGTGCTCACTGGTTTCAGGTCAGTAAATACAATCAAATGGAAGAAGACTTTCCTTTTCCTTTAAGCAACTGGGTGCAAAGGACTAGGGGTTTCTACTTAAAATAAAGATCAACACCCTATTTAAATTACTTGCAAAAGATTTTGTGTTACACACAGACAGTAGACATTCAGCACACTTTATAATTAAATCATTCCTCCATTTGGAAGAACAATTAGGGGGACGCAGACAGCATTCATAATGACAAGTCTGCCATTTATAATTAACCTATTTGAATAGAGTAATATGCTGTTAGCAATATTTAATAGAGTATAATTGCACCTGAAGGTCCAATGACTGAACCTAATCCACTTCTTTGTGTCTCAAAAAACAAGTTTTGTATCTGTTGTCCAGAATGCTCGGAACTTGGGGATCTGTACGTGTACCTTCATACCTTAAGTCAGGGGTGCCCAAAAGATAAATCTGGATCTACCAGTAGACCTTTAGCTGGTGATCAGTAGATCTCAAGACACTGTCAACAAACTGCTTGTCTTTATCACCCTCCTATTTCATATTTTTCATTCATATTTATTATGCTAAGTTTACATAAGAAATAGTGGTTTGTTAATTATAGCAATATACATATTCTCACAAATCAATATTTAAGTAATTATTTCCATGGAACAGAATGCTAACAATGCTTTTATGGATGCAGATCCTAATGGGACAACATCACTAAAAGTATTAGAAAAATATGAAAATAATTAAACATTAAATAAACCCAATAGGATGGTTGTTCTTCCAATAAGGATTAATGATCTTAGTTTCGATCAATTACAAGGCACTCTTTTATTATTACAGAGAAAACAGAAAATATTTTTTAAAATATGGATTATTTAGATAAAATTGAGGCTATGTGATATTTCCTTTCCGTAATTCAGAGTTTTCCAGATCCCATAGCTGTATTTTATATAAAAAGAATATAAATATATAAAAAGAGGTTACTTTCTACGATAGCTGTTAGCGGTGAACCTGCTCCTAGTGAGCGCCCCAAGGAAACCCCCTAAAACTACCACTGTGCCTCTGCGGGAGGTGGAGCGTGATTGATTCGCAGACATGCTGGATATCAGAAGAGGTGCTGGACGGTGAGTCGTGGTTAGGGGAAAGTTGGACTGGAGAAATTGCCGAAGCATCTAGCCGAAGGGAAATTACAGGAAGCGGGTCAAAAATCAAAGCCGAGTCAAACACCGAAATCGTAACTAGAATCTTTAAGAAACGCTAGTAGCAACCTTGCGTGCTAATCAACCAATTGTACTGGCAACTGGCCCATCTTAGCCAAGACTCTTTATAACTTCCACTGCTGCTAATTGGCGCTTGTCAGTTAACTCCCCCACTGCTGGACCATATTTCCTAACACTATGAGACCCATGCTGAGTAATTTTATTGCATATGAATATTACAATGCATCTTGAATGATGCATTTGAGCAGCCAAAAAGGCATGTATGCAGGTAATGCAACATATGAGTTCCTCCAGTAGCATAATTGTAAACAGATACATTTGTAATTTTATCACAGAATAAAGGGTCATAAACCACACTATTGGCAAGAATTGCTTTAAAAAAAATATATACTATATGACCTAAAATAGGTTATAAAGTTTTAAGCAGTATTTTTACAGTGACTTCAGATTTTTTAATAACTCTCTTTTAAGGTTTATTTTTTAATGCTTCCTCTGCATCTCTCTAACCCAACCTGCATGTAGAACAAATTTAACATAATTGGGTCATTATATTCTAGTTTTTCAAACTGTGTCCTATAAGCTGAAGTAGCGTAGTGACTTTGGGCAGCCCATTAGTATTCTGGGAAAATGACAAATTAGGTTGAAGCTTCCTTGCCAGTCGGATTCCCACAGGGTTTCTTCTACACCCCTCAGAGTCATTTGGCAGATGGCAGCCATAAAGAAATGGAACATTTTCATTTCTACATTTCTCAAATCAGCAGATTCCATTTAGGAAGAGAGTGATAATGCTGCACGAAATGCACAGCAGGGTAATATTGATCAGATTAATGCTGTTTGCTGGTGTTAAATCCCAGGAAGCACTCTATGGTTCTATTTGGCTGAGTACCATCAGGCAGTCGAGTGCCAACAGCTAAAGAAACAAAAAACGTCCCTGCGGTCTCCACTGCATTAACTATTAAACTTAACAACCAGTAGCCTGTGTCTCTTCTGCAAGTGCTTCACCAAATATCCCAGAATCCAAAAAGGGCCACAGAATGATTAGAATAAAGCATTTATTTTATCATGAACAATACAGTGGGGTTCATTGACAAATATAGGGCAGTGCTATTACTGAGGTGAATGATTTTGATATTAACCATCACAGAACTAGCAGCAACTATAAGCTCAGCAACCTGATGGCACATTGGCTCCTAACAAGCAAAATATGAATGGGGTGCTGAATGGAGCATTCAAAAAACTGCTATCAGAGCAACAGTTAAGCAGATAGAGGCCATGGAAGCTGGTCCGGACTGAGAATAAAAATAGGCCCTGGCATTTCAGGTACACAGAGGCCCAATCAGCCCATATAGAGGCCCAAACAGCCCCCACCAGCCCACTATACTGACTTTCTATGGGACCTTATAGCAGCCCCTCTGGCATTTGCCTGAACCCACAGATTGCCAGTCCGGGCCTGCATACAAAGCACTGGGCTGATATGCATCCCAATAATAGCCAACCTGCAGTGTCTTCTACTGAACTCAAACTCTCAGCATCCCTAGCTATTTCAGTAGCTGTAGGAACAAAAGGTGGGCATACTGATTTTATCATACTTATTTTAGCAATATCTTTGCAGAGATTCCAACTTAGAAATGTGATTTTTTTTTTTTCTTGGCTATGATCTGTAATGCCCTTGGCAATGCTCATGAGTCACCATTCTGGCCAACATGGTCTGTTTTTGTAATTACTTTTTGGTGTCTTTTCAGTTAAGTTGGGTAACTTGGTTACAGAGGCTGACCAGGATGGCAGGGCGAGGGCACATGAGAAAATACATTTTGTTGATGTGTGTGCAAGTTATTTCCCCTTTTTTGCTTTTTCTTGCACTAAACGGGAAATCTAAAATTGAATGAAATCCTGTTCCACTTCCTGTTTATACAAGCAAAATCAAAATAAATCAGCAGTTCACTGAGAAGCATCTATATAATAACCTGCTCCTTATCAAAAAACCTAACAGGCTTCCTACAGATGTCTTCCCTGATTTAATTGGGTTCATATGAATAGGAAGTAGGGATGCACTGCATCCACTATTTGGGATTCGGATGAATCCCCTAATCCCTCATGAAAGATTCGGCCAAATATCGAACCGCATATGCAAATTAGTGACAGGAAGGTAAAAAGTGGAAAAACATTTTTTTACTTTCTTGTCTTGAGACAAAAAGTTACGTAATTTCCCTTCCTGCTCCTAATTTGTTGCTTCGTAGCCCTAGCAAGGATTCGGCCAAATCTGAATCCTACTGGGAAAAGGCCGAATCCTGGCCGAATCTAAAACAAAATCCTGGTTTAGGCTAACCCCTAATAGGTAGTAGAATGTGACTTCACTTTTTAATTTCAGATTTGCCCTGATTAGTGCAAGAAATAACAAAAACCATAAAAACTTCAGTATTCAATATTTTTTTTTTACATCAATAGGCAGATTTAAAAAACGCCCTATTTATTTAGCTTTTGAATTTTAATTTGAAAAGGGAATGACAAAAAATCGCTTTTATTGCTTTCTATGGGCCATATTCATCTTTTATAGAATAATACCTATTGGCATCATAACCTTGGAACCTGTAAGCCCTGTGAGTAGCAACTCCGTGGTTGCTAAGATTTTAATTCAGTGCTACAAGAAATCTGCCTTGTAGTGGCACAACAGTTTAAAACCCTACGGTGCCCTGGAACAACAAGTAATGTGGTTCTAATATATATGTCTATGGTGAATGATGTTCTAATTTGTACAGCGCATCTAAAATGATGAAAACTGAGTTTTTAATATATGGCAGGGAGATCATCTTGACAGGATGTGGCCAAAGCCATCCCTGCATGCTAAAGTGCCTCGTTTATTATGAGGAGTCACTTATCATTCCAAGCACATACATCTGGATTCTGCTGGACATGAATGCTCTACTTTGTTTCCCCCCACCGAATGTCACATATGCTGAAGGTAAGACACAACGTTCAAGCTACAATCTTACAGCAAAAATTATTTTTGTCATTTCTTTCAAATATATCCTTTAAAAAATCCCACCCTATCGACCACAGCAATAGGATTGTCCTTTACATTTAATAAATTTGCAGTTTTTATTTATATACTGGCTTTTCGTATGACAGTGTTGATTACTATGCTGGGTATTCATGGTGGCTGATTAAAAGTACAGTGTTTAAGTAATGCAGTTGTTCACATAACAATGAGGCTGACCTTTCCCAGTGTACGCAGAAAATGCAGAATAATGAGCATAATGAGTAGGCAGAGCACTGCACAGTAATCTACATTTTTAGAACACTCTTTTATGCTAAGGCAAAGCTAAAATACCAGTGTTTGACAACGAGCACACAAACTGCAGGCTTGACAGCTAATTGTAAAATGCACTATAACATTAAAACAAAAATAAGGTTTGTTAATAATAATTCTCAATACAGGTATGGGATAGGTTATCTGGAAAGCTCCAAATTACGGAAAGACCGTCTCTTGTAGATTCCGTTTTATCCAAATAATCCAATTATTTCCTTTTTCTCTGTAATAGTAAAACAGTACAGGTATGCGATGCGTTATCTGAGAAAAACAGTTATCCAGAAAGATACGAATTACGCAAAGGCTCCCATAGACTCTATTTTACACAAATAATCCAAATTTTTAAAATTGATTTCCTTTATCTCTGTAATAATAAAACAGTACAGGTATGGGATCCATTATCTGAAAACAGTTATCCAGAAAGCTCTCAATTATGCAAAGGCCGTCTCCATAGACTCCATTTTATACAAATAATACAAATTTTTAAAAATTATTTCCATTTTCTCTACAATAATAAGACAGTACAGGTATGGGATCCGTTATATGAAAACCGCTATCCAGAAAGCTCTGAATTACGCGAAGGGAGTCTACCGTAGACTCCATTTTATCCACATTTTTTAAAATTATTTCCTTTTTATCTGTATTGTTAAAACCGTAGCATGTCTTGATTCCAACTAAGATATAATTAATCCTTACTGGAGGCAAAGCCATCCCATTGGGTTTATTTAATGTTTACATGATTTTTTAGTAGACTTAAGGAATGAAGATCTAAATTATGGAAAGATCCATTGTAAGTAAATCCCCAGGTCCCCAGCATTCAGGATAACACAGGTCCCATTCCTGTACTTTGCACTTGATCCAAACTAACATATAATTCTAGTGGCTTTATGGTGTGAAGATCCAAATCACTAAAAGATCCGTTATCCAGAAAGCCCCAGGTTCCGAGCATTCTGCATAAGTTGGAGATAAAACTAATGAAAGATTTGAATGCATGAGGACAAAGGAGAACCTCCTTATACTCCTGCCATTACCAAGAATACACTTGTGAGTGCTAGTACTGGATGGAGTAGATTTGCAAGTGCGTTTAACATCCCAGAATATAATACACTTTCAACTATAGCTAAGGGTGGCATATCCAGGAGACATAGGTTATTCAAGATTTTTAAAGCCAATTAAATGCTTTTACTTGTTAGAGAACTTGCATGTTTTAAAGTGTATGAATACAATATGATGTATACTGGCTTGGCCCCTACTGAACAAAAAATCTGCCTTGTACCTATGGTTACAGGCTGTAAATATATAGGTATGAGCCAGTTTGCCATTGGTTTTCATTATTTGTGGGTTTTGAGTTATTATTGCTTATTATTCAGCAGCTCCACAGTTTACAATTATGTCAATCTGGGTGGTAGGATCTAGGATGCTAGATACCATGCACTGATATGAATAAGCAGGCCTGGATTTGTGGAAAGGCCACCTAGGCCTGGGCCTAGAGTGACAGGGTTTTAGGGGGCAGCATGCTGCCCAGCCACACCTACATTGGTTCAGAAACACTAGGGATACACAGGAGATACTATAATTTTCTTAATTTCCAATGCGCCAATCAACATTGCTCCAGTCCTGATGATAAAAATTTGCGAATAAAGGGCAGTATGGGGGCGACGAATGGCAGTGGGCCTAGGGGCACCCACTATGTAAATGCGGCCCTGGGAATAAGAGACTAGAATCTGAATAGGTGAGGCATGAATAGAGAGATGAGCAATAAAGAGTAGCATAACAATACATGTGAAGCCTTACAGAACATTTGTTTTTTTAGATGAGGCCAGTGACCCCCATATTAAAGCTAGAAAGAGTCAAGAAGGCAAATAATTAAATAACTATAAAAATATATCATGAAGACCAATTGAAAAGTTAGCTGAATTTGTCACTCTATATACTAAAAGTTGAACCACCCCGTCAATGTTACTTTGGTAGTACAGATATAGGATCCTTTATCTGTATGATTTTCTTTTTCTTTGTAATAATAAAACAGTATATTGTACTTGATCCCAAATAAGATATAATTAATCCTTATTGGAGGCAAAAATAGTCTATTGGGTTTATTTAAAGGGATCCTGTCATAAGAAAAAAATGCATCAGTTAATAGTGCTGTTCCAGAAGAATTCATTTCTCAAAAGAGCAAATATTTCATTTTGAAATTTGACATGGGGCTAGACATATTGGCAATTTCCCAGCTTCCCCAAGTCATGTGACTTGTGCTCTAATAAACTTCAATCACTCTTTACTGCTGTACTACAAGTTGGAGTGATATCACCACCTCCCTTTCCCCCACCCAGCAGCCTAACAAAAGAACAATGGGAAGGTAACCAGATAACAGCTCCCTAACACAAGATAACAGCTGCCTGGTGGATCTAAGAACAGCACTCAATAGTAAAAACCCATGTCCCACTGCGTACTATTCAGTTAAATTGAGAAGGAAAAACAACAGCCTGCCAGAAAGCAGTTCTCTCTTAAAGTGCTGGCACAAGTCACATGACCAGGGGCAGCTGGGAAATTGACAAAATGTCTATCAAAACTGAATATAAAAAAAATCTGTTTGCTCTTTTGAGAAATGGATTTCAGTGCAGAAGTCTACTTGAGCAGTACTATTAACTGATCCATGACAGTTTCCCTTTAATGTTAAAGATTTTCTAGTAGACTTACAAATTACGGCAAACCCCAGGTCCCAAGCATTCTGGATAACAGGTCCCATACCTGTATGACACATTTATGGTTTTAAAAAGAAATAATTTCAGATTGGGATTATTCACTTTTACATAGACAAAATGAAAGTCTCAGCATATGTAAATGCTAATTGCCTCTTTAGATAATGTCCATCCCATCCAAAACCATCTACTTTGGCGCTCAACCAGTTTGGCTCTAAAGGTCTAGTAGAAATGATACCTCATCTGTTCCTCAGGTTCCTATAGAGAGTCAGCTGTCACAGGCAGAAATCTCTGACCATATGTTCCAGTTCATTGCTGTCTATTGCCTAGTATGTTGTACTTATTCACTGTTGTGCCATGCCTTTCATATCAATGGTTCTATACGCTGAAAAGAATACACTGTTGTGTTGCAAATTATAAATCCCCTGTGCAGATTTTCTTTTGTTTTACAGCTGTTTTCCGCCTAAAAATGTGTAATGTACATTTCTAGGGTGGAAAACTGAAATGGATAGATGGCTTCTTTACAGTCACGTGCAGCAGAATATGTAATACGGTCTCTGCACTATATAAAGGTGACATGCATGACTGGGTAAGTCACTTAAAAGGCTTGTGGTCCTTCTGTGTTCATTACTGTAAAATAATGGGAGAAAGCTTGCAGATGGGATTGGTAATACAAAAGCTACATTACATAACATATGTTTAGAATTCTGACTTTATCCTCGAAATGTGAAAAAGATCTATATTTTATTGTACTGTACATTCTAGAAATTATGCAAGATTCATGGCATATGTACGTGCATAATAAAGAAATATTGTAGCAATTAGGTTTAAGATTTTATTGGACTATAATTAATTTGAATTGCTGCAAAATCTATTGCTAACTACTGAAATCCTTTTAACGTTCTCATATAATTTTAGAGACAAAACAGAACACTATAGGTGTTGTAAATAGCACCGTAATTATGACAGATCTTTTTTTGGATGTGCAGTAAATTACATACTAAACAAATGTGGTTTATGTTGTAAAGCTATAGTTTTTCTGGGTCGATAAATAAATACAATTTAAAGTTATTAAATAATGAACAGCATAAAGAGAGATCAAGACAAATATCAGGTTAATGTATAAAAACAAGCAGGTCTTTATCTACTAAAGAAGAAGGCAAGGTGAAAAGAATGGGAATAAATACATTTTTCCATGATGCAACATTTTTACACTGTATACACTGCAAAATTTGCAGCAGTAAATGTTGGTGTGCATGAGCACTATGTGTAAAGTGAGCCTTTTCTACATGCAGGGACTTTAGCCTAGTGCCTCACTTGCATTCCTATTCTCAGCTAACATTTTGGTGCAAGACTTCTGGACATAACTGCTATGGAATGATAATCCCCTGCACTCTAAACAAAAATGCTAAATGTCACCAGTGATGTGTGAATTTTGCAACTCACTGTCACTGTTTCTTTTATGATTTCCACAATTTTTATATACTTTTTCGTGGGTTTATTTACTAAAACTAGATTTTTTTTCCTCATAATTTGAATAAAACAAACTCAACCTAACTCCCTTCCATGAATTTGGCTAATTATTAAAAATTCAGGTTGATATAGTAGTCTGATCAGAAAAAAAAAAGAATCAAATTGTGCAACTTTTTTTGTTGCTGCATGATAAACATGAATTTGTCGACAAAAATTAGATTTTTCAGGTGAAACCAGCTTCAAACACCCTAAAAGCCCCAAGGTAAAACAAATCTTCAAATGATTAAAGGGACCTCTGCCATTGACTTTTACATGAATTCAACAGGTTTGTAACTGATTTGGATTTTTTGCTGATTTGGATTATACATCTCTAAAAATTTTAGTTTTAAGTGAATAAATTGTAATTTTTAAAGATTAATAATACCCCAAAAACTCCAAATCTGAAAATACCAGACAAACCTTTAATAAATAGACCCTTTCATCTACTTTCACCCTTTACCTTCATAACCTTTTTTGAACTTTCCTTTTTTCCTCTGCCATTCTCTCTCCCTTGCATTCTGTTCTCTGCTTCTCTGTCCAATTCCCTTTTGAGCACTCAGTTTTCCACTTCTCTTACCTCTACACACTGTCCTTATGCTTTTTAATTCTCCCTTCACTTCTCCCATGCTCTCCTTTTCCCTCCACTTTTTGCTTCTATATAATTCTCTCTCTACAACCCATCTACTCTCTTCACACCTATGTTCTGCTTTAACCAATGCTGTATTCATGTGAGATATCCCAAAAATTTATTACCCAGTTCATTGCCACTGTGACTATGCTTCTTCTACCAACCCTTTGTTAGCTCATCTGCTAATAGCATCTGTTCTGGAGCCACTATGCTAATGGTCAACCAACAGGAGGTTCAAATTTGAACCACCCACCATTTATTTTGCTAGTCACTCATTTCAGCACAGATGTACTTAATTAAGAGCAGAATGCAAGGAAAAAATGAACAGTAGAAAACCACAGAGAAAGGAAAAATAAACATGAACTAAGAATTGATGAATCTGCTCCCTGAGCCCCCTACATATACTCTAAATGCTGCTCATACTTGTTCACCTGGGAAGTACAATCCATAGAGAACGACGGTCACAAGGAACCAACCTTATTGCTACATATCCTTGATCCGGAAATCTCCAGGTCCCATACATTTTTGCTCCATGATTCTCATCACCCACATAAAATGTTTCCAAAGGAAAATTGTTTCAAGAAAATGAATACAAATTTACAATACAATATTGCATTCACAAAAGCTGAAACTGTAAGAAAACATTATTCTGGACAATATTTATTTATTAAAGTCCAATAATAAAAAAATGTAACATTTGGATCTTTTCCAGCACCATATTTTTTTAAGTTAATTTTAAAAGTTAATTTGTTGATGCATACGGTAAAAATGTGGATGGGAGTTTGGTCAAAGTGGTTTTAAGAATATGGTAAGAATTTTTCAGATTTCAGTAAATATCCCCCTAAATGTCAACAAGAAATTGTAAAGTTTCAGATTTTCGTAATGTCATAAAACTAGCCATTTTCTGTACAGATACAACAGTGCTACTATCAATGCTTTGCCTAAAGTCTTTTCAAGCTGCCTTCTCAAATGATAATTTACTGAGCTGCCAACTAAGTGACATTCCTCGAGGTGGATTAAATATCTTTTTGAATTTATAAACAAGGTCATAGATTTTGTCCAAAAGTTACTGTTCATGTTGTACCACATTGAACAGTGCTAGATATATCAGGAGAAAAAAAAGGGGCAAATTTCTGTAAGCAGACGAAGCTAATGAGGGAGACAAATCGCCTCTTCTTCAAGCGACTAATCTCCCCTAAATGACTTCACGCCAGCTAGAATGTAAATCATAAGCGGGATGGCACTCGGAACACTTTGTTTTCCGAAGCTGCCTCACGAGGAATAAAAGAAAATGAAAGATAAACTAAGATTAAGGAACAAATGACCAGATTAAAATCAATTTAATTGTATGGTCTTCCCCTGAAAACTTGTAGTACAATTTCAATTTGAGGTTGAAGTGTTTCCTTAGGAGATGACTTTGTCTCATCAAATTGAATCTGGCCCATAGTATATTTTTTTAATTCTATTTCAGCTTTACCACGCCCCATTTAATTATTATTATACTATAATTATTAGTTTTTGAAGGCAATGCATTGGCCCAGCACTTGAATATAGATAAGGTGGATTTGTACTACATATGTAACAATTGTCCAATTGTTTTCAGGGACAATTACGTGTAAAGTAGAGGTGGCCAGCATGTAATTGTTGGTTGTTTGTCAACTAAATATTGTCACAATAAGCAACTGTCCATCACCATGTGACTTGCAAAGATAAAAGGGGCAGGACTATGGCATGGGGAGTTCTGGTTTCATTCCTGTCTTGATAACAGTAATGTCCATGTAACAATAATGCCCGTTTATAAGATGTGAACTCTCTTTGGGCATATCTTATTTTTTATCTATTTCTTATGGTTTGAATAGATTTATTTGCATTGGGATTCATGAGCAACATTGGTGAAAAAAATTTTGTTTACGAACCTGAGTTAAAACAACAGAGAAACAGTTTTATAGAGATTGAAAGTTTAGTGATATTCAGCACAAGCCAGCTATAATTGACAGTTTTCTTTTTCCCGAGGGGCTAAAAGTTTTGTGGATCGGCTCACTGAAGCCTAAATAACTGCAGTTGCCTAGAAGCTTTCTAGTTTCTTAATTTGGTGGTTAGAAAAAGCAATAAGCATGAAGCTCGGTATCAGAAAATCTTGGTGGTCGCAATCCTCAGGCACACTTGGAATTAAAAGATGGAATGAACTTCCTGAAATTGCTGTAAGTTTATCCTTACGCTAATTTCACTTCCTTACTGTCTCTCTCCCTTTCTCTCCATCCCTCTCCTTAAGAAACTATCCTATCTCATCTTAATTTTGTTGTGTATATATTATCCTTCTCATATTTACTAAAATGAAATAACCACAAGCCTTCCATCAAGATTCTGATGGGGTGATGTATTTCATACCAACCAATCAATTAGATGCTTCTTTTCAGGACACCAGGTTGGTATGGGATATTAAGGTTAGCCTCTAAGGTTTTTTCTAAGCTATTTATTTATGGTCTACCATTGTTTCCTCTTGTAAAAAAATTAGGGATGCACCAAATCCGAAACCAAATCTGAATCCTAATTTGCATAGGAAAATTAGGGGTGGGAAGTGGAAAACATTTTCACTTCCTTGTTTTGTGACAAAATGTCAAACAATATCCCTCCCCGCCTCTAATTTACATACGCAAATTAGGATTCAGATTCAGCTCGGACAGAAGGATTCAGCCGAATCGGGCTGAAAAAGGTTAAATTTCAAACCAAATCCTGGATTCGGTGCATCCCTAAAAAAATGGAACTGAAACATGGATTTTTATTGTCATTCCAAGGTAATTAAGAGACATAAGAGAAAGCATACATAATAATACCAGTCAGATTTTTTGCACATATATTAAAAAAAAACAATATCTAAAAAATTTACTAAAAATTGTTTCTTAAAATGATTTTGGATGAATGTGGGTTAAAGGCTACATCTATAGAACTTGTAATAATGTGAGTGTCAACCAGAGATTGAGCTGTGCATACATGTGGGTCAGGGTTACACATCTTAGTAAGACCATTCTGCTCTCTCACTTTATTAAAAGAAGGTCATGTAAGTGCTGATGGAAGTGCCTCTTTGTTCTTCACAAGTCATCTGTCATTAACACTGTTTACAGCTGGTGTGTACTGCTGATGCAATTCATTAGGAAAGCCTTATTAATAGGCCAATTGCCTAGAAATGCAAGGGACTAACATTACAAAGCGATGTATCGTTTGCACACAACAGTTCATTGTGTAATTACTGGCAAATTACAGAACAATACGTATTTATTGAAATTACAGTGAAACCCTGATTTTAAGTCCCCTGATTTT
>CM044432.1:41281609-41299835 GCA_024363595.1 Xenopus borealis
ACTCCAAACTCTCTTAATTCAATAATTTATTGTAACATCACTTGTGATGTATAGGATACACGAGTGATGTTACAATAAATTATGGAATTAAAAGAGTTTGGAGTGCTGGTCCATTTTGAAGATGATATATATATATATATATATATGAATGAAACCAGCTTTTCTAGCAGGTTCTTGCAGTTTCAGGGAGATCTGTATGCTTTGCATTCCCTTTTATGTCTTCGGAAAGACTGACAACGTCATAAAAGAAAAAGCACTGTGCCAGATATTGAGGATGTTCCTGCTCATGTGCAGGTAGATGAAATGAAGACATGATCCACTAATCTTTTGCCCCTCTTCCCTTCATGGACCTATTTCATCTCCACATGGCTTTTGATGAACAGAGCTGCTTTTGCTCTTCAAACCAGTAGCTTTCATATGGATTTACCTTTGTGTAAGCGGCTCTTCTAAACCCAGAACCATTTTTTCCTTTTATTTGATGCTAGTTCTTTTTTTAGCCAGCCTGTGTCAGTGAGTGAAAATTAACTAGAAACCAAAGTAACACAGGCTGGTGCTGAGAAGAAAAAGGATTGGCTTCTGACAAGCTTATCATGCTAGTATGTCAAACCCCACATATTTCCCAGTGTCTCTAGCCTTTCTTCTCTTAAAATAAATAATACATTCCTTTGTGCAGAGATGGGGAATTTCAAAGCAGAAGAAAAAAATCATTTTACTCTGGCTGTTGCAAGGATGAAAAAGAGAGAAAGAGCTGTAATTATGGGAAGGATTATGACTTGCTGCAGCACACTGCTCTGTTTACATTAGGACTCATTGCTGAAGAGCTGTTCAGTGATCCCTTTGAGGTCCAAAAAGTGGTTAGGATCCTTCGTAGCTCTTAATAAGGTTACAAATATATGAGATCATAACCAAATGTCTTTTATAGTGTTTAGTACATTTCTAGTGTATTGATTGCTATAAATTAAAGAACATCAAGAATAAGATATAAATGTTGCAACTGTCTTTTAGGTTGGGCTTCTAAAAGTATCTAGAGGAGCAAACAGGCATTTTAATCAAAGCTCACCTTACCCCTGCTCAGAGCCTTTTAGAGGGACAGCCCCACAGTTGGGGAAACATTGTACTGTATTAACATATAAAGGCCACTTATGAACAAATCATTTATGTTGTCAAATATGTTATGTGATTAAACTGCAATTAAAATGTGACATGCCAATGGCTGTGCCAAGTAGTCAATTACATGAGATTATAGGTTATATAAGTATCAGCAGCAATAATTCTGTTTTATATCTTCATTGAATGGTCTTTATATATTTATTGTTATAAAATGCCTGTATGGATATCTTTTTAAAGTGCTGTCAAGTGCTGCCATGTCGTTTCAGTCAAAGGATATTTTGCAACATTTTCTAACAGTACCAGGTTTGTTGTCAAGGCAACAAAACCAGTGTGACAAAGCTTTTTATGTGAAAAGTATTTTCTGTAAAAATAGTCTCATTCTATGCAGAAATTAAATACCTGATAAACGTGACTACCGTGGCACCAAGAGACCAATACACTTTAAAGTAAGCATATAGAACTTGGTTCTATTGCCATAAAAATGTTAATTTAACTACAAAAGCTACAATGTTCTTTAAACTTTAAACTGGCCATATTCAATGATCATCAAGCCCAGCACAAGATGAGTTGTCCCATTATTGTTTGTATGTGGAATGTGAATGCACAGGGAAGACATTGCTCAATACGATCCAGAGTCCAGTATTTGAGGTATGGGATCTGTAATCCAGAATGCTTAGGATCTGGAGGTTTCATGTTTTATTTATTGTCTACTATAAAATATTACATACATTATATAAACAATATATGTAAGCAAACAGTACAACATGTAACATGTATGGTTGTATAACCTGTTGAACAAGGAACAAAAATAAAAAACTTTTTGAGTGAAAAAAAAGGTAAACATAATATGAACCCAATTTTATATGTGAGGGGCATTTCAGAAATTAGTAAATGCCATCCTTGTAATATCCCAGAACATGGGACTGGTTTATGGGCACATAAGAAGCACACAGGTAGGTAACAACACCAAACGAGCGGATCTTTCCCTGATATGCCACTAACAGCATGGCTATATCAGGGGTAATCTGAACGTTCGGCCATATGGTCGATCGATCAGATTATGATGACGCCGAGGGGCTCCAACGGGTGAGTCGGAAGAAAATCAAACCTTCTTGATCGATATCGTGGCCAGATATCAATCGGGAAGACCCGTCGGAAGCTCCATATACAGGCAGATAAGCTAAATGACTGATAGCAGCTTTATCTATCCATGTAGGGCCACCTTTAGTTTGGATTTGTTGCTTAGTCCCTGTAGGCAGCACCTGGCCCTGGGCAGCAGTCTCACATCCAGTTATTTAGTCTATCTTGGCTACCAGTCTTGTTTGGGCCCCAAGCAGAGTACAGAGGTAATTTCCCCTGCAACAGACAGCACTGGAGCTTATCCCATTCTGCTGTGCAGCCACCCTGCAGCAAGTCTGTCTAGCAACTTCCTCCTCAAGAGACACGCCCACTTCCTCTTGACCTCTCTTAGCAAACTGCTTCCTGTTCCTGTGACCTCCCAGTCCCATCCCCTAGAGCATGCAGCTTCCAGCAATATCACATACCTCCCAATACATGAAAAATTAAAAGAGGGACAAAAACATCAGTCGTGCGTAACACATCAAATTGTTTTGGCCCTGCCCGTTTATGGCCACATCCTCTAATTAACACGTCCATTCTACAAAATTTGACAGGTTATGAAAGTTTGAACACATTTCTGAGAGTTTTGGGGCCATGTTTTATGTTAATGAAGCTGAAATTGCCCTTTAAGCTGCAAGTCAAATTTTCCCCATGAGACCTATTTATCTTAATTTATTACATTTTTATCTTTGCTTAATTTAAATTGTTACAAATATATTAAAGTGCAGCTGCTCTTGTTCTGGGCTCTCTGCCAAAAAGCCTCTTATTTTAATTTTCAGAAGCCTCTTTTTCTGTTGTCAGTACAGGAGACAAAAGAGAAACTCGGGACTACTTTCAGTAAGAAACCCGGAACTACAGGTTGAGCTGTCAAAATCAGGACTGTCTCACAGAAACGGGACAGTTGAGAGGTATGTTATCAGAGCTATTTTCACAATCCACCCTTGCCCCAGCACACATAGTTTTTTTTGCGTCTGTGTAGGTGGAGGCGGTCTGCATTGCTAGTGCAGAGACTTTTGGCTCTTGACTATACCAGGAGTTTCTGAACTCACCTCATGGTAGAAGCACCCCTGATGATTGTTTTGCCACCAGTATGGATTCATACAACGTAGTTACCATCAAATACAAGGTACTGTTTTATTATTACAGGGAAAATGGCTAATAAATAAAAACAATTTGCTTCAATTGAAAAGCCTTCTTGTAATTCAGCATTCTTTATATTGGGCTTCCTGATCCCGAACCTGTACTCAATAATTAACAATGTATTTTCTATGTTGCCTTCTTTAGCATTAAGAATGTTGCACAAATGCCGGCTAATACACTTGACATGCTTTGACTGTAATCCTGAATGTCAGTACTTGGGGGTTGTTTGCCTCCTGCAAACATTCAGTTCTACTACAATGCCCATTAGGAAGCCAAGGAGAAAAATACTGCATATTGCTAGTTTTGTACATTTTATTAGTACACTGCTTTTTGCATGAAAGAGTCTTTTAAGTGTTCAGTTTTATGTACATTAGTTTATAACATTAAAGGGAATGTTTACCTTCATTACATGCTTACTGGTACAGGTATTGGGATCTGTTATCTTGAAACCCATTATCCAGAAAGCTCCGACTTACAGGAAGCACATTTACAACTCCATTATAATGACATTTTTAAATAAATCCTGTCCTTTTTCTCTATGATAATAAAACAGTACCTTGTACTTGATCCCAGCTAAGATATAATTAATCCTTATTATATGCAAAACCAGCCTATTGGGTTTATTTAATATTTAAATGATTTTAAGTATTCTTTAAGTATGAAGATCCAAATTACAGAAATACTTATTCTGAAAACCCCAGGTACCAGGCATTCAGGATAACTCGTCCCATACCTGTAATACCTGTTTTTGGTGGACAATTTATATTTAAAAATTGATCTAGTATGTTTATAGTTATCATTGTTGATTTCCACCACACAGGATCACACAGTGATAAATGTATGACCCAGATATGTCAGATCTAAGATGCTTGCATTTTGTAGTGTCAGTTTCCAACAACACTTGAAGGGTTATTTACATCAGCTCTATCCAGCCATATACCTCATTCTCTGCATTTAGCATTTAGATAGTAACCCTTATGGGGCAGGGACCTCCATCTTCTTATGTCTTAGACACTAAGCTTTTTTTCTTTATTGTAACTGTATTTTTAAGTTTTTATTGTACTTTGTACTTATTTATATTTACTATAGTAAATCAGCCTTGAAATAAAACCTGTATCATCCCTGTATTGTTGCCTATGCTCAAATCCCTTTAAATTTCCAGAATCACCATTTGCTAGCGTGAAGTAATCTTGCTACTTTGCTGGCGCACCTTTGTAGCGAAGGAGATGTACGCTAGTGCTGCTTCACTAAGATGCAGATTTTACTGAAAGTTACCTCTTTCACCAGACTTGTCTTCGCCAGCTCTGACCTTGTGAAGTACATTGGAGTGCATAGAACATCCTCAATCTTCAGTTACTTACATCATGATTTTTGAGTGGAATATCTTCTCCAAAAAAACGCTGGCATTATTTCAATTTTTCAGGGTGTTAGGCTGCAAAAGGCATACATTTTTTTGGGCACCCGGTTTTCCCCATACTGTACATTTTCTACCATATGGCATATCAGAGCGCAGAGAGACAGTCAGAGAGGGGGACCAGACTGGGGGTAGACGACAGAGAAGGTACGCGTTTGGCACCCCCCAGGTTTGCGCCCTAGGCACATGCCTACTCTGCCTACCGCTTGGCCTGGCCCTGTGGCACATTATTTAACAGTGGGCTTATGTGTAGGGCATTAAAACAACTCTATTGACTTTATTAAGCATCCCTTGGCATGTCTAGTTATCAGTGTAAATGTAATGTATTTGATGCACCATGTAACATAAATAGCGCCATTCCAAATTAGCCTGAGGGCAAGATCTCTAGCGGAGTTGTGCTAGGCAGAATTGAATACTAGTGCAGCTTTGCTTTGATTTCCTCGCTCTACCGAAGTAACGCTAGAGAAAATTTGCCAGTGTTCGGCGCCCTGGACGCAGCTTCACACTTAAGTGAATTAGCATTGTCTGACCGAATTTTTGCCTGGCGAAGTGATGCAATGGCTGGTGAAATTGCACTCTTTAGTGAATTTGCCCCCATATGAGATCCAGGAAAGGAAGGAAGGAATCATTTTATTTGGTAAGGCTAATAATTGGAGGCTTTCCATTTAAGCAATTATAATTTTCAATGAATCTATGGCAGTTTAGAGGATTCACAGGTGCAGCTTTGGGGACGAGGCCACAAATGCCTGGGCCTAGGGTGGCAAAATTTTAGGGGAGGCATGCCATCCATCCGCATGTTAAGGTGCACTAGGGAAGTACAGGTCTCCAATGCTCCAGTTCATGCGTAAGTGCGCTCAGGGCAGGGGTGTTTGTTCCAAAGTGGGCGCTAGCACTGAGCGGCCTCAGATCGATGTTAAAGGACAAGGAAAGTGAAGCTAAAGAAGTAGCTAGAAATGTTGTACATTATGTTCTGTGCTTCTGTACCAGCCCAAGGCAACCGCAGCCCTTTAGCAGTAAAGATCTGTGTCTCCCCAGTAGATGCCCCAGTAGCTCCCCATCTTCTTTTCTGCTGATTCACTGATTCACATGCTCTGTGCTGCTGTCACTTACTGAGCTTAGGGACCCACTCACAATATACAGTACACATAGAATAGAACTGTCACAATATAAGGCTGATTAGTCATTGATACAGTTAACTACTACATAGCAGCACAGAAATCAATGCAATTAGCATCAACATTTAATAATAATCCCTGTAGCATCAGCTTATATTTCGGGGGAACCTCATTTTCTGTTTGATAATTTGTGACGACCCCTAAGCTTAGCTTCTCAACAGCTGCTCAGAGCCCACTGAGCGTGTGAGTGTCGCAGACACTTTCCAAGATGGTGACCCCCTGTGACAATTTTGCAGTTATGAATCATTGCTGCTATTGACAAGCTGAAACTTTAGGCAGGTGCAATATGTTCACTATATAAAACATGGCATTTTTAGCCCTATTCATTTTTAGATTTTCCTTGTTCTTTAAAATGCAGTTTAAAAAATAAATTCTGCTGGTCCATGCTGAGATGCCATTCACTACAGACAACCAGAATGGAAAAGGCTTGATAACAATCTGCCTAGGAGGCTCCAATTTATAATAGCGCTAATAAGGCTTTCTAATTAACACACAAATGTGCATTAATTTTTTTTTTTTTTAATTTGCCTTTGCCAGTGGCATCTTTTTTTGTTTGTTTAATTCTAGTGATTAAATATCCTCATCTGCATTCAGTAAGAAACGGTTTCATCTATTGTTTGTTAGTGGTGAAAATGACTGTGTGACAAGCAAATTTGTGAAGGCCCCCATAATGGTTAGCAGAATAAATGCCTTCATGCCAAGATGTATTATGTTGGTGACGGGGAATCTTTTCTACAGAGTGACAGTAAAATGCAATGCTGAGCCGCGTCTCTTCACTCGGGATGCTACTCTGTGCTCCAGGCTTCAACACTTCTACTAGTGCTGCCACTCCCGTCCATTCCTTATCACTAGTCAGCTCATAGATTCTGACCTTAAACCCCTCTCCTTAAATATCTGCACACAGAAATGACCTTCCAGTACAAATGTCACTTCTTCTATATTGCTTTTCCATGTGTCCCCAGATGACAATACACTGACACCATAAAGAATTCTTTTAACAAGCTGCCGATAAAGATGGATTTATATTTCAGTGAGACAGACATATGGGATGGGCGGGGGGATACAAATACAAATTAAGTTGATATTTTCAAAAATATTGCACCCTTTAAAAAAGGTATATCCCTAGGCCAACTCTTGTTTACATTTTTAAATGATATTTCCTCTTATTCTCTTGATGGACATTGTAATATTTGATTTGGGATTTAGAAACATCATATGAATTATGCTGTGGGGGGAATTGCTTTATTGATCCCAGAACCTTAATGAGATGTTTGATGTATTTACAGGCTTTAATTCAACCTTAGATCTCAATATGCAATGTCTGACATGTTGTGCTGAGCTGAACCCACATGCAGCGTGTATATGGCATTGATAACAGAATATTCACCAGAATATTCACAATAGAATATTCTATTGAGGCTGGAAAAGTAATATACATGCACATAAGGAAAGTGTATTAACTTTAAATAATATTTAGCTGAGAAGGATCTGCAGAATTGTATGACAGAGACACAGTCACACACAAAAGTCCATCAAGTTCAAACCCTCAAATGAAAACCTAGCATCCATATACACACCCAACTAAATAGGGATACAAATAATTCCAAACTACTGTATAAAATTTGGGGCCATCTTCTCTACACTGTTTATTTGCCATGTCATTTATATCATTATTTCATATAGGCATTTCTCTTACCAAGAAATACTGTGATGGTATAATCTTAAAAGAAACATTTTCAACTAGCATTTCTTTATAATTCTCTGTACCTATCCTCTACTGAGAGAGCTATCCACCCATCCACCCACTCACAGTGCGAGGAACAAAGCAGCATTTCTGAAAATAGAAAAACCGCTGTCAGACAACTTGAAGAAACACATTGCAACAAGTATACATACACATCAGTTAGAATTATAAATTGAATCGTTGTACAGTATTGACTCCAACCAGCTCTTCTTTCATTAATTTCTTTATACCCTCTAGATCAGAGTTTTTTTAATTTATGCTCACATTATAAACATAGGAGGGAATGTAATTAAAGTAGCAAAGAGCAAAACATTACGCACTAATAGTATTAAAAATCCACATCCCGCAATGTAATATTGCTCCTTAAACGGTTATTGCATTGCGAATCGTTATTGCGCATTGCGAATTGTAATTGTGCACTCTTAAGAAGTGCTTGAAGGTGTCGTAATCTTTTGGAGCAAACATAGCAACTTTTTCAGTAAGAAGTTTTATTACATTGACAGCACATAAGCGCAAACTAGAAAATTCGCAAACAGGCTTCCTCTGGTGGAAGTGGTCGCTAAACAGTTCCCAGGTCTGCAAATCGTATATTATATACACGCAAAGCAAAGTTTGTTCGCGCAAAAGCTTAACTTTTCACATTGCGAATAGTTTGTGCTTTACCGACTTTATAGTCTATAATGGTCTAATGCAGACTTCCAAATTAATATGCATCACAATCTTGTCCCTATTGACATTTTGGTAGCCCCCAATCCACTGCATTGAGTAGTCCTCACTGTTTGATGAGAGAGAAAATAAATTATGTGTATGCAGATTCCCTCATTAGCCCCCTGACTTGGATGGATTCTGTTTTCAAGCTAGCCTTGGTCACTACTACCCATGTCTTGAGGGTAGAGCCACCTGTTTGGCTATAAGAGATGTTCTTTGTTGTTCTATACAGAAATATCTCTTTTCTCTCCCACTGGTAACTCCCTGTTAACAAGTTGTACCATATATCATCTGTGATCTCATTTTTCAGGGTTCAGAATCCAGAGTCCATATCAACCGACTTCAAATACAATGGTATCTATAATATCATGGAACGGGGCTTCCTTTAAAAGAACATTTTTGGAATGAGAGTTCATAAGATATGGTTCATGCAAAACACAAAACAAGTAGCACATAAATCCCTGTCCTTTGGGAGGTTTTCAGACTAAAACCGTCAATCACTTAAACCACAGCAGGCATTGAAACTAATAGCATTTTGATGTTACAGAGTTAAGTGCAGGGCTGTAGCTCAACTCGGTTCAACTCTAGTTCAGCTTCAAACATTTTATCTGTAAGTACGTGTCCTGATATGGGGCTGCTGTTATCATTTTTGCCACAACAGCCCGATGACATGGACATAAACTCAGTCACCATTTTTATGACTATGTCCTTCAATAACAGAGGCACAAAAATTTCAGCAGACTTACAGTAGCTGTCTTTAATTGAAGATAATTGTCATTTTTGGCCTGGTGAGAAACTCAAGGCTAGAAACAGTGTCCAGTGTAATTCATAATGAACATAATGAAGAGTTGAATGTATAACTGGACTTCTTCACTGTTGCCATCAACAGATATTATTGTGTACATCCTCTATAGATAATTTGGCCTCTGGCACATTTTAATTAAATTGCACATGCAACAAAGTTTTGCCCATTTTGAGTGAAATGCAGTGCAATTTTGTGTGATGTAACACCCATAATGATGTGTGTCCATAATGTTGCTATTTTTATGGGAAAAAACAATGCATTGTGGAGGAAATACTGTACATGCCGACTTGCCCTCTGTCAATGTAAGTGATTGTGCCTTATTGGGTCTTTAACAGAAACACGCAAATAACAAGACTGAATCGCAGTATGTCAGATATAACATACTGAACTAAGGATGGTCAGACTCCTCACACCATGCTGAGACTGATTGGGCCATTTCTATTGGAGTATGTACTGAATTCTTTGGACCTTACATAGTCATGCAAGTGCAAGAATACATGATTATATATGAATTTCAATGAAATCCACATGTACTGGCATCAAAACTCTTCTCTAAAATTGTACCCAAGGAGAATGAGATGGGAAAGTTTTAGTCTGGAACCAGTGGTTATAGTATCACAGCTCCTTGCTGGTTATCCTGTTGGTTCTTCCTCTGTAGGTTTCACAATGTGCATTGGAGTAGGATTGGCATATTCATTTCAATATTGATTTTCTATGTGACAATATAATACCAACGTATTTTTCTTCATTGGGGTTATATGTACAGTATATGATTCCATAGTGTTAGTTAGTTAGTTAGTTAGTTACATAGTTAAGTTGGGCTGAAAAAAGACCAAAGTCCATCAAGTTAAACCCCTCCAAATGATACCCAGTATCTATACATAAGCTCACACTGACTCTCCACAAACTCATATAAACTGCACGTACCAATATCTATACTAATATCTATACTAATTGTACATTTTAGTAACAGTAGCCTATGATGTTATGCATCACAACAACATCCGGCAGTGCATTCCACAACCTCAATTCACTTACTGTGAAGAACCACCTACACTGCTTCAAATGAAAGCTCTGTTCCTCTAGTCCAAAGGGTTGGCCTCTGATGTTCTTGTAAAGCGTAATCATGTGCCCTCGGAAGCCTCCCAAAACCTGACAGTCTACCCTCATAATTTAAGTCTTCCATCCCTCTAACCAGTTTAGTTGCATGTCTCTTCAATCTACAGCTCATTTATATCCCTCTGGACTGGAGCCCAAAACTGCACTGTATACTCCAGGTGAGGACTTACCAGGGACCTATAAAGAGGCAACATTATGTTTTCATCCCTTGAGTTTATGCTCTTTCCTATGCAAAACAGTAATGTATTTGCTTTTTTGGCCACAGAATGATACTGCCTGGAATTAAACAACTATATCATGTATGCCAAAGTGCATAACTTTGCTTTATCAACATTGAACATAATTTCCAGTTTTTTGCCCAGTTTTCCAATGTAGTCAAATCACTCTGCTAAGTGACAGCATCCTACATGGAACCTATAGTTCTGCACAATTTAGTATTATCAGCAGAAATAGAAACTACTTTCAATGCCCACATCCAAGTCATAAATAAACAAGTTGAAAAGCAAAGGACCAAGTATAGAGCCCTGTGGTACACCACTAACAACGCTGGTTCAACTAAAGATTGTTCCATTTACCACCACTCTTTGTAGTCTATGTTTTAGCCAGTTCTCTATCCAGGTACAAATACTACTGTATGTTCCAGGCCAACATTCCTTAATTTAACCAGTAACATTCTGTGTGGCACTGTATCAAATGCTTTAGCAAAGTTTAATTAGATTACCATGTCTTTAAAGTGGACCCGTCACCCAGACAAAAAAATCTGTTTAATAAAAGTCCTTTTCAAATTAAACATGAAATCCAATTTCAATTTTTTATTAAAGCATTCATAGCTGTTTTAAGCTCATTTAAAAATCTCAGCTGTCAATCAAATATTGTCTGCCACCCCTCTATGCCTTAGGCATAGAGGCGGGGCAGACTATTACTTTCACTTTCCATTCAGCACTTCCTAGATGTCACTGCTCCCCACACATTCCCCCAGTTCTCTCAACCATTTAATTGTGTAGCCAGGACATGGGGATAGACATCGGGTCCACCATTCTGGTGCACAAACAAGATTCTGAGATGCAAGGCTTGCCTTAATAACAGTGTCCACAAAATGGCTCCTGCCTGCTTGCTATAATTATGAATTCCCAGACTGAAGAAAACAAGATTAAAATAATTTATATAGTGTAATTAATGTTCATTTTGCTTGACTATTCTGATAAAATATGACTTTGAATATTTTTTTGGGGTGTAGGGTCCACTTTAATACTGTGAAAACACCAATTTTACACCTCCTAATTTTAAGTTTTCTCACATTTTACAAAGTGGCCCCACCAATACATAATACATAATATATTTCCAAGATTTAAAATTTCCTGGATTTTACACAATTTCTTCTGGTCCCCCATAAACCTAAAAATGGGGGGTCTACTGTATGCAGAGTATGTATGAACCTTTTCAAATTATTATCACACCTCCATATTTCTTTTATGGGTATAGTCAGAGGTTGGGTGTATAAAACTGAATACCATCCAGGATTTATTGTTGCTGCTTTGACATGCATTTTTATGAGATCACCCCACTGACCACCCTGTTAAGTATCACAGCTCTATTCAGCAACTTTTTTTCCCATTACTCTAATACTGGGACTGTAAATTTCATTACTACAATAAAATGTTCCCAGCAGGTAGGTAATGCCCAACTGAGAATTTCATTCGATCAATTTTACTTGCTCGCTTGTTAATCTAGGTGTGGAGAGCATCAGTAAATTGTTTGTTTTGGTGTATTTGATTGTGATATTTAAGTCAGTTAGGAATAACTGAAATACAACTGGTGTATATTCGGTGAAATGCTTTCTGAAACTGATATAGGATATTGTGTTCTTTTTCAGCTTTTTTTTTATTTGCAACAAAATATTTAATGAAACTCCAGAGCTGGTGTTAATGCTAACTTTCGCCAATTACTTATTTCCCATTAGGAGCAGGAATAAACATTCGCAAAACAGCCATTTTAAACACTGTTTGCGAGTCACAAGTCACAAATAGGCTCTTTAAACTGTGCCCTAGTGATTCTCAAATTGTCTAGGCACAGCCTTCCTTACAGCTTTGCATAGTGCACACATAGTGGTATAATCCCTTTACAAGAAGCAGCAGAATACACTGTCTTGCAGTTCAAGGTAAGTAGCCTGATGCTAATAATACACATTGCTGTTTGGAAGGGGACAGCAAAGCACTATTCCAGTTATAACAGTAGAATACAACTCGAAAGTAAGAGGCTGCAGAACTATACTTTCCTGGAAATGGCATTGTATACCCCAATGCACGAATCAAAATCAGCAGGAATGCTTTAATGGCATATATGAAGGGGTCTCTTAAAAAAATTGTCCTGTAAGTTTTGCATAATGTGAAAGATGAGCATGCAGTTGTTCTATACACATATATGATTGTTCCTGTGGTTTATAAATAAAACATGTGTTTCAGGGTATCTTTCTTCATGTATAGCATGTTTGCAAGTCACTGGTACTGGTGTATAGGGGTGCTCATTGTGGTGCCCTCTGGCATTTCTTATAAGGATGTTGAGAAATCATGACAGATGTGTGGTTGTCATCTTGTGAGCTGGTTTTTTCACATTCAGAGACCTTCTGTTGCTGACGTTGGACTATTCTTCTGCCTGCTGCTTACTTCATATTCCTATGCCTGCATGCTAACCAAGCTTTATACCTTCAGATGCCAGTTTGAATTCTGAAAATGCTTGTAATGAGCCTGCCTCCACATCATTCTTGTTTTTGAACAATGCTTGTCCTTCTTACTAATCTTCCACTTTTATATTCCTAAATCAGTCATCCAGTGCTCTTTTGTAGTACTGGTACAATGCAAGACATACCTCCTCCCCATCTCCTTGCAGAGTTTCAATAGTAAGCAAAATAGTGTTGGGATGAAATGCAAAATGCAAAAGATGCAAATTCTGCCTTATAATGCAATTATAAGCATGAAATATGCTTTCTATGGACATGTTATATGAATACTTTTTTAAAACTCTTATGCACTTGTATGTTGGAGTTGTTGAGAGTGAAAATTAATTACTAATTTACAGGTTGGGCCTGCTTCCTGGACAGGGAAATACCCTGTTACTCAATTATCCCCTTGTACTCAGGTGCCTGGGAACCTAATTGTCCCTATATAAGAAATAAAGCAGACAGTGCTTTCTACAGACATATTATTATCCCAGACATTAAATAGTCCAGTGGCAGATGAAGAGCACATTGGATCCAGTGTTGAAACCATTTGGTACATCATATCTGCCTGAATCATCTATACGAGAATCCATCACTGGTGCAGTTAGCAGAATCCTGAACAATGGATCTTATGGAAACTACAGTGGGATGCAGAAATGATATTACTCCATAAATGAGATGGACCATGATGAACAAATTGTGCTGATTCATTGCCCTGAATTCTCCGGATACAATCTCAATGTTGGAAAATGTTGCTAATGAGTCAAAGCCATTTCAACTGAGAATATGCTAATGTTTCCACGACAACCCATAATGTTTTTTATATAGCTTGTGTCCAATTGTGTGGGAGATCTACCAAATAATAATAATACAGAAACCAACCACTGGCCATGTAACATTATTCAAAGCAATTCCCCCTTCCTCAGGCCATAGGCGTGTTCCTTCCATACAAAGTCCCTGGATACTATTTGGTTTCTGAAGTGGGGTGCTGAGGAATTTTGTATGGAATATTGGAAACCCCATCACCTCCAGGCTGGTAATAATTCCAAGGTTCCATTTGTTAGATCTGTACTTGGATGTGCAAGCTGTGTGACTGGCTAAATAATCTTTTATAGGTGGATCTTTATCTGCAAACACCATTACTAAAATAATGCTGAGTCATAAAAAGGTTACACCTGCCGCTGTCTAATAAGAACTCTCCCACCCAACACATCCAACTAGATGTAAAAATGTAGGGAACATATAAACTAATATATTCTAAAAACAGTGAAATGTAGAATTCATTTTTTTATTATATAATTAATAATGTATTTATATTTCAAAGATGAATGGATAGGCAGTACATAACATCTTATATGTTACCTGCTTTGCTGTTGTGCTCTGTGTCTTGAAATTGCTTTTATACATAGAAATGGAAATACATGAGAAATGGAAATACCCTATGTTACCGATCCTAATGTCTTATATTATGGGAGCATTAATCCTTATTTTTTCATTGCAGATTGAATCTCACAAAGGACAGATGGTTGGTGCACATGTAGAGGTGTGCATGACAAGAACTGTTTCTTTGATGTACCCAGAGCATGTGAGTCCAATTTTATGACAGCATTCACAAAGCACGGGAAGGCATGTCATCAAAAAGATTAGCTTGATAAAAGTTACATACTGTATATAGAACTGCTAAGGCCAAACTACTATTTGCACCTTGTCATGTAAAGAGCAAAAAATATAAGATTTACAGTAATGACCATAAGACCTGCAAATCCAGTGGTTGTGCATGAATCCTCTCTTAAGCTCATTTACTTTAGTTAAATGCCAGCACCAGTCATTTTCTTTCAGGATAGATATATAATGTACTAAGCACCGTTTTAACCCATCCACAGCCTATCTGTCCTCTTCATATCACCTCATACCATTCTATCCAGCTCACTGAGTGCCCCTCACTCATTGTGTCATGCTCTTACATCTCCATTGTACCTTCTCCAAAGTCAGTTTACTCTTTCCGTCATCTTAATCTACCTGAGCCCTCCCTTTACAGCACAGTGCTTCCTATCGCCCTCTTTACACCCAAACTCACGGCATCTGGGTTTAAGCAACCCCTATAGCATTTTTTGCTATAACATCAGGTAGGGGAGAAGATAGACAGGGTATGGGTTCTAATTCGAGGCCTAAGTAGAGTATCTCACCCTAAGAGGCTGCCTTCTTGGTGTGAAGCAATCAGGCACACCCACATTATGCTGTTCTAGGTTGTTTTCCCATTACAAGGCTGGATGAGTGTCCATAGAGGCTACTCAATGCTTCTTCAACCATGAGCAGAGCATTAAGGTAGTTTATGTACCCTAGAATGGAGAAGGTTTCAGAGTTTACCTGAGTGTGTGGTGCCCACCAACCCTCAAGGCCCACCAACAAATTGAAGGCCCCCACCTATTGCAAGCCCCACTACCCCAGATGGAAGCTCCTCCAAAATCAACCTGCCTTACCCTCCTGTGTGCACCCATCTGTGCATGTTTTACCTTTTCCTTGGTTTTGTGCATCTACAGTACATATGCAGCATTTCACTCCTCCACATTTTGCTGCTCTCAATAGATTTAAGTACGTCCATATATTGTTGCCTGGGAAACCAATACACCCACCATATTTCAATATATTTCAGCACAGTAACGTGTGCATGTTATGTGGGATTCTGTTCTGATTGTTTAATGGGTGAATTGGCCTGCACATGTGACCTGAGATATATTCATAGGCACAAGGCCAAATTTGCAAGGGCACAATACTCACAGAATATACAGTCATTGCCAGTCACTAGCTAGGGGGTCATGAATTAATATGCATGTGCCGCCCCTGCAGTTCATAGTTTTTTATTATGTTTAAAATGTATATGTTTAATTGTTTATGTTATTACATGCATACATATTGTTTCTGTGCTACTTAGTGTGCTGAGACACTCACTGATGATGGGTAATGCCTTCCACAAGACTCTGTATTTGATTTATAAGTAAAGCATCTGTTATGTTTTAGTAACTTGTTTCAATGTCTTGTTCTATAATAAGGTTCTGGTAAGTAAAAATTCATCAACGACCATGAAGGTATTTATTGCTTCCTTTACCTTTAAACCTATTCCCCTTTCTTGGGTTGTAACTTCCTCCCATCTTTCTTTCCTGTTCTGACTCCGGATGTGTGAGGAGCTGCTCCAGAGACTGGGAAAAGAAATTTCTTTTGTTATCCAACATTTGGCCATTCACCATGAATAAAGAACTGTTACCTATATGTAATAAAAAGTAGTAAGTTTGCCTAGGAGCAGTAATCTATAGCAACCAATAAGATGTTTGCTTTTAACAGATGAACAGCACCTGCTGATTGGTTGCTATGGGCTACTTCTACTGGGCAAACTGTTATGTTATTAGGTAGGTAGACCCTGCCTGCACTGGTTGTTACAGCTCCATATAGGCCACTGCGAGAGGTCTTATGGGAAACCCAGCCAACTATCACAGCAATTGGAGTCAGAATAATGTATTTTTTAGACTGAGCTAATCCAGCTTTAAATCATACCATTGATAATCAGGCCCAGCTGGATATCATGCTGCTATGGTGCAGGGCTGGATCTAGGGAAGGTGCAAAAGAGGCACTTGCCTTTGGGTTTAATGCTGGGGGGAGGGGCACCAGGCGGTACCTAATTGCAGTCCCCTGTCTCTGCTGTGCTGTTCCCTGTGCGGGTGTGTGGGATCATTACAGAACACCTATTTGTGCGTGCCTATTCGATCGTCTGCACGCGTCAGAGGTGGAAAGCAACAAGATGACCAGATTGCCTAGGGCACGGCATGATGCAACATTATCACAGTGCTACCCTTTAAAGGGGAACTAAACCCCCCAATAATAAAAACCTCTACCTACTACCTTACATAGTCTCCCCTCCCTGCTTCCCCCCCCCACATAGTTATTCCCCTGAAAGTAATTATTTGCATTCTGTTCCCTTCGGGAATTTTTGGCACTTATGGTGTATGCACAGTTGCTTTGAACCGGAAGACTGCTCCAATACTGCATTCACTTCCCGAAAAACACAGGAAAGCCAGAAGATGATGCCCACAAGTTCTACTGTGCTTACTCTGCACATATACATGTCGAATAAAGTAAAGGCACTTTCAGGGGTAATCACCTATGCGGGGGGGGGGGGGGGGGGGGGGGGGGGGGGTGGGGGGTGGAGCATAGGGTAGAGGTTTTAGTTCTCCTAAACAAACAAAATATAGGCACATTCTGTAGTAGATCTGCAGGTTTTGTTCATCATTAAATGATACCTGAACTCTGAGCCATTCCTTAAACAATAGCTACTTGTGTTTATTTGATCTGTTCTGTAGTGATTAAAACATTAGCAAGTAAAGTGCAAGATAGCAAAAACAGCAGATAATTGGGTCTAAGGAAACAACAACTTCTCTGTGATAATATATCTTAGGTGATCCATTTCAATAAATTCCAATTGTATGAAGGGGGAGCACACCTCCCATTAGTTGTCATCTTCACTTACTTTTAGCTTTCCTAATTGCCTCCTGAGTGTATTTATTCTGTCCACTTTTACTATTCTTCTCCATGTTCTGCCAATGGAATTAATGATGATAAATGCATATCACTGTAGATTGGGATGGCTGCTCAGATTATATGCACTCACTGTGCTTTGTGCTATTATTTTGCTTACCAGACAATTGTTGGGTTTGCATATAGAATACACTGAAGTGATGAAACCCCAATGATGTTTGTCTCTCTGTACAATAAAATCACAATACTATGGGAGAAAGAAGCAGTTACAAAGATATATTTGGTCATGGTTGAGCTTTGATCTTGAGAAACTATAAAAATAATGGATACACTGTGCTGTTCTATATCTTGCTGAATTGCAAGATGACCTAGTACAGTGTGTCCAATTTTTTCATTGCTGGTCAAATATACACTGTATTTAAAATTCCACAGCCAAACAAAGTTAAACTGATGCAGTTGTGTGAATGGTGCTTTAAATATTGATTGGAGGACTCTCTGTGGCCTACAAGCTTCCCGCTGCACAGACTAGAAGATGAAGGCTAAGAACAGCATGAGAGGCACCCAAAGTGTGGGACTGGCCTCCTTTGTGCCTTTAAAGAACAAGTAAACTTTTTTTTTTTCTATCTGTAAATTTGCTCTAAACAGCCCC
>CM044432.1:41314371-41327374 GCA_024363595.1 Xenopus borealis
AAATTTAAAAAAACCTTACCCCTCCATCCCCACCAAGATCCCCCTCCCTCCTTCCCCCAGCCTAACTGTTACCCCGGGCAGATGCCCCCATTGTTTTACTTACCCCTTGTTGCAGATCCAGGCATCGGACTTCATGGGCCCATCTACAGCCACTTTGGTAATCTTCAGAACTTTGGCAATGTTCAGGAGTTTTGGCTCATGCTTAGTTGTTGCGAAACAGAAAATTGCTCCAACTACACATGCGCTGATACACCTGTCTCCTTCCAAAGATTACGAAAGCTGCTGAAGATTCCACCAATAAAGGGTAAGTAGGGAATTTGCCAGGGTAATGCTTAGGCTGGAGGGAGAAGGGAAGGGTGTCTTGGTGATGATGGGGGGTAGGGTTTCTTTTTAAATTTAGGGTTGAATTCTCCTTTAAAGATGACTGTGATCTTTCTATATCATATTTAAAAGACCAAAGAAGCATTACCTTAATTTAAAGCAATACAGACCTAAGGTGGGCTTAATAAATCCCCATAGTCTTCATACCTTAAAGCATTAGTACCTTTTTCGTTCTAGTTGTTCAGCCTCACACCTCTTACATTGTCCTGTGGTGTTAATTTTCTTGGATCATTAAAAGAAGAGACCTATTAGAACTCAGCATTGGAATGATGATGTATAGTCTTTTTTTTTTTAGTTCTCAGTATTAGTTCTTTTTATTACAAGTCTTTCATGGTGGGTCTTTCCATAATTTTCCTCCTTCCAGACAAATGAAATGTGTATCTGTAGGACTAGTGCAGGTAAAAGAACCCAATATGGGTTGACAATGGCATCAGTGAATTTTCAGGTATCACCTACAGTACCTCGGAGCATAAGTAGTGGCCAGCAATGTACTACTATGCCTACAATAGCAATGTGGTGCTACTTGTGTCCCAAGCAATGCTGTGTGCGTGCCTATGTCCAACTCCAGGGATACCCCTTACTTACTATAAACAGTTAAAATATACACTGTATGCACCTCCTTAATGAAAGAATGCAACATTTTTTTACTTTTAGACAAGCATCAACTGACACAATTTCATTTACTATTTTTAATTAGCTTGTTTTTACACATTAAGTTTGGTTCACGCAAAGGATACAGCTCCGTTTCTTAAATAGTCATTTTTACAAAAAATAGTCTCTGATCATTTTATCTTACACATTGACAGTGGCCTTTAAATCTTAGTTTTCATTATGAAGTCTATATATTATGAAGTACTGTACATCTTGTTTGGACTTGATTCATCCAAAATGTCTATTACATATTTCCCTGTGAAAATAAGAATATGTACCCTTTAAATACTACATATATGATACTATGAGCTTCAATGACACTCAGCGTGCATGTGTTTCAATTTCAGAAGCATTTCATAACTTTTGATATTAAAAGAGCAGAATTTGGGAGAGTTTATATATGCATTAGGCATAACCTTATTTATAGCAGAAAGTATACCTTACATTTATATACATCATTTTAAGCACAGACATTGCAGTGTCATGCTTCCATTTAAAAAAAAAGCCATTTTTTCTCATTACATTGCATGGCATCTACAATGTAAGTATTGCTTTGCAAATGTAGACAAGATCACAGGTTGGCCTTATACAGTGTGTGCAGTCTTACACAGCTTCACTCAAATGATGAGACAGTGGTATCATAAATATACCAGCCAATATATAACATTAAAGAACAAGAAGCTGAATGGAAATAATGCCCTGGCGTAAAGATCGATTCGCTTTGCTTCCGATGGAATGACTGGTTTGGCAGGTGGTGGCTTTTTGTTGTTCTTTGCTTGTGATTTTCCCAGTCCATTGTCAACTTCAATTGGTTTTCCATAACAATCATAATTGGACAATTCAAAATCTCTGGGCAAGCTCCCAACAATGCTGAAGTCGTTGGATCTTAAATCTGATTTGGATGTACAAACCTTTTTGCATCGATTCTCTGCAACCTGGGAGAAATAGATTTTTGTAAAGTGCTGCTTTTGAAATGCAAAATATTAAGCAAGCGCGCATTGCCAATGGGTGTATAGTCTGTGTGGTGGTTATTCATAAACATTTCTGGGAAATTCAAATGTTTCAGCTCTTTACCAGGCCATAATAAATTGAAAAAAAAAAAAAAAGTATCTAGGACAAACTCTGCTACAGATACATTTACAGAAATATTCCCCAAAGCAAGCTGCCGGTCATGGACGATTGCGGTCCGTTTTCTGCGCATCCAACACGGGGAATCAAAACGCATGTAACATAAACAAGGCAACTGATAGAAAGTCAAATGGAGTTGCAGGTTTGATCCGACTTGACACAACTGTCGGATGAAAATACTGCAAGCTGCATCTTCATCCAACAGCAGAGTCACCTCGGATCAACCCTGCAACACAATCTGACTTTCTATTAGTTGCCTTGTTTATGTTGCATGCGTTTTGGCTCCCAGCATCGGATGCTCAGAAAACGGACTGCAGTCGTCCATGTAGTTCACCCTTTATAGTGAGAAAGGAGATTGATTTTCTAATTTGAAGAAAAGAGAAACCTGTCTGATGCAACACTTGTATTTACTTTCCCCCTTAAACCAAACATATTATCAGTTTCTCCTCTGACTCTACATATATGAATGTATTGCTCAAACAAGACTGGAATTGTGCAGTTTAGGTTCTTAATTATTTTGGCTTCCCAAATAAAGTAAAGTAACCTAAAAACTGGGTTACTTTGGTTGAAATCAACTGGAACAAAAAACTATTACTGGGACAGGGTTGAATTCTCCTTTAAAGTATACATTCTATTGTGTTGCCTCAGTTATGCCCTATCAAAGTCCAAGCAAGTGGCTTACCCTGTCTTGACTACTGCAACTTGCTACTAACTGGCCACCCTAAAGCTCATCTCGCTCCAGTAGAGTCTGTTTTAAATACTGCTGCAATTTCCCCCCTCTCAGCCAAGAATATACATACCCCCTTCCCACCTGAAGTCCTTATCATGTCTTCACATAAAACAAAGAAAAACTCACCGGCTTTTCCTCATAACCTTCAAAGCCCATTATTCCTCTGCACCTAACTACATCTATACTCTAATGTCTATATACATGCCTGGCCGACCCCTTCTGTCTTTCTGTCTTAAATTTGAAATACCATCCCTGAATCTTACGTACCTCAGTCTCTTTCGAAATAAACTTAAAGACTGCCTCTTAGATCATTCACATAACACCTGACTCAGTTCTATAGTGTCAAACACTGTAACTTGCCGTACTTAATATCCCCCTATTTGTGTCTGTAAGTTACCCTCCCACTGTGATTGTAAGCTCTTGTGGGCAGTGCCCTCCTTACTCTTGTATCTTTAACAATTAGCTCTTATTCTTTAATGCAACTGTACTTTGCATTTATTTTTATTTCTTATTGTAATGACCCCTGCTTGTTCTATTCATTTATTTGTTCTGCTGTACAGGGCTGCATACATACAAGTAACACTATATAAATAGAAATATGCATACATACTTACAAGTATTACTAAATGATTAAAAACTGAACTTCCATTCTGAAGCATGCAACAATGTAAAAATATAATGCATGCATTTAACTAGTATCCTCTTATTGCATAGATATAAGATTTTAAGTTAGATTTATAATCTTTATACATACTTGCAAGGTGCTGATGTGGATAGGAGTACCAGTCCCGTTGACTGTATTCTTTTTGGCTGCATTGTCCCCTTTTCCTTCTGCCTGGTCAGCCTTTGCAATTTTAGCTTTCTCTGCTTCAATCCTTTTTGGGCTGTTCAGCATTACTTGTACAACAGCATACTCAACAAGGGAGGCAAAACCAAACAGGAGACAAGTAATAAGCCAAACGTCTATAGCCTTTACATATGACACTTTTGGCAACTCCTGAGCTAAGGTGGTGCATTCAGATGCCAAGCTGAGAACTGAAAATATGCCTAATAAAAAAGAGAAGAAAGGACAGTTAATAGCCTGACAGAAAATGTGAAATTTAGTGAAGACTGAAATTTCGCCACAAAAATGACTGGTGTAATTATATACAGAAAACACAAAATATGAAATATCAGTACATAGATCAGTCAGCAGAGGTTGAAAGCTGTTTATCTAAATCAGTGTTGCTTTCTTCTTCCATCTTCCACCTTCTTCGCGCAGTTGTGCATGCACAGTACAACGCAAAGCCTAACTTTAACCTAAAATTTCCCAGGAAATTTGAAGAAAGGAGACTGAAGTGGATCGTTCAGTGGTGCTCACTGGTATAACCCTCGGGCTGGTGCAGTTTTCTGCTGATAGGAGCACCGGCCCGGGGTTTCAGGTAAGTCAATACAATCACTTGGGGGTGCCTAAAATGCTGCAAAAGTGCTGCAAACCTTTCCTTCTCCTTTAAAGGGGAATTCAACCCAGCTGGTGCTAAACCCCTCCCACCCTGTAGGCCCCTCCTCCCCCAACCTACCCCCCCCCCGGGTTATTGCCCGTAACTTGTATATTACCCCAAATCGCAGGTCCCTTCATGCAGGGTGACAGATGCCATCTTCCTCCACAATGTCTTCTTCCTTCTTCGTTCATGCAGTAGGACGCATTTGCCCATTTGTACTACTGCGCATGCGCCCGAAGTTCATGAAGTTCAATCGGCAAACTTTGGGCACAGGCGCAGTAGTACAAACTGGCAAATGCATCCTACTGTGCATGCCCTGCCAAGCGCCGACGGAAGAAGATGTTGTGGAGGAAGATGGTGCCTGTGACCCTGCACGAAGGGACCTACACTTTGGGGTAATATACAAGTTAGGGGCAATTGCCTAGGGGGCTTAGCTGGGGGGGGGATGAGGGGCCTACAGTGTGGGGGGGAGGGGTTTAGCGCCAGTAGGGTTGAATACCCCTTTAAAGGTGAACCACCCCTTTCAGTGGTAATAAAGCCTCAAAACAAATACTTTACACATTTTTTTATTTGCCTACATTTTACTGGTTTTCAAGATCAGTCTTGTAAAATGTGCATGTAATTAAAATAAAACTGCATTGCCATGTGCTGGTCAGTTCTGCTGACCATGCTGGAAGAAATTTTTAGAAGAAGAGAAAAGTTTTCTACTTAGTCGGAGAGAGCAAAAGAGTCATCTGATCAGCAAACAGCATAGTTGTTTCCACGCCCCTACAGTAGCAGTTAAATAATTGCCTGTGTCAGACTGACCCATTATGATAACAGGATTGGTAGGCCTAGAAGTCATTGGGCCCTCCTGCTTTATTGTGCCTTGCAAACCTATAATAACATTCCTCTTTTCTGTATGAGAGCACAAAGGAGTAATGGACAGAAGAATAGATGATAGTATAATGATGTATGATAAAGAGACTAGGAGAATAATATTGTGGACAATGGGCCTTTAGGTATAAGCTTTTCTGGTGGGCCCATGGCATCATAGTCTGACACTCATAACTGCTAATATCTTTTATTTAGAAAAATGTAATGCAAAGAAAAGTGCTAAGAGCATTACTCTTAGCAGCTTTACCTTCATTTGCTTTGAGGGTTTACATTTCCTTTGTAGTTTCCTTTGTAGTTATATCATACAATAGATTCCTCTTATATGCTGTCACATTTTATTACTGTTTTTTGCATCTAATATGATTTTTATCTCACAAAAACAACTTTTGCTTGAATATTATATGCATATATTGTACAACAGATGCATGCCTCACTGTTTCAATAAACTTACTAGACCAATGTCAGTGGTTTAGAAATAAAAGGATAAATTGCCAAGAACAATAGCAATGGAGGGTTGATAATGCAAATCTTACAGTTCAGTTGCACCTGTCAAAGATATCCGTAATCATTGCTCATCATGCGATTTTCTGGTGTGATGAGGATGGTCCGCATATATTAAGATTGAATGCCAAACAGACAAATGAAGAATGTTTTACATGATGAATGATATCAATACATTGATCTAGGAATGAAAAGTGATGTCAATACCTATGAAATGGAAAACTTAAATACAAATATTAGTAACAACACAGCCCAATTGAGATGTATCTAGACATTTCAACAAGGTTCTTGAATACAAGCCACAGGAATACAACCAGCTGGAACACTCAGTGGTACACACTTGAGAGTCAATGGGTCTTCCCCATAACACATTCCATTCTGGACTGTTATCTTCTAGAACAGTGATCCCCAAGCAGTAGGTCGCAAGCAACATGTTGCGCTCCAACCCCTTGGATGTTGCTCCCAGTGGCCTCAAAGCAGGTGCTTATTTTTTAATTAATGGCTTAGAGGCAAGTTTTGGTTGTATAAAAAACAGATGTCCTGCCAAACATTCTCTACTGTAGGCTGCCAGTCCATATAGGGGCTACCAAAAAGCCAATCAGAGCTCTTATTTGACATCCCCATGGACTTTTTCATGCTTGTGTTGCTCTCCAACTCTTTTTTAAATTTAAATGTGGCTCACAAGCAAAAAAGGTTGGGGACCCCTGTTCTAGAAGGTAATCTAGATAACACTCACAAGGGTCAGAATAGTGAGGATTGGTAAGGACATGAGAATGGTGGATAATAACACAGCTGGCTTTAGTCACCAAATATATAAATAGCAGATAACAAAGATTAGATGGATGGCTCAATGGCCAGAGAGCAGAACCCAAAGGAAATGGTGAAATAGAGTAAAACTTGTGTTGACACTACACATAGAGCACATGATACCATGGCACAACATGTCACAGCATGATATGATGATCTATTTAAATAAAATTATATAGTGGAACATGGCATGCCATCTGAATCGGTTGGCTATATACTGTACAAATATACTCTATCTGTATACATTTGTTTAAACAATGAACGGAGACATAAAGCATAACTAAAAAAAACCTTAGATCTTGTAGGCAATAATTACTAATATATGGTGTTGGATTAATTCAGGTTTAACCTTTAAATTATTTTTAATAACTGACCCTTTATTGAAGCTCCCCATAGATTTGCTAAATGAGGAGTGGGTGTATCATAACACAATCACAGTTTATAGGGGATAGTCAATCGCAGCCCTACCTTACCTATGAGGTCCACCTAGCTACTGATCAGTTCCTATCCTACAGTGCTAAGTGCTGCCACCTCCCCTGCACAGCCTGGGAAAGGAGGCAGCAGGAAGTGGAGCAGATGGTTTTTTGAAGAACTTTTCAATAAAGCAACCAGAAACTTTTTTTAACAGCATTCCTTCTATACTTAAAACAGAATAATGCACTGGCACATTCTTGTTTTTCACATTTTGAGATGCAATTGAATTCAGAAAAACTATGGAAAAGAAAAGTTTTTCCTCCTCAAATAGAATCTTGTCCATGAGTTTTCACTTGATAAACCATGAATTTAATCTGGCCTAATATGCCTCGTCAAGAAGTACGATGTCGTTTTCAACTTTTTTTCACCATTCTTCTCATACAGAGACTGAATACCCAATAGACCATCTATTATTTATACAAAGTGCAAAATGACGAGAGTGTTGATCAGTTATTACAAATAAAGGTTGGGAAAATACTTTACCAAGTGGCACTCTAGCAGCACTTGCATCTGGGTTGATCCAAAATGAAAGCCAAGAGAGGACAACGATAAGTAAAGTTGGCGCATAAACACCCATCATGTAAAATCCAACCTGTCGCCTTAGGGTGAAGATCACTTCCACACAAGTATAATAACCTTAAGCAGAAATGAAACCACAGTTAACCAAGAGTAAAAAAATATATATGTATTTATATACCAGCTAAACTAACACAGCATATGCTGTACAGTATATCTCTCAGTTGCTTAGTATATTGATAGAAACATTGAGTGCAATAAAGGACCTAAGAGAAGCAAATATCTGAACATGTGCAAATAAACATTAAACCCCTTGTGAAAACTTGCTAAACCCTAATCCATTTGATCCTATAACCTGAAATTATTTTAACAGAATAGGAATATACAGTATCTACATGTATAAGTCTTTCTGCAAAACAGAAATAAATTGTTTTTTAATTATTTTAATTATTGCCTGCCTTTCTTATTTCATTAATATACAATAATAATAGATATTATATATGAATCATTCATATAAATATAGACTTTAGGCTCCCAGCACTCCAGATCCAAACACTGTTGCCTGGGTGCAATCCATGCTGTGGTTAGAAATCATTTTAAGGATGTCTCCATTATAATAAACTTTTTTTATTTTCACGTTAAGACAAGAGAGTGCGACCTCTTCAAATGATGTATATATATAGAGAAGATAGATAGAAGCTGTCTAGTATAGTGTATAACAGCAGGCATTTTACATTTCACAATGTAATATTTTTTGCTAGCAAATTAGTACATTGCTAATTTCACTTTTGCAATTTTTAAGAGCTACTTACAATTTGTTACAAAAATAATAAAACTTGCACTGCACCCAAATGCAGATTATTGTATAAAGTAAATTATGGCAGATGAGGGGAAGACATTCTCATCACTAAGGGGTGCAAGAATACACTGCAGTATAAAAAATATGTGGCACAAGGTAGAGACTGCAATGTCAGGGGATGCAAGCCAATTAAAGGGCAGGGCTTTGCATTTTAATTTGGACTTTGGACATTGTTTTGGAGGACATAAGTGAACCCTTTGTATATTGTTCAATCATTTTTACATAGGTGGATGGAGTACTGAAAAATTTGCAATAATATATTCTCACAAAGGAAATGGAAAATGATCTATATTGAGCTTCATTTTCCTTTTATTCTGACTTTTAAACAAATATGATTCCCACCCAGATCATTGATCAGAAGCGGTGAGTGACCTGTACTGCACATAATATATCAGTGATTGATAGTGATGGGCAAATTTGCGGCGAATTCCCTCGATTCGCCGCAGGCGAATAAATTCATGCAATGCCAGAAACATTTTGCCGGTGTCTCGTTTTGGACGCTGGCATCCATTTTTGGCAATGGGACGCCCGCCTGCATCAAAAAACAGACGCCCATGTTCAAAACAAGATTCGGCTGAGTTTCACAAATTCTTTGCTGTTTTGCGAATTTCTACTAGATTCACTAAATGTTGGTAAAGGGAAACGCCACAGATTCGCCTATCACTAGTGATTGATTCACGTTCCATAAAGCATGTAAAAAAGAATGGAGGCACAGTAACAGAAATTAATTGAATGAATTAATGAATAGGATATGCAGTAGAGGTATGGGATCTGTTATCCAAAATGCTCAGGATCAAGGGCTTTCCAGGAAATGGATGTTTCCGTCAAGTCTACTAGAAAATCATTTAAACATGAAATAACCCCAATAGGCTGGTTTTGCCTCCAATAAAGATTAATGATATCTTAGTTTGAGTACGAGGTTCTGTTCTATTATTACAGGGAAAAAGGAAACATTTTTTTTAAATGTGGTTTATTTGGATAAAATAGAGTCTATGGGAGACCTTTCCGTAATTTGGAAGTTTTTGGTTAATGGGTTTCCAGATAATGGGCAGGGTCAGACTGGGGGGCCCGGGGCAGAGGGGGTCTTGCCCGGCAGGGGCCTATGGGGGTCGGGGCCCACTGGCTTTTTTCCCGGTATCCAGACGGTCCAGTCTGACAATGATAACGGGTGCCATACTGTATATCATTTGTAACTGTATATCATCACAAAATGTAACTATACAAAAGGCAAATGTACATTCCAATGCTTCCTATTAATTAGTGGCAATAATGTACCGTATGTTTTCATTATATTTATATTTTTATTCTAATGTGTCCTCAACACAGTCATCAATTTATTGTTGCCACTGACATTAACATTCTAAACAGTAGGCTACAAGAGAAAAGGATTAGTCATACTTCAAGGCATTCAAGGAAAGCATGTCTAGAGCCAGAGCTGTAATTTCCTAGTGCAGATATCAATGGGTAGTTGCTGTACTGTTTAATCTGACCTTTCAGAAAGGTATTGCCACCTGGCACTGTAGAAAAGCTACATGCTGCTCAAGATCAATGCCCGAGTTTATAGGGTCCCCATCATTGGAATTAGAGTGATGTAGCTCACTGCAGGGGCAACTGAAATACCAGTCTAGTTGAAGGCAAAATGTACCAAGTGGTTTAACCTCTTATGCTCCACAGAGAAATGCCATGTACAGTTAACAAAGATAGAAGGAAAACTTTCAAGACATCTTATTTAAAGAAAAAACTGGGTAAATAGATGGCTGTTTCCAATATAGTTATTTAGTAAAATGTAATCTATAAAGGCTGGAGTGAACTTGTGTATAACATAATAATCAGAACACTACCTACTCCTTTGCAGCTCTCTTACTCTTAGGGGCAGATTCACTAAAGGGCGAATATTCGCCAGCGACCACTTCGCACACCAAGCACACATTGCCAGGTGCAAATTCGCTAATTCATTAATATGCGATGTCCTGGGTGCCGAACACTGGCGACTTTTCACTATCATTACTTCGGGAGTGCAAGCATTTCATAGCAAAGATTCACTAGCATTTGTTTGTTCCTAACGAAAATTGCTAGTGATCTTACACTTAGAGATGTTGGTGCAAACGCTTGAAGTTACCACTTTTTATTACAAATGTCCAAGTGACGTTAATAAAGTATGACCCTTTATCATACGGGTCAAAGTCAAAAGCATACTAACTGAACAGTTACTGTATGTCCCATGTGGCCCACCTTCAAGTCACTGATTGGTTACTGAAAGATAACAGGTCAGAGAGTTGCAAAGCAGGAAGTTGTGTTCTAGCTATTATGTTAGACATTATCCTTTATACATTACATTTTATGCTAAGTAACTAAGTTTATTGAAAATATTTTTTATTTTGCACAGCCTATCGACCCAATTTTATTTTGAAACTGAACAGTTCCTTTAATCCCACAGGTGGGTAACAGATGATATAGGGCATACAAAACTGAGAATTATTTTTATTGTTTTTTATTGTATTTATGTTTATAATCTGTCATGACTTAAAATTGTTGTTGTAGCCTATACTAATCATAATATTGCTTTGATAAGATCAAGGTACAGAGCTGTTTTGTTGCTTCTCACCAGCTTTAGCCTTAATAACAGTTCCTATGCAACTTCCAAATGCCACCGGCGTAAACCTTTTCTTCTTGTGCACCAGCCTGACAGTACCAGGACTGTTCTTGCATGACGCACAAGGCTTGGACTGAGAGGATCGTGTTATAGGAATAGAAGGTTGCAAAGGAGCTTCAACTTAAGAGAATAAACAAGTAAAATGTATAAACAGCATTATAAAATGTGTTTAGGATTACTTCAGATACATTTATGGTTTTCCTCCACAATCCATGTCCACTTACCAGTGCCTTTGTAGTACTTTGTGCAATTGCCATACTCAATGTCTTCTGTTTTAATATCAAACTGAGGCAAGGCAATTTTTTCCATTTGAACAGGATCTCCTGGCTGCCAAATGAATCGCAAATCATCGGTAGTATAGCCAACTAAAACAGATGAAAATAATTCCAATAACAGAATTACATTAACTGATAGATGAGCCAGTCAAAGTGCTCCATGACATGGTCTGAGAATTTGGTGAAATAAAATCAGTACAGTCCAGAGTGAATGCATTTTGCCCTGATCAACCTCCAACATATTTTCCTTTCAGTAAATATGGTTTATATATGTAAATTGTTTCTTACATTCACATACAAATAGGAACAGCATAAGAAAGCAGAATGCAAATTACAAAAAAAAAACTACAAGTACAAAGTGCTAGAATCAACACAAAACTAGGTACTCGCCGCAACTCATAAAAAGTAATTGCATTGATGCATGGGACTATTAACTTGCAGTGAATGCTACATTGGAATTACTGCCAGACTGGCTCATCATAGTGGGGTGCACCAAGCAGGTTGGACATTAATGGCTTTTTTTGAGTCGTTGGTGCACTAACTGTGATGCTATTCCAACTCCTGAACTGTAACCACAACTTGCAATTAAAGGAGAAGATAATGTGCTCTTTACTTGGGGGTGTCAAAAGTGAGCACCCCAGAGTGATTGTATATACATACCCCACACCCCAGGCCAGTGCTCCTATCAGCAGAAATCTGCACCGGCCTGGGGTTATTCCAGCAAGAACCACAAAGCACTCGGTTTCTGGCTTTTCTTTCTTCAAGCGGGTGAGCATGCACAGTATCGTGAAAAGCCAAACTTTAAGGAAGAAGTCAGCTCTTTGTTCTACTGCACATGAGTCTGCCCTGGGAAATTTGAAGAAAGAAGAAGACTATCGCTCCATCGTGCTCGCTGGAAGAACCCCTGAACCGGTGCAGTTTTCTACTGATAGGAGCACTGGCCCAGGTTGTAAGTTAAGTATATATAATCACTTGGGGGTGCCTAATTTTTGGAAATTTGCCTTTCATTATCCTTTAATTCAAGAAAAGAGGCAGCTAACATACTCATATTTAATACTTTTTGGGGAACGCAAAAATCATAAATTAATATTGTGTCAACATTTTTCTGCTTTGAAAATTATTCCAATGTAATAACTATCTGAGGATCTACAAGATAAATTAGGCAAAGCCTGAGTGGAGCTAAGGTGGCTTGTGGGGGACAAAACTTTTGGAAAAGCTGAGAGTTTCTTAGGACAGCAACTTTCCATTGCACTATAAATGCTATCTGAAAGATTTGGCCTTTCCAGCTGAAGACCAAATGATCTAAAACATAACAATTATTTCTCTGACAGTATTTAATTGCAGTTCAGCCCTTTAAAAGGGCTTTGAAACTAAAATCCAGTTCATCTTGATTATTGTAATGCTCTGTCTCTGTCAATTGGCCATTCAGTGGTACAAGGAACAGTGAACAGATGAGAACCCATACTTACTTAAAGGGCAAGGAAAGGCAAAGAAATAAAAACCCATTTCTACTTTCTTTAATGAAAAAGAAATCTATCTCCAATATACTTTCATTAAAAAATGTGTACCGTTTTTATAAGATACCTGACTCTATGCAGTGAAATTCTCCCTTCATTCAGTGCTGTGGAATAGTCAGATGGTTCCTAACTTCTGGCAGGGAAACAATCATAC
>CM044432.1:41345212-41358273 GCA_024363595.1 Xenopus borealis
ACTGGTGCTTTTTTCTGTCTGAAATTCCTTACTACAACTGTGTGCATAATTCACCCAGTCATCCTTCTACAAGAAGGATTTACCTGCAGTTACATAATCTAAGGTAATAGGGTATAATCACCCTACACATGTTTAAATGCCAAATGCAAAGTATCTGCTCTCTAGCTCTTCAGCTTATGTAGATGAAGCAATGAACATATGTGCTGCACTGGATGGATTCTAGTGAGCAAGATCAGCAAACGTAGAGATTCTTCTAATCAGCATACAATTCCAGATAAAACAGCTTTATGAATCAAATGTAGGTGTTTTGACACAATTTCTCAGCTAACAGCCATCGGCATGCTTAAGATAAAATTGTAGATACAAATCTCATTCAGTTGCCTTAAAGACCAAAGGAATATTCACTGGCGTACAGGTAGAAATGTAGCAGCATGTAATAAACAATACTAGTTGAAATAATTAATATACCTCCCTTGAATACACACTCTCTTATGCTCACATGCTCATGATAGTGCAGGTTTTGTTGCTTTTTTACACAGTTCATAAATCAGCAGCAGTTTATGCTAGACATAGTTGAATGTTTTATGTGATTTTGTAAATTGTTCACAATGCTGATTCAGGCAGGACTGTTAATGCTTCTTACGTTATAACGTGTTGTACACATTTTCACTTTGAAGTGATGTATAATGGCAGAGTTATGTAGACAAATCTCCTCCACTTTAGTGGCAGAGATTTTTCTCAGCACACAGCGGACGCACATAAATAAATGTATAAACTTCCCTCTCTTAAGTTACAGAAAATAACAATACTTGTGCTGCTGTAAAAAATAAAGGTTAATAAAAAATGGGGGTGATAATAATAAAATGAAAAAAAAAAATAAAAATGGGGGTGATAATAATCCTATCCCTATAAATAACAAAAATTTTAAAATGCAAATTAGGTATGAGATCCATTATCCAAATTACGGAAAGGCCATCTCCCATAGCCTACATTTTATCCAAATAATCCAAATATTGAAAAATGATTTCCCTTTTCTCTGTAATAATAAAACAGTACCTTGTATATTATCTAAATAAATACATCATGAACCCTTATTGGAAGCAAAACCAACCTATCGGGGTTAAGTCATGTTTACATTATTTTCTAGTAGACTTAAGGTATAAAGATCCAAATTACAGAAATATTGATTATCTGGAAAACCTTAGGTCCTGATCATTCTGGATAATAGGCCCCATACCTGTATTTCCTAAAACAAAGTAATTAAATATAAATATTTTTTGTTGAACTCTTTTAAGTGTAATTTTTTTCTTTTTGTTCTTTTCCAAGTAAAGCTGTCAGTGCACTCAATACATACAAATAGGCAGTCACTGCAGGAATGTACTTTCATCATAATAGCAAGCTGCTTTGGGTCCAGCTTCCATGGCAACGCTTATATTCTACTGCTTAAGATCCAGTTACTGTAACTAAACTTACTTTTGAATTGTAACACATTAACGTACATTTCAGGGAAGCTTTTTTTTGTATTTTTTTTTTAGGGTTCAGATTTGGTTCATCCAGAATTTTGGATTTGCTGCTGAAAAGGGCTCAGATTCGGCTAAATCATGAACCAAACCCCAGACTCAGTACCAAATATATGATTCGGGGGTGAACCCTCCTTACAAATCTGAAGTATGTAGGACAAATTTACCAGTGAATACATAAAGGTTGCATTGAAAGCAATGAAAGTATTAAATTATGCCTACCCTCTACTGTAGGAGATCTAGGGATCATTGAGATTTAAATGTTTTCTATACTATTTTCCAGGAGTTTATTAACCATCATTAGCTATTAATTGTCTTTTCTTAAAAATAACCCTTTACCCAGTTACACGATATTCTGTTTAATTGTGACCCCAATACAGCTAATGAATGACAGCAAAATGGCCTTGATTTAAGAGGACCTCTTATAAGCTCACACAACTGAATATATTATTTTTTGTGCTACAGAATGGCCCTGTTCCTTGCCTCTTCTATTAGTCATCAGCTTAGAACCTTGAGGTTATGAGCTAAAAAGAGTTTACCTACTCCTGAATTATGTCTTATCTTGCTTATTGTATGATATAGTGTTCAAAATATGATTCTAACCTGTATTTTAGTAGAAAGCAGTACCCCTTCACAGTTTCTTAATTGAAACTATGATAACAGCCTTAAAGGTGGTAGGAACTAGTGATCGGTGAATTCCCGACGAATTCCCGCGAACGCCAGCTAAAATTCGCTTAAAATGCGCTTTGTTTTTGACGCGACGAAAACGGCGCGACGCGCGTCGAAAATGACGCGACGTGTCAAAAATGTGCCGCGACTCATTTCGATAATTTTTTCGCCAATTTTTCAGCGAAGCGAAACGGGGTAGATTCGCCCATCACTAGTGGGAACCAGTTCCACAGTCATTTGGTTCAAATAAATGATTCTAATATGGATGTGTAGAACTAGTATTTGTCCAAAATCTTGATTAGCTTCCTTCTTGCTCTGTTGGCAGATATGCTGTATTCCAGCAGTCCTGGTAATACCCCAACACAAATTGTATCTATTTAAGGAGCCCCATTTAACTTGTGATTACGGAAATAATCCATAGACGTTTGTGCTGCTGTATGAATTGTTTCCATGAATAAGAACTAGCGTGTTACCAGGTGTAAAATTGAAGGGGGTAATAGATGCCAAGCAGGCATTTGTGTTCAAGCTTTAATTTTCCTCTGAAAGGTACATAAACAGAATGAAAAATCATTGGCCATGTGATTGAAATCATGGGGAGACACAGTACAGTATATCTATCTAGACCATCTAAATGTCTGATTTGTCTACAAATTCCTCCATCTTCTCACAGGTGTCATGGCCTTTGTACTACAGTCAATGATAAGTATCCCCCCCCATTCTTTGCATTTGTCCTATTATGTATGTTGCCCCCATATCCCTAATGCAGCTGTATCCACCGGAACAACCCAGGTGCCTGCAATTTAGCATACAATAGTAACAGAGAGGTTGTGGCACGCACAGGATTTATATATCATGATTCAAGATTTATTAGACTCACGGGCATAATTATCAAGTCTCGAATTTCGAAGTGAAAAACTTTGAAACTCGAGCAACTGAATTTATGGACGAACAGGTCCATTTTCGATCGAATTCAAATAGTTTGACTTGAACGATTAGCGCATTTGATCAAATTCAATTAAAATTTGATTCAAAGGATTTGCCCAAAAAACTTCAACTTCTCAAAGTCCACCAAAAGACTCCATATAGGTTATAGGAGGTGGTCCCTCATAGGCTAAAACAGCAATTCGGCAGGTAAAAGATGGCAAGTGTTTTTAAAGAAACAGTATCGAAAGTTCGAAATTCGAATAGTCAAAATTTTTCAATTCAAATCTATTCAAATTAATTAAAATCATTTTTTTTCAGTTTGAATCAACATTTTTTTCTATTTGATAGTCGAAGTACACAAAAATTATGTTGAAATTAGATTTTTTTTAAATTAATTTATTTGAATTTCACTTCGACCCTTGATAAATTTGCCCCTCAGTGTTATCTTCATCAGGAGTGTACAAACAAGCTTGTTTGCACACACCTGATGAAGGGATAAAATCTTTGAGTCTAATAAATCTTGAATCTTGATATATAAATCCTTTGAGAGCTGCAGCCTCCCTTCTCCTAATGCAGCTGTGATACAGGTGAAGCAATGGGTATATTTATTTCACTAGTCTGTGCTTTCTGAACCCACCCTCCTGCTTCTCACCTTTATAGCAAGCAATATTGTGCCATCTGCCTTCTGCCTGTGATTATTGTTTATCCACTTCTTCTTCCTCTACCTGAGATCTCTGTACTTGAGATCAATGGGAAGATGAAGGTATATTAACACATCGTGCAGTTTATATATGAGCACCCAAAATTCACCCTGTTTTATATTATCCCTATTACACAAATTGAATATATATTTAAATGGGAGGAGGCAAGCTGTGGTGAGAGCTTAAAACTGCAGTTCACCATTTCTATCATTTGCATATTCCAATAAAAACCCAGAAAACACAAAAGGTTAGTGCAGAGCTGAATTAGAACAAAAACATGAAAGCACAGTATTAGAAGTAGCCAAGCAGAAGACATTTCTATTGAATAAATCTTCTCATTTCCATGGCCTCAGGTACAGAATATAAAGTACACATCTCATCATTCCAAGAATAATATATGAGTGCAGGCAGGCTCCAGTGAATTGATTGCCAATAAAAAGAAAAAATAATCACATGGGACTAAAGCTCAGATTCATTTGTAGTGAATACCACTGTGTGCAATATGCAGAATCCTCTCTGGTCTAATTAATTATATCAATTGGTTTTTTTAAAGTAAACTATAGATACCTTACATTCAGATTCTTTTTTTTTTATATAAATATAAAATATATTGTAGTCTGACATCAGTTGTAGGAAACCTTTTCGCAGGGGTATTAAGGTATAAGATACTGGAATTTATTGGAATTTACTGGAACATATTATTTGTACCTGGATAGAGAACTGGTTAAAAGATAGACTACACAGAGTGGTGGTAAATGGAACATTTTCTAATTGGACCAGTGTTGTTAGTGGGGTCCTGCAGGGCTCTGTACTGGGTCCCTTGCTTTTCAACTTGTTTATTAATGACCTGGAGGAAGGCATTGAAGTAAGGTTTCTATTTTTGTTGATGATACTAAATTGTTCAGAACTATAGGTTCCATGCAGGATGCTGCTACTTTGCAGAGAGATCTGACTAGTTGGGAAACTGGGCACGAAGTGTGTTGGGAGTTTCCTTAATGGAGAAGGATCTAGGGGTTTTTACAACTTTTCAAATTCTGGGTAGTGCTTATATAGAAAAAGAGAAAGAAAAGTACTCAGCTTAACCACTCATATAATTGGTCAATTACTAATTTCCTTAAATTTAAAATTCCCCTTAGGGTGATATGATTTCAATATAAAAATGCAGACTGCATTTAGCAAGAAACCCCCTAAATCAACTGTATATAAGTTATATAGTGCAGATGACGATGTAGTAGTATTGTTGATTTCAATTGATTTCTAATAATAAAGTGCTGTGCAACAATAATTCGTTAAATTCATTAATTGCTAAAAAAAAATTACCCAATACTAAATTCATTAATTTGTAAAGTGCAGTGCTATCAATAGTCCATGATCATTTGTAATTATAATTATTAATTCATGAATAAATTCATAAATTAAAAAGGACAAAATTAATGATTAGGTTCCAATTAATTCAAACCAGTATCAGATATATTGTAATTATCTTATTAGAACCCCCGTAACTAAAGTGCTAATAGTGCGAGAAGATTAAAGTCAGATAATAATTGACCCATAAATAGGATAAGATAATAAATTACTCAATGCTTCAGTTCATAAAAGGAAAAAAGAAATGGAAAAGAAAGAGAGGTGGAGTTGTCCCAATACTACTGTCTAATTTGTTTCTAGACCTGGGACACCACAAAGATTGGAGAAGGACTTTCATTTGAAGCAAAGTAGGTGGTTCTTCACAGTGAGGGCAGTGAGGTTGTGGAATGCACTACTGCGTGAAGTTGTGATGGCTAGTGTTTGAGTATATATAATTTATGTGAGTGTACAGATGCTGGGTTTCATTTGGAGGGTTTGAACTTAATGAACTTTTTTCAATCTGATGGAACTATGGAACTATGTAATTGGTTATTTTTCCCAGGGAGACAAATATCCTAATATAATTATTTTACTTAACTGTCCTGTTTCCCCATATACAGTTCTGAAACGTGGATCCAACAGAGGTAGGTTTTCGCAAATACTGGGCATTTTAAAATAAAAAGACCTGTAACAGTAATAAACCATGCCTTTAACTATAGGCTACCTTTTGAATGGTAATAACACTTGGCAATTCGAGTTCTGGGTTGCTGTAAAGAAGCTAAGCACAGTTCAGAAATCACAAAACTTTACAGTACTGTTCACTGGTTCCTATGCTGTCACTTAAAATGAATCAAAATCTATTTCTAATAAAAATTGCATTATCAATTTAAAGGGTAATTTCACCTTAATAAATATTTTCAAATCCAATTCTATGATGTGAGTCAAGCAAAATACATTTTATTACACTATAAAAGTATTTAAAGGGGTGGTTCACTTTCAGCACATAGTCTAAATTTGAACATTTTATTAATTTTGTTTTATTATTTTAAATAGATAATTTTGAGGCTACAGACCATATGAGCCGCGGTTCTGCCCATACAGGAAGCTGACATTGATCTGGTTACTGCACATGCCTCCCTTCTCCTGCTTTATTTGCATTTCACTAATCCTATTGGCTAAATCTTTCCAGCCAAAACCATCAAAGATATGTAAATGCAACAGGAAAAGCAAGCATGAGCTTGAGTTGAGTGTGATTTTTTTTTTTTGTTTGGTGCCTTCAAGCACCGGGCTTAGAACTCCCCTACAGAAAGCTGAGAGCACAGATGGGAGAACTTTAGCAGGGCTTATCTGTGGCTTATCAGGTCTGTAGCTTCAACACAGAACATTTAAAATAATAAACTTGATTTGCAAAAATGTTTGTTCTCACAGGGGCTATTCAAATGTAGAATATGGTTTAAATCATGTTTTTTTTAGTCTTGGAATTCATAATAAATGCAAACAGGCAGGAACCATTTTGTGGACATTTGTGTTATTGATGCAAACTTTGTATCATATAAAAATCCTATGTGCCATCTGATGCCAATGCCTCTGCACTGACTACACAATTAGATGTTGAGGAGGGATGGTGAAAAATGCAGTGACATCTAGAAACTGCAGAATGGAAAGTAAAATGAATTTCCTGCCCTCTCTCTATGGCAGGGGTGTCCAACCTGCGACCCGAGGGCCACATCATGGATATGAATGTGGCCCAGCTTGAAACAATTGATTCCCGAGGAAATGTCGAAATAATACATCTATTTACTGTAATATACACATGTCAAATTTAAATCATATACAAAAAGTGTACAGCCTCATACTGAAAAAACATTTATTTGTGCAAACTCAGAAAAATATATATATATTCACAAACACATCTTTTCAACAAAATCCTCTGTCTGCCTACCTGTGTTAGCCACTCCCTCCTGACGCGTTTCGCGCTATTGGGCGCTTCCTCCTCTGATGAAGTGGCTAACACAGGTAGGCAGACAGATGGGTAACACTGCACTGTGGATTTTGTTGAAAAGATGTGTTTGTGAATATATATATATTTTTCTGAGTTTGCACAAATAAATGTTTTTTCAGTATGAGGCTGTACACTTTTTGTATATGATTTAAAGTTGTAATGTGTGGGTCTAGGTACAGCATCTACTGTTAGAGACAGCGGTTTGCCCAACTAAATATTTAATTATATTTTGAACATTGCTGAATATACACATGTCTCTGGTGTTGTAGTTCTTTTCTGTGCATTTCCTTTACTTTTACAAATCAAAAGTGTTTGTGTATTTCATGTGTGGCCCCAGACAATTTTTATTTTTCCAATGTGGCCCAGGGAAACCAAAAGGTTGGACACCCCTGCTCTATGGCTTGAGAAAGGGTGAGACTAAGCCTGAAAGGTTGCCCAATTGTTTAATCTAATAAATCCAAGTTTTTACTTTTTGCAACAAGGAGGTGTTGCAGCAGTATTTTTTTCTTGTATGTCTATGCAAACATCTGGCAATGGTTTCTGGACTGCTTTGCACCAAACCTATAAGGTTAAATAAGGTGGTTGAAGCACACACAGTATTGACTACTCTGCCTCCAGGCAAAAACTAGGGGAAGGCAATATGTGATTGACAGTTAAGGTATCTAAACAAGTTTATAACAGGTGTAGATTATTATGTATTAATGTAAAAAAAAAAGAATTTGGGTTTCATGTTTAATTTGAAAAGGACTTTTAATATATAGCTTTTTATGGAAAGGGTCCCCTTTAATTTTGTATATACACTGTTTATGCATTATATTTATTTAATTCACAAGAATATCCTGAAATGATATCCTTTTAAATGGTGGTTAGTGATGTCATCAGTTATAATCAGTGCTTAGTGATGCAATTTGTCATATGATTTACTTAACTTGTGTGTTATGTTAAATACGAGCCATCAATTTCCTGAAAATGATATCCTTATAAAACTGTATTTAGTGATGGCCATGGTCAGTGAGGCCTTCATCCTCATTCTTCTTTCATATAGTCATGGAACTCCTGTGACTTATAATAACCATATATTTTACAACAGGTGGTACATTATCCACTATTTAAACACTAAGGGGCAGATTTACAAAGTTCACATGAAGAGATCAAGTTTGATCGAATCGCCCCATAGGCTTCTGTTGCAAACACCTGTTCGAATACCATTCGTATGATCGAACGCCTCGATCGTTCGAATCGCATGAATTTTTCGGAGGCTTGAAGGAAAAAGTTAGATTTTTTTCGTGAAATCGAACGATCGGTATTCGATCGTACGATTTCATCGAGAAATCGAATATCGAGGAAATAATAGCCTAAAACTATACGATAAGCATTCGATAGTCGAATGCTTATCAAATTTCGAGGGGTTTTGAGGGATTTTTAGGTGAATTTTAGTAAATGTGCCCCCTAAGGGCTACTAAAGGTTGAATTTCGAGGGTTAAAAAAACCCTCAAATTCGACCCTCGAATTTTGGTCGAGTTAACAATTTCAAATTTGAGGAATTTTAGCGCAATTTGATCGATCAACTGGTCGAATAAAAAAAATTCGATCTTTCGATAAAATTGTTCGATTCGAACAATTTTAAGCAATCAATCCAATTTTTTTTATTCAATCAAATCGAACTCTGAAAGGGTTTTCTTCTCCTTTAAGTCACCATTAAGACAAAGAAGTAGCCCTGAAAACAGGAGATCACTATATTTGGTCATCACATCCTTTTAAGACCCAAAGCTTAAACTTAAGTCTTTATGGTTCAAACCGAAAGCACACTGACATGAATACTGAATAAAAGCAATAAAACAAAACTATTTGAGGGCCAAATTGCTCTCAGCATAGTCTCTCCATTTACTTCTAGAACTCCAGTTTGCAGGACTGAGTAACTCCTGATACATGCTTCTCATCCAAGAAAAGGGAAATGGCATTTATAAGGAATGTGTGGTTCTGAGCAGAACGCCGGGAGCCATATCAAAAGCACATGGCCAAAAGGTTGCCTTCTGAGTACTTGCTTTATGTTATTGCCACTGTTTGTTTTGGCAAGAAACGCAAAAAGTGTGCTCTGTGCTAATATCATATTCCAAGTAGACTATTAGAGGCCGTCAAATATCTAACATCAGTCATAGGCAGTTTTTACAGCCCCTTCAAGGTAAGCTAAATCATTTACACATTGTTCAGGTTACTTCATAAAGCACATTTAGACTAAATGAAAAAAAAAAGAACAAAAAGCATTTATAACATTTTACCACCTGCATTCCAATGCTTTCAGGATTAATTCCTTAGTCTATAAATCTTGGCATTTTTTCCACATGAATATTAAAATAACATTTTCCAAACCAAACTTCAATGCCCTTTTTTTGTTTCACATTTGGAGGAGCTTTTACATTATGTCAGCTATCATATAAATAAAATATGCTTGCCAAAGTGTCTTTTGTAATGTGTGGGCAAGCTTAGTGCCAAAAGGTTCTTATACAGAGTGGATATAACTTCAAACATATTTTAAAAAATGAATTCGAACCATTAACACTAACCTGCAGGGATTTTTTTCCTTTTCGCAAGCAATCCATACTGTTTCAGAAGATGTGCAAGTATATATAATACATTGTTGAAAGCTAACAGTGAAAATATATCTCAGAATGTAAAAAATCTACATTTAACCTTTATTTATATTGAACCAACACACTCCACAGTTCTTTAATTAGGTAATACAGCATTCATATCAATCTGTGCACAATGTGGAGCCTACAATCTATGTTGCAACTATCGAATGCTTATCGAATTGTTTTAGGTTATCATTTTGCTCGATATTCGATTTCTCCACAAATTCGTATGATCGGTTACCGATCGATTTCACGAAAAAATCGTGAATTTTTACGATTCGAACGATCGAACGCTGCGATCGTACGAATGGTATTTGGGCAGGACTTAGCCTCAGAAGCTTATGGGCAGCTTCCCATAGGCTTCTATTACAATTCGGTAGGTTCAATCTGGCGAAGTAGGCAGTCGAATAACTTTAAAATTTTGATTCCTTCGATCATCGAATGATCGAATTATCGAATATCTGATCATACTATCTAATCAATCTATTCGATATTCGATGATCGAAGAGGCCAAATTTGCATATCCGATTTCACGAAAAATTTGTACGATCGGTATTCGATCGAATTCGATCAACTTTGATCATTTCACGTGAATTTCGTAAATCAGCCCCTTATTGTTGTTGCTACTTGTACTCGACTTTCTATGCAGGTCCTCTCCCATTCATATTCCAGGCTCTATTCCAATCAGTATCACAATTAAACAGTTTGAGTGGATTGGGGTGTGTAAGGTGTAATTGGGTGTAACAGTGACAATAGCATCCAATAATATGGCGGCCAGCAGGAGACAGATAAATCAAGTACACAGAATAATAAATGCTAAATTGAACTTCCTCAGTTCATAGATGTTTAATATTTGAAATATTTCAATGAAATGTCTGCCAAAAATTGAGCATTTATTCACTTTCTAAAGCTCCCCTGGTGATCTCACTCCTGGAAAGGAAGGACATAAAGGCATGAATGTTTCTACTCCGTGACAGGAGTAGAAAAGTGATTGCCTGTGGCTGTGATTAAGGGAGGGGCAACGCTGTTTTTAAGTCTATAATGAACAACATGACAGCTCGAATAGCAAGAGAAAAGAAAGAAGAACACGGAACAGATCCACGTTCTTCTATTTGTTATTGAAGGAACTGCACAGCTAATCTAATGCTTCTCAAATGTGCCATGTAAAATTACTTCACTGCTTTAAGCACAACAGATTTAATTTAGGAGAAAGAAAGCAAAACTCATAAAAGAATGGTATCACCCTTGGTTTGCAAAGTACAGTGCATTCTTCTCAGAGATCTTCTCCCCTTCCCTTTGTAGAGGAAATTATATTCCTCTATGTCAAAAGGCAATGGGACTTAGGGGCAAATTCACTAAGTGGCGAAAAAGCGCTAGCGTTGCCTTCGCTAACGTTCGCCGCACTTCACCTGGCGAATTGTCGCCAGCGCTACGAAGTTACAAAAGGTAAAACACGCCAGCGCTTTTTTGGGAGTTAGGAGTTTGAAAAAAAAAAAGGAAATTTTTTCTATCTATTGTATTGAACTTCGCCAGGTCTGACCTGGCGAAGTAGCGTCTAGCGTAACTGGTAGCGTTCATTAAAATGGTCATCTTAGGGAATTTGTGTAATTACGATCCTTCGTCAGTGCACAACTTTGCCTGGCGTTAGGGTGCGAAGTTGCGCTAGTCTATCTACTTCGCTAGTGAAAATTCGCCAGAGTCGCTGTTATTGAATTTGCGAAGTTACAAATTGACGTCACGCTGGCGAATTAGCGCTAGCGTTAGACGCTTTGCGCTTTAATGAATCTGCCCCTTAATGTTTTATTGTGTGTGTGTAATATGGCTGTCAATCAGGTAAGATTTTTAGCCAGCTGATAAATATGACGTGCCCCTAGTTATCCAAAGTAGGCAATTCAAACTTAAAGCGGTTGTATCATGATTTTTATGGTCTTATATTTGTTTCTAAATTACACTGTTTACATTACAAATAATTTACTCTACCATGTAAAAGTAAATTCCTAACCCAACAGGTGTATTTGTTTGTTGTAATATTGGTGTGTAGGCAGCCTCAGGTCATTTTGTATAAACTGTTTTCAGGCAGGCTATTGTTTCTCCTACTCAGTGTAACTGAAGGAGTCACAGTGGGACATGGATTTAACCTACTGGGTGGGTCCAAAATACCCAGCATATAGATCCCATACTTGCAGTATATTTATGTTTGGCATTGCCTACACAGCACCTTTCAAGTAAATAAAGACAGAAATTAAACATTATAAAGCATCATTTGGCAGAATATAAGAAACTGATGCTTAAAAAGAGTATCCTTTACGAAAGGCTCTTAATAAAGGAATTCGTAGATCCTAATTATGGAAATACAACCATTTTAAGAATCATTCTCATAGGGAAAGGGAAAACATATATTGTATTCAAGTTAATAAAAAATCTGCATCTTTTGTGTTTTGTCATACACTTATACATTCAAATATTTTGCAATGGCAGCAATCAAAATGTAATATTTGGGGGTCTTTATATGGATTAACCTCAGATATTCAGAGGTCTGTAAGATTGAAGAGGACAGTTTCAATTAGCTTTAGAACAAATCTGACCTGACAGAGCTCAGTTCAGTTCATGCCCCCCTATCTTCTATATTCAAGCCTGTTCAGCACAAAAGAAAATTTATGCCAGGCCAACATATACTTCCAGTGGGAATTGCCCTTTGATTAATATGTTGCTATTTTATCCATAAACCTGTCCCAGTTTTCCAGCTGAAATTGTCCATAAATAGATATATTCTGCTTCTTCCAGCTGTAAAACAAGCTCACACTATGGATTTGGTTTTTATCAGTGAGCAGAATTTTGTGATAAATGTGGTGCATTCTTTTTGCTCAATATGGTGTGCTAGTTTTGCAGGAAAAATATTATACATAAACCCTGACAAGTCTTCCATTCCACTGCTGTCTTTTGAAACAACCAGTCTGGTAAGGTTTTTTTTTTAAGTCAATGAAAAAATCTATTTATTGTACCTGAGTAAGGGGTTTTATTGATATTATACATTAATTTCAAGGAAAAGAATTTGAAGCAACACCAACACTTCTAATCTGATATCAACATATCTAATCCATTTATCACTTCATCATGCTAGAATAGATGTTTACATAAAGTTTTTTTGGCCAGAGACCTGCACCTTCTTCTCTGTGCCCTACACACAGGGGTAAATTTATCAAAGAGTGAAGTTCCGCTACTAGAGTAAAATTAATTTCTATGGGATTTTGAAAGGAGTATTTATCAA
>CM044432.1:41387227-41408653 GCA_024363595.1 Xenopus borealis
CGTAAGATAGTTAAGCAGCAGCAAACAGTTCCTATAGTACGTAATTTTGTGGGTGATGCTATAGGTATAGTTCCAAGTTATGTGAAATTTCAAACGGTAAGTATACAGACCGGATCCGTTGTACACGTACATCACACTATTTTCCGTCTTCCACAATTGCAAGATAATGTTCGGTTCCACTCCTCATGATTCAAATCCAGAAGTGAGCCAGAGCTGTTACCATTAAATCCTTTGCAGTATGCATATTGTATTGTAAATGCATATTGCTCAGTCTGGAGCATAGTAATATCAGTCCTATATACATAGGAATAAAAGCCTTTCCGGTGTATCATACACAATGGGAAGTAATATAATAGTTTTAACCTGTCCACCAGGAAGTCATTTGATGATATGGATGGGAAAAAATATATTAGTTTTTAAACTGTCCACCAGGAAGTCATTGGATGATATGGATGGGAAAAATATATTCGTTTTTAAACTGTCCACCAGGAAGTCATTGGATGATATGGATGGGAACGTTAAATGAAAGTTAAAGAAACACTTTGTATTTGGCAGTCAGCAACCTATTGGCCCAAGTAAATCCATCTGAAAGGTTAAAAACTCCCATTAGGAAAGGACCATACAGGAACATACTGTACCTGTGTTTGCACTCCTTCCCTTGAAGGTCTAGACACTCAGGCCCACATGTTACATATATATTTCAAAAGAAAACAGAACTCTGCACATCTAACAACCCCACCAAATACTCTGGAAATGTGCATACATTTATATAATTTACATATATATAGTATTCATATTTTTTTTAAATAATAATATTACACTACAATGTAGTTTATGCAATTACAGAGTGTATTAGGGGAAAAAATGAGTCTTACTTTCTCTGCCTAACAAGTCTGCTAGAAATTGTTGTGCAGCCAAATAATTTGCCTTTTAACAACATCTTTTAAAAATAAAGACATCCCCCCTTCCCACAGCAAAAAAAAGTGATGACTCCAAACAATCTCAATGCTGCTACTGTAAGTCATTAAACAGACCTTTCAATCCAAATTGAATTTCAGTAAATCACATTGATTTGCAGTCATCCTGTGTTATTTATAGCCATCACCCTTGTCATGAATAATGCAGGATTCTTACTGATCCCAGCAGTAATTTAGAACAATGATCCTGGTGCGCACATTCATATTCTTCCCCCTTGGAAGGGAACATGCAGAATACATAGAAATACTTGATGATGTTATTAGACAGAGAGAATGAATGAACCCTATGAAGGTCAACATTTTGCTGATCAAGTATTCAACCGTTTGACGTCAAGAAAGCTAAGCTACTTGACTCAGGGCACATACCTCTGTTTGGCATCCCCTTAGAATAAAACCACAACACCCAACATTCCCTGCGGCAGATATTCAAACCTCCAACAACTTTATTGAGTTTTTGTGAACATGACAGCAGCCTCAGGGCTCCCTCCCCTACTGCTTTGCATCTTGCAGTTATTGCTCGGCTAGACTAATTAACCAGAGAGCTATTCCATAAACCAAATGTCAACCTGAACAGAAACCATATCTTGACACAGATTGAGAAAAATAAATAAAAATCTGAAAGATAGAAAACACTTACCCTGGGCTTGGCTCACAGGACACAGCTTATCCTCACACACTACCAGCAGTAGAAACATCCATTGTAAAAAAAACAAAAACAAATGCAAATTGCAAAGGGCCCTTTAGATGTGAATGATGGAGAAAATGTCCGAGAGAGAAGGATCACGATGCTCCAGGCTCATCATAGCCACACATATCCCCCTTGCTGATTATTCTGTGTGTATGGATAATCCTCTGACACAGGAGGATCAGTCAAAATACCAGGCAGCTGCAGCCTTTGCCCCAATCACCGTGCTTTTATTTATTAAAGGATGTGATCCTGGCAGCTGCAGTTGCAGGAAGCATAAGATGGAGGAGCAGTGTGCACCTGCAGCATGCGCAGTAGAGGCCCCAGAGCAGTGCAATTAATCATTAGCTGCAAAGCAAGTGCAGCAGAGAAGCAAAAGGATGTGCAGGGCTCCAGTGATAGCATCAGCAGCAGTGTACAACGGAAAGGCAATCTGTCCCCATTCCTAAAGGAACACTAATGCCCCTGGCTGCTGCAGTTATCTTAGTCCCTGCACACAGAAGCCCAGCATTCTCCCTCTGCTGCTCAAAGTGGGGGGAGGCAAGGGGATTGAACAAAGATTATAGTATTGAGAAGAGACAGCTGGCTGGGTTATTCATTAAAAAGGACAGCCACACATCTTCCTTCTCTTATTGCTTATCTCTGCTTGATTTGCTGAATTAATGTCTTGACTTGGAGCCTGCTGATTCCAGGGTGTGTCTGATAAGGCATATGCATGTATTTTAGTGTCCCCAGAATATCTGATGAATATTAGAGATACAGTAAATCATTGTTTAGAATTGCACAGAACAAGAGCACAGAAAAATCCGTAACATGTCAGCTACTTTCCTTTCTTTCTAGCGAACATCTAGGCTTTTACAATACAAATGTGTTGCATAGATATTTTTTTAGTGCTACACAAACAGTATACTTAATTATATACAGTAATTCCGCATGTGCCAGATTCCAGGCATTATAATACATAAAAGAAGGCAGCTATAAAAGGGGGATGGGGGACTTGTCATTATATGATGTATATTCCCTGTTTGTGTGTTTTTGTAACAGATTCTTTCACTTAAGGTTCATATTACACTTTTCAGTCCTTTCTCATTACGTGACCCAGACCTGTCGGGTTTTCCTAATATCTTTTTTTCATGTTTCTCTTTTTTGCATGAAAAGTTGGGCTTGACACCAAACATCTGTTCTGCATTTTTGAATCAAATGTAAGTGCACCTTATGGGTGTCTGCAGAAGGGGGCAAGAGGGGGCAGTTGTCTCACCCTGATTTCTTCACCTAGTTCCAGGAAATTGTTTTTGAATTTTATTTCCAACATCACAAAATGCTTTTTAAACTTCCCACTCCAAGTCAAGTCTTAGGGTATAACTCCATGGGCAATTTAGGTCTGATCTGACACTACATGACCAAACACTTGCATCAAGTCAGATGCTCCGGAAATAAGGTAAGAGATAGGAATGTCGGATGAAGTCGCCGTGTGTATCCGACATGACATGTCTGTCGAATGTAGACGCACAAAAGAGGATTTTTTTTCACGTATCAATAATCTCAAAGAATACAATTGGTTTGTAAAGTGTGAATCCGTCTACTTTCACATCTTAACATATTTTGTACCCCTACCCTCCAATTCAAGTTCACCTTTTCAATCCACCAAACTTCAATTTTGCCATGGTGAATCTTAGGGGCAGATTTACTAGTCCATTTTCCATTGAAAAACACCTAAAAAAATTAGATGGTGAATTTTAAAGGTTTTTCACTTTGAAATTTGACCCTTGTAAATCTGCCCTTAGTGTAAAAACCACGAAAACCTCTACGGCCAAACTTCGCCATGTAAAAGTTGTTGGGGTCCTGTAGAAGTTAATAGGAGCTGATCATTTTTGACTGCTTTTAGTCAATTCTGATATCATTTAACGCATTTTTTCATTCACACTTTTTATAATTTTTTAATGTGCTGTTATTTTTAATGGGTAGTATACTCCCTTTTCAACATGAGTTCATAAACAGATCTTGGGTTAAACACACATTATGCTTATTGTTTTAATCACTTTTTTTTTGACCTGCACAGAGCAAACAGAGAAACTGAAACTACTCCATGGTCCTTGCGATGTAGGTAATCAAATTTACAGGGCACAGAACAGCAACTATGCAGAGAGCTCTGTTTAGCTAAAAAAAACCTTAGAGGCAAAAATATTGTTCAGTATAGGGTTGCCACCTTTTCACCAGGTGGAATCCAGGAAGGGGTCAAGGTAGTGATGTGGCGGGGGTGGGCAGTGACGTCAGGGGCTATGACATGGCGATTGTCAATTGCCGGTCACCACATTAGTCATAGGAAATCCAGCCCCGTTTTCCTAATTTAGAAAATCAGGCAGGCAGTTTTAACCCGCGTGGCCCTTAAAGAAACTGGGCTGTCTGGGTCAAAACCGAGCAGGTGGCAACCCTAGTCCAGAACAAACCACATTTCTTAAAATTATGTTAAATAAGGTTGTATACTGTCCTTTCAATGTTGTTTTAACTCTTTCAACTGGATTTGTGGTTCTTAATTAGATTGTACTTTTCCACATACAGTGTAGGTTTAATCCCTACTTTCTTCATATAATTTTAGTTCTTGCTAAATTTGAGTAAATGACGCTGACTTGTAAAATCCTGCTCTGAAATGGATGTATACAACTTGAGTTCACCATAATGAAACCACACAGAGCTGGTTATATGTAACTAATCACCTGGGGCAAATTTACTACAATTTACCCCAAATCCCTCGAATCTCTTTCATGAAAAGCCTCGAGCCTCTGTAAAATTTATACGATTCAAACGATCGAGGCGTTCGATCGTACGAATGGTATTCGAGCAGGTCTTTGCAAAAGAAGCCATGAGGGGGTTCCCATAGGCTTCTATTGGTATTTGGTAGGTTCCATCTGTCGAAGTAGGCATTCGAAAAAATTTCAAATCCTTCGATCATTGAATGGTCGAATGATCGAATATTCGATCATTCAATCTATTTTATAATTCGAATATTCGGTATTCGATGATCAAAGTGGCCAAATTAGCATATTCGATCCTCTGAAAAAAATTGCACGATGGGAATTCAATCGAACTTCGATCTCTTCACGTGAATTTTGTAAATCTGCCCCCTAGTCTCTATCTAAGATATACCTATTCACATGAGCATTTCAAATGTAACTGCAGTTGAATCCACTGCTTGTGTATGTAATCAATAGTCCTTATTTTAAATTTATGACAAATATTCATATTTTGTAAATAAATATTAGGTGCAGATTTACTAAGGTCGAATGGTAAATTAAAATCAAATCAAATTTTAATTTGAGATTTATCCCACCTCGACCCTTAAAATAGTTACTTTGCCACCTAAAACCTGCTGAATGCATGTAGAAGACAATGGCACAGTTCCATTGAACTGTTTGAAGATATTAATAGCCTTCCTGACATTCAAGGTTTTTTTTTGGAGGAAAACTCAATTCGAATTTGATTTGGATTTTTGAGTCGTTCCTATTCCATTGTATGTTAGACATAAAAAAATTTTCTTACAGACTAAGGCTGATCTTATGCATTGTTTATGAGTCTGTCCATAAATAAAAAAGTTCTGGTATCAGGTGCGAGAATATGCAACTAGACATTTGGTTAACCTCAACATCAAAGAAGGACGGCACTCCGTAAGGGAAGCAGGTTTATTGCATTAACAACAGGGATCCTATGCCCTACACGTTTCAGGAAACAATCCCTTAGTCATGGGCATGGGATTGTTTCCTGAAACGCGTAGGGTGTAGGATCCCTGTTGTTAATGCAATAAACCTGCTTCCCTTACGGAGTGCCATCCTTCTTTGATGTTGAGGTGGATTATAGCAGTGAGACACTGCAGACTGAGCACCCGATAAGGAGTAATGGAACAGCATTAGGAAGGGTGAGCTTTGAGTGGTTCGTTCGACATATAGACATTTGGTTAACTATGTCCCATTGTCGTGGGAACTTTGGGGCATAACTCCGAACACCCACATTAGAGTAGCAATGGAGCAAAAAGACTATTGCAAATTATAGCAGCAGTGGCAAAAATAAATAATAATACAAGTTTGGATATCCGCCCCCCCAACTATTTATTTCTGGAAAAGTTAGTTTTTTTACATGGAGTGGGTAGAAGCATTCTTAAATTAAGACAAAATAGTTCTGAAATTTCTGAAACATGGGAAACGTTTATTGACATCATATGCAAACCGTGAAGGTTAAACCTCATGAATGTTTTCACTATAAAGAATGGTACATAACAAGGACTGTGAACGGACAACAATGGCACTCTAGGTAGAATCGCAGGGTTACCCCTTGCTCTTTATTGTGGTGCAGGCATGCAACATTTTGGGGTTACCCCCTTTATCAAGCAAAAAGGGGGTAACCCCGAAACGTTGCACGTCTGCACCACAATAAAGAGCAAGGGGTAACCCTGCAATAATTTTACCTAGCGTGCCATTGTTGTCCATTCTAGGGATGCACTGAATTCAGGATTCGGTTCGGGATTCAGCCAGGATTTGGCCTTTTTCAGCGAATCCTTCTGCCTGGCCGAAGAGAGGGAAATTGCGTGACTTTTTGGCACAAAACAAAGAAGTAAAAAATGTTTTTCCCCTTCCCACCCCTAATTTGCATATGCAAATTAAGGTTTGGATTTAGTTCGGTATTCGGGCAAATCTTTCGTGAAGGATTCGGGGGTTTGGCCAAATCCAAAATAGTGGATTTGGTGCATCCCTAGTCCGTTCACATTCAAATATAGGAGGGCTGCCGTACCCTTGAACAATTGAGCACTTGTTGTTTGTACATAACAAGGACTATCAGTGGAGACCCTCCAATAAACCTATGAGTGGGGCTAGAATGAGCATAAATGGTACTTCTGGCACAGCAGCCTTCAAACTTGAATCGCCTACAGACAAAAAGGATCTATAATAAAAAAAATAGAGAGTAATTGAAAAGATCATCACCCTTTATGGAAATGGATAATTTATTTCAGTTTGAACAAAGCAATAAGGATTTTCTTTCTTTTCTTCTCCTTTTGCTACTATAAACTGCATTGAACACCCTTTCTCTAAACTGACAAGATACAATGGAACTTTGGAACAATGGAGTACAGGATGTCAGAAATATGTAATACCAAATGCATTGTATCTACGATCCTGATATGTAGAAAATGCACTGTAAAAAGCACAATATATTTGTACAAAGATGGTTGATTTGAGTATGCAAAATTATCAAATAAAAATTATCTTTGAAAAAAAAAAATTCTTAAATAACCTCCCATTTCAAAATTCAACCTTTAATAAATAACCCCCTAGGTCTTGCATTTGAATCAAAGTTGCTCTACTAAACCAGCTCATAGAGTCTGAATACCCTACATAATTTCAAACCAATTGGGTTAGGAAAAATACAAGAAAATTCACAAAAGCCTCACTCTATTTCCAGAATGCCTTTTTGTGCACTTAAGCTGTTGCTCCAGACACAGCTTTTATGAACTTAGAACATTGTATAAAAATCACAAAAATCTGTCAATAATATTTTGAAATAAAAAAAACGAGTTGCGCGCCGAAAATGATGCGATGCCCGTCGAAAATTGCGCAATGCACGTCGTAAATGACGCAACACGTCAAAAACGACGCGGCACGTGTCAATAAACGTTCCGCGATTCGTTTCACAAATTTTTGCCAATTCGCGAATTTTGCTGGAAATTCGCAAATTTTCGGCGAAGCGAAACAGGCTAGATTCGCCCATCACTAGTGATCTTGTATCAGGCATTGTAATGAACATAAAGCAATCAGACATCAATTCTAGCATATACTTATTATATATATTAATATACTTATTATTATTCTTATGAGCACATATCTTGCACCATTTTTCTACAAGGAAAGCACCTTTCCCCCATTCTGTTCACCTGCTCTGCTGATACTACTGGTATACACCTCTGAGTTGTCTAGGATCTAGATGCCTCTTACCCATCCTTTACCTGGTAACATTCAGCAAAAGATCTGCTCAAACACTCTGCTCAACAGATCATCAGATGCTTATTTATTTGAAATTACTGTAAATACAACTACATAATTAAAAGAGTATAAAACACTAGCTGTCATACTTTTTGTTTTTACTCCACCCTCTCAATTTTGTTTTGCTTTAGGACAATGAAAACACAGTTTGCTAAAATGTCTATAAAAATGGGGGAGGGCTGCCACCCACTGTAGTATCATAGATGCAGACATTACCAAACAAAAGGGCATATCTTATTTTGGTGATTTAAAATGTTAATTACGAAGTGAAATTTCCCTACTTCCACTCCAGTGCATCAAATATAAACTGGGTTTCTAAGTTTCATCACTATTTCATAAGTTTATTTTCAACCTATCTTTATTTTATGATTCCATGATAACTCGGAATCATGTCTCTTGGGATAACAAATTTAATTTTATGGTGGTAGAGATGCCCCTTACTTTCTTTCATTAGTTTTAAAAATGGTCTCTGTTGGGGAATTCACAGGCTGACAAAATGAAGTCTGCATAAATAATGTGATCATTTTAATTACAAAAATGTGCATACACAGAACTGAATCTGAATATAAAAATCCAAATAATTACAAATTTTGTCATTAGATTCCTAATAATTCTGATACAGGGTCAGTTAATGCCTTATACTGCATTGCATTAACTTATTGCTTCATTTTCTGAAAATTATATACAGATAATTTACAGAACGTGCAAAGTTCTATGCAATGACCTTGACAACATCTGCCAGTGCTTGATGTGATTATTATGCATTTCAGGTAGCATGAATTGTCTCCTGTTCTGGAAAGGTTTTGACTCATGTTTAATGCCCCATCCTTTCGACATCTTACAAATTAGTTAAGATCTGTCTAGGGTTTATATTACTGCTTGTATCTCATCTTAATGTTCATCAGTGTCCAAAGGTTATAACAAGGACAAGAGTTTTATAAAAAAAAATTGATTATGTGCCATGATTTCTTTTCTAATACATATGACAACAGTGCACCTGTACTTTACTTAAATTTTTATTCCAATTAAAAGTTTTGTTTCTTTCCATTTATGCTAGGGCATTAGGGGTATAAGGTTTGGTTGATTAAAATCAATAGGAAAAAAATGAAAACTTGAGTAAGTTTCCAAACTTGCTATGTTAGCCTATGGGGGACCTCCTGGAACCTTTAAGAAGTGTTTTTGAAATTTTTGCCAAAATCCTTTCAATCTATTCGAATCGAATGATGCATTTGAGCAATTCTAATGATTTTTATTTAATCGAAAACAGACCTATTCAAACGAAAAAGGTAAATTTTCGACTGAAAATACTCTTACAAAAATTCTTAGAAAATCTGCCCCTAAGGATTAGGACCAAAAAATTACTGTAGGTCCTTGTTATTAAACTGAGGTGCATTATTACACTATTTCTCACTATTAATACTGCTTGATCTATCATCTGCATTTGACACTGTAGATCACCCTCTCCTCCTCCAGTCCCTCCATTCACCTGGCCTTCGTGACACAACCCTGTCCTGGTTTTCTTCTTACCTCACCAATTGTTCCTTCAGTGTCTCCTACAACGGAGTAGCATCTTCCCCCTACCTCTCTCTGTTGAGGTTCCTCAAGGCTCTGTCCTGGGACCCTTATTATTTTCTCTATATACTTCCTCCCTCGGCAAATTAATCAGCTCATATGGTTTCCACTACCACCTTTACACTGACGATACTCAGATCTATCTCTCCTCTCCTGAGCTCAATCCAGAACTCCTAACTCGTGTCTTCTTCTGCCTCTCTGCTATCTCTACTTGGATGTCACAACGCTACCTTAAATTAAACCTCTCCAAAACGGAAATGGTTCTTTTTCCTCCAACTAACACCAGTAACATCCCAGAAGTATCCATCGTAGTTAACAATTCCTCTATCACCCCGTCTCCCCAGGCGCGGTGCCTTGGGGTTATCCTAGATTCTGCCCTGACATTCACTCCTCATATACAGTCACTTGTTAAGACATGTCACTTCCACCTAAGGAACATATCCAAAATACGATCATTTATCACACAAGATGCTGCCAAAATTCTTATTCACTCTCTTGTTATATCGCATCTAGACTATTGTACCTCTCTTTTAATTTGCCTTTCCCTCCAGAAACTGTCACCTCTCCAGTCCATAATGAACACTGCTGCTAGGCTTATACACCTCAGCGACCACTCTTCCTCTGCCATGCCATTCTGTCAATCCCTCCACTGGCTTCCACTGCCCTTCAGAATTAAATTCAAATTACAAAAGTACATTAGAGTTTATAGTCCAATAATAAGTCCATCTTTAGTGTCCAGGAGACTGCTTCTTTCAGCCTGACCTAGAAAATGTCCAATCCAAAAAGAACCATGGTACTGCCATTACAGGCCTACCTAGGGATGCGCATAGCATGTAGCATAACATTTCCTGCATAAAACTTTATATGAAACTTACAAAAAGCTTTTAAAAACCAGCATTCTAGCCATAACTCCTGCAACTCTTATTGTAACTATAAATGTTACCTTATAACGGCAGGAGTTCCGCATTGTATCAGTTTCTAGCTGGCCATATAATACCTGGGAAGAAAAGAAAAGATAATCAGTATTACATGAAAAAGTCATAAGAAACATTTTAGGCTATTGTGATCATTCATACCTTTTAGTTTGCTGCAATCTAATTTATTTATCCAGAAGGCTTCCCTCTGGAGTAATAACTTATCCCAATCTCCACCCCTTGGTGGTTTGTTGACCACTTCCAAGATTTTCCACCTTAACTGGCTCACATTATGTTGTGCCTCGAAAAAATAGCTTGAGATGGTGGTGTCTGTATATGTATCTGCTTTAAAGATTCTAATTGAACTTGTATGTTCCTTAATTCTTGTGTTGGCCGCTCTAATTGTTTTGTCCACATATAGTTGGCCGCAAGGACACTTTAAAGTGTAAACCACATGTGTGCTTATACATGTGGCTATTGCTTTTAGTTTTATTCCTGTGCCTTTAGTTGGGTGTTGTATATTGGGGCCCTTAATTATTGAGGTTGTAATTATAGCATGGGAAGGTCCCAATTTTGCTATTTACACGACTATCTTTTTAAAGTTCCGTAGGGCTCAACATGTCCCTCAATGTTAAACCTCGTTTGTAGGCGAATTGTGGAAATTCTTTAAAAAGGTGGCCATATTCTTTATCATTCTGTAGTAACTGACAAAATTGTTTTACAATCTTTTCGATTTTTTTACTTTGACTATATTTACTTACCTCTGTTAATACTTTATTTAATTTGGGAACAGAGTAACCCCTTGCTTTAAAACAATTTAAAAATTTGATAAATCTGCCACTTGGATATTTCCACCACCATATTTGTCTTTAGGTTTTCATGCCATTGCATTAACCTCTTATATGACTCCAACTGAATCCGTAATTTTGATTAATTTTGGTTAAATCTGTAAACAAGGCTTTTACTCAACAACAGTGACATTTAAGTAATGTTTGGTCATTGTTGAATGCTTATATTTGGAGGAAATGGTTTGAATGGAGTGACATGGTTTGTTGTTTCTTGGCTGTACGGATTTGATGGCAGATTTATCAAAGGTCAAGAGTTTTTTTGCCTCGAATGACCTCGAATAACCTTGAATTGTATCTTATCTAAGAAAAAAATCGAAGGTCTAAAATTAGATCAAATATTACCTACCCAAAACCTTGAATCGAATTCGAATTGTTTTTTTCTGAAAAATACTAGAATGTCAGAAAAGCTGTTAACATCTTCAAATGAGTCAACAGACCTCTGACCATTGACTTCTACATGAATACAGTCGGTTTTAGATAACGATCTATCAAATTTAAGTTACATCATGGGTCAAGGTATGATACATCTCTAATTCAAATTCCAGTTTGGATTTTTCCCAAAAAGTTTTGAACCTTAATAAATCTGCCTCTTGGAAAATTATTTTATGTATTCCTAAAAAAATCAAATCAAATTTAACATGGTTTTAAAAACCTTATATAACATTCTGAAAGTTGCTTTTATACATAGCTCTACTTTTTTTTACAAATTTAAGTTGTTAGTGTAACATATCATATGTTGTTGTTTATCAGTTGTCTAAGCCTTCTTAAGTTGTTTTGCCTTCTATTTTTTTCAGCTATGTAAGGTAAGTATTTGTTCAATTTTTAATTAGCAGTTAGTAGACTGGTGTTTGATTAGATTATTTAAATTTTTATCTTTCTTAACCCTTCTAGTTAGCATATTGCTTGCTATGAGAATCTAGGCTCAGTTCATGCCAAATATTTTCATATAATGTAGATGTTTGGCTTTCAATCTCTGCTGCTGATTTAAAAAAGAAGAAATCTGTTTAAGTTTTTATAACAAAATATAAATTTAAAGCAAAGATAAGTCATTTTAAATATGTATATGCAGCTCACACCTTCTTTGTTTCCTCTGCTGACACATTCATTTACAATGCAAAGCAATCATTCTTTCTTAAGTTAGTTTGGTTTCAAAGATGTGGACGTAACAACAAACAATACACAACAGAAAGTTATCTTATCAGAAATTTATGAAATTATTAATCAGTACTACCGATTTGTTTACAAATGTGTTAAAATAATGTGGCAAGTAAGTTACATACTACCATTGGTTGCTTTGTATATATTTCATATTTTGTACAAAGGAACAATACAATTCAAAAATAAATATTTAAAGTATCAGAAAGTAACTTTTAGAATTTTTTTTTGATTGTCTACATCATCCCATAAAGCTATACCACCAGATGGCAGAATTGTCCCATATAATATTATTACATTTGGTCTCAGATTGACCATTATAAATACTTAGTACAAGAGGGAATATCAATCTGTCATGAATCAGCAGATATTACTCTAATGCTGTTTAGACACAAGTAGATCAACCCCTATTGGTCCAGTGGTCAAACAATAAGATCTGGCCAACTTGATTACACACATAAATACTTTTCATTAATTAACCACTTCCAGACCAGACCGGGGAGTCTTTCAATTTATACACACTAATGATTGACCAGGTAGATTTCTTAAAACATCTGTTTTTAGCTGGCTTAATTCAAGGCAAACACAAGTCAAATTGTCAGACTGATGGCCAAAATGGGCAACATCAGTCTGATGGCCTAAAGGCTTTGGTCACACAGCAAGATAGGCAGCTGTTGGATAAAAATGGTTCCTTTTAAAAATGGGGCCCCAACCATTTTATACCTTTGAGCCACATTCAAATGTAAAAAGAGTTTAGGAGCAACACAAACATGAAAACAGTCCCTGGGGGTGCCAAATAATGGCTGTGATTTGCTGTTTTGTAGCCTATAAGTGGACTGGCAGCCTACAGGAGGTTCTGTTTGACAAGCAAATTCAAGGAGTTTGTGAGCAAGATGTTGCTCAACAGCTGGTTGGGGATCACTGTTCTAGAACCATCACTTCTATGTCATCTGAATAACAAAATGTGGCCTTATTTCCAGTTATGTTCTATATCTCAGCCTTAAAATCTAATCAGATGCTGGTCTGCAACCTCTTTTTTGAGTGATAAGAAGCCAACACTAACCAATACACAAATGAGACTTAGGTTCAGGCCCAATGGCCACTATAATCTGCCAGGCAGAATCAGAAATCTTCAAATACACAGCACCATGCAGGATATCATTTTAAAAAACCTTGGCTGCAAACCAGGGCTTTCAAATTTTGGACAATAGTGATGTTTCAGGCTTATAACAGCATTTTATCCACCACTACTTAAACAAATGAGCAGCAAATGTGTGTGGATTTTTGCATATATGTAGATAAACCAACATATCTTTATTGTTTATTAGCTCATATATAAATATGAGCACACATAATACTTTTATACAAAAGTTATCTTATTTTATCCAGTCAATGTTTATGTTTCACCCAGATAAAGGCTCCCTGGGTGAAACTGAAACATTAAGGGGCAGATTTATCAAATTCACATGAAGGATTCAAAGTTCGATCGCATTTTCAAAAAGATTAGAATTTTCGAATGTTTTTAAAGACCACTTCGACCAGTGAATTTTGAAAATTTGATTGAATCGAATGATTCGAATAATTCGAATAAAAATCTATTTGAATATTCGACTATTCGACAGTTGAATTACTTCCCCTTTAAATTTTTATTTGACTGCCTAGTTCGCCAGATCAAAGATACCGAATTGGGTTTCATCATTTCTGATCGAATAAAAAAAATTGATCGATTCGAACAAATTTATCGATCGATCGAATATTTTCCATTGGATCGTTCTTCCCACACTAAGGGGCAGATTTACTAAGGGTCAAATTTCTAATTGGAAAAAATTCAAAATAGTGAATAGGCAGGGAAGTAAAATCGAATTGGAAGGATTTTGCCGCAATTAGATTAGTCGGACAATCGAATAGGAAATATTTGATCGATCAAACAATTTTATCGATCGATCGAATATTTTTTATTCAATCAAAAATAATGAAACCCAATCGGTAGCTTTGATCTGGCGAACTAGGTAGTCAAATAAAAATTTAAAGGGGAAGTACTTTGACAGTCAAATAGTCAAATATTCAAATGAAATTTTATTCGAATTATTTGAATCGTTCAATTCTATCGAATTTTCAAAATTCACTGGTCGAAGTGGTCTTCAAAAACATTTGAGAATTCGAATCTTTTTGAAAATTTGATCGAACTTCAAATCCTTCATGTGAATTTAGTAAATCTGCCCCTAAATTAGTAAAATTATATCAACGCCATTATGTGTGTATGTGTGCAATTATGTGTAAGAACAGTAACCATCCATTAATTCAATTACTTCCATCTTAAAAAATGCTAAGTAGTGAATATTTTTTAAAGTTTCAGTGATGTGCTCTCTCTCTGACTTAAAGGGCAAGGCAAGGCAAAGAAATAAAATCCCATTAGTGAAAAAGAAATCTATCTCCAATATACTTTAATTTAAAAATGTGTACCGTTTTCATAAGAAACCTGACTGTATGCAGTGAAATTCTCCCTTCATTTAGTGCTGTGGATAGGAATTGTCAGACGGTCCCTAACTTCTGGAAGGGAAACAATCATACTTATGAACAGCAGGGGGAGCCCCTGCCTTACTTACCAGCCATGCAGAACTCAAACAGCTTTGTTTTTTGATCATTTATGACGATCCCTAAGCAGCATGGACCATACTGAGCATGTGCAGTGCAAGTGTCAGGCAAAGATGTATAACAAAATTACAAGATGACAGCCCCCTGTGGCCAACTTTGAAAGCATAAATCATTTGTTTGATTAGGCTTGTGGTGCAGTAAGTTCATGTTTATGTTTAGTATACAAAATACAGCATTTCTAGCCTTATTCTATATCAGACTTTCCTTGCCCTTTAAGCACAGGAATAATCTGTCTACATATGAAATCTCTAGATCCCTGGTGTAAAACTACTAAAAATTACATTGCTGTTGGTTCTGTTCTAGGTTCAAGTGCAGAGATTATTTCTGTAGCAGATAGTAATGACAGCTGTTTATTTAGTTTGTAGCCTGAAATCAAAGGTGAGGTGTACATTTACAAAAGTAATTCTCTGCAATTTTTATTATTATTTATTTTTAATAGTTCCTGGGATACTTGTTGGTTTAGACTAGTACCAGTCTTTTGGTAAGTTAAAGTATTAGCAAACTTGCAGTTAACTGATTATGTAGATGGTTACTGTTTTTGAAGGAATTTAAACAATTCTACTATGTATGGCAGTCACATACATTACCAACAGGTTGTAAATGTCTTTATGGATCCATTCCTATTTGTTGGTGTTCTGGTTTTAATCAGTGAATTATTACATTTTCTAAAAATCCATCTGAAAACAAAATGAAGAGCAAGCCACACTCAGTTGTCAGTGGTTTCAGATGTATGACTAATCTGTGTGGTTTCATAAATTGTATTTTTATTGTGGCAAGGTTAGTAAAATGAAGTGTATATTAAGTTTAAAGTATTTGATGCATTTATCAGGGTTTGCTTTTAAGTTACTGTCTCACACTACTGTCGGTTCAGCAATTACCCTTTTCATCTGCCTTCAAAGTAAGAGTTACCGTTATTTATATGGCTTCTGCGATTAGAAACTTCAAAAGAATGTTATGTCCCTTTGTCTTAATTGGAATCAAATAGTAGGGGATTATAAAAGGAAAAAGTTTATTTTCACAAACTAGTAATGCACCTGTGCTGAATCTAGGGAAATGAGTAGGGTTAAATTAAGATGCTCGTAATGCAAACAGAAATATAATACAGATATGGGACCTGTTATCCAGAATGCTTGGGACCTGGGGACTGCCGGAAAACAGATCTTTTTGTAATTTGGATCTTCATACCTTTAGGGGCAGATTTACTATTGGTCGAATTTCGAATTAAAAAAAATTTGAAGTGCGACCATGGGAATAGTGGGTGAAGTAAAATCCTTGGAATATTGAATTCGAAGGATTTAACCGCAATTCGATCGATTGAACAGGAAAAATCAATTCGACCGATATTTTTTATTAGATCAAAAATAATGATTCCTACTCGGCAGCTTGGATCTGGCAAACTAGGTGGTCGAATAAAATTTTAAAGAGGAAGTACTTCGACCATTCGAATTCGAATAATCGATGGTTGAATTTGCCTAATTTGCATATTCGAAGATTTCGAAATTCGAATTTATTAAAAATTTGATCGAACTTCAAATTCTTCATGTGAATTTTGTAAATCTGCCCTTTTAAGTCTACTAGAAAATCATTTAAACATTAAATAAACCCAATAGGCTGATTTTGCTCCTAATAAGAATTAATTGTATCTTATTTGGGATCAAGTACAAGGTGCTTTTTTTATTAATACAAAGAAAAAGGAAATCATTTTCAAAAAATTGGATTATTTCTTTATAATGGAGTCTATGGAAGAACATATTTCAATAATTCAGACCTTTCTGTATAATGGGTTTTTGTATAACGGATCACATACCTGTATTCTTTTGTTTTTTATTCTTATATACTATAGGTGTCACGAACGGCACCCAAAATCCAGAACCAAATCAATGCTAGGCTCCCTGGTCTCAGCTCTTGCTTCTTCTCTTAAAGCTGCCTTTCACCTCAGGGGGAGGCGATGGGATACCGCTAGATCTTATAAAGAGAGGAGCCAAGAGAGGGTTCTAGATGCACAGAGGGGCATGATTGTATTGCAAAGTCTTTGGGCAGAAGGTCACCGTACAAGAGGGTAGGCAAAAGCGTGGTCACACAGGCAGAGGTTGGTTCAGGGTGAGTTCAAATTGAGTCAGATAGGCAAGGGTCAAAACCAGAAAATCAATCAGAAGGGTCAAACAGGCAAAGGTCAGATTATGAATTTCAGAATAGTCGGATAACAGGCCAAGGTCAGGATGACAGAAGTCAGGAAAGTCAGGCAGGCACGGGTCAAAACAAGAATCAGAATATCAGGAATAGCACCCAGGACCTCACGAAGATGAAACAAACAACGGGAAAAGATTACACAATTACAAAGTCCCTTTAATACTTTGACTTTCGCAGCATTGCAAGCTGACGTCACCATGGCAGCATCAATGCAAAATGTGCGTCGCGAACGCCTTAGAAACCGGCACATTAAGGAGAGAGGAGCAGCGTGGTGGGCATCCCGGAGAAGGTGCAGTGGGCATCCCCGACGGCCCACTAGACCACCTGGGTAAGTCCTCACTATAGGCTTAGATTAATACCTTCATTATTTAATTGCTTTACTAATTAGGAATAGAATGAAATGTGTTTCAGGCATCTGCATATTGGAGTATAACATGGTTCATGGATAAGCCAGATAAAGGCATGGCTGTGTTTGAATGAAATAACCAAATAGTTCAATATTGTACAGTTTGGCCTTAAAGTGGATGACCAAATGCCAGTGATCAGATTGATTTGCAAAAGAGTGTAGGCCAATGCAACAATGATAAAGAGGATATTCCTATACAGATGGTGAGAACTTCCCTGTAACACGAGCTGCCAAACAGGTCCACCAATAGACTGACGTTCATGCAGTTCAGCCAGAAATTAGGACGAATATGCTCAAAAAACAGATCAAGAATGTTTGACTATATGTTGATTTAATTAGACATTTGAAGGACAAGGAAAGTTAAACTAAAGAAGTAGCTAGAAATGTTGTCCATTATGTTTTGTGCTTCTGTACCAGACCCAGGCAACTACAGCCCTTTATCAGTAAAGATCTGTGTCTCCAATGATGCCCCAGTAGCTCCCCATCTTCTTTTCTGCTGATTCACTGTACATGGTCTGTGCTGCTGTCACTTACTGAGCTTAGGGACCGACTCAAAATATATAGTACACATAGAATATAAATGTCACAATATAAGGCTGATTAGTAATTAATACAGATAATTACTACATGGCAGCATAGAAACCAGTGCAACTAGCATCATAATTTAATAATCAGCCTTGTAGCATCAGTTTGTATGACAGACCAACCTCATTTTCTGCTTGAAAATTTGTGACAACCCCTAAGCTTAGCTTCTCAACAGCTGCTCAGAGAACACTGAGCATGTGAGTGTCACAGACACTTTCCAAGATGGTGACCCCCTGTGACAAGTTTGAAGTCCTGGATCATTGCTGTTATTGACCAACTGAAACTTTAGGCTGGTGCAATAATTTCAGTATATAAAACATGGCATTTTAAGTCCTATTCATTTTTAGGGTTTCCTTCTTCTTTACGGGCTACTTGCTAGTAAACCAGAGTCTAAAGAAATAGGAAAGTAGTAATATTATTATTTGAAACAACTTTATGTGTGGGCCAGCATATCAACATTGTGGCACAAATTAAACAGCCAAAAGAAGAAGTAGACTCTATTGCTCTTGCACTATGGTCCTTTAGAACTCGCTCAGGGGGAAATAGCTGATCTCTTTTTAACTTACCGTTGAAATATATGTATGATATCTCTTATCTGGAAACTTGATATCCAGAAAGCTTTAAATTATGGAATTCAATCTTCCATATGGTTCATTTTAAACAATGTTTTTAAAATGCACTTACTTTTTGGATTGAATGATAATATAACACCTAGTATTTCTAATTATGCTGCATAAATCCATATTGTCATCAACTACTCTTTTTGGGGTTATTTAAGGGACTATTTATACAGCCTCAAATATTTCTGGTTGAGTTTTTAAGGGGAAAAGTTAAATTTTTTTAAGGAGAAAAATTTTGTTAGAGGAAAGAACTAGATTTTATTTTAGATTTATTATGATCCATTACTGCTAAAAATCTGATAATAATCCTGCTAAAACCTGTCAAAGTAATATAAAAGTTAATAGCAGATGTTACCTTTACAATTGGAAGATTCAAGGGTTTCGGGCTGTTTGATGATGGTTTTCGAAAACTCAAAAATTTTAGTTTTTCGGTTGACAATTCGAAAAAATCACACAATTGGAATTGTTGCATGATATTGTTTTAATAAATAACTTGCTTAATGTTGAAGGAGCCTGTTTATTAAACCTCAAATTTTTCTGGTTGGGATTTTAAAGTGGAAAAACAAAAATTTTTAGAGGATAAAACTCCCAAATTTTTCAAGATATATTGTGCCCTGAAGCTGTCTAAAACCTGTCCAAATCATGTAGACGTCAATGGCAGGTGGTCCCTTTAACAATTTTAACAGGCTTTTTACCAGGATTCTCCATAGTTTTGGGCTATAATAATCCGATAAATTTGAGTTGTTAAGGCAGCAATTCTATAAAGTCAACTTTTCAGGGCGACAATTCTAAAACGAATTGAATTGATGCACAATATTGTAACAACTTTTTCCTACACCAAATTTTTCAAGGAGATTTATTGTTACATTAAGGGCAGAGACACACATTGCGATTCAGGGAGATTAGTTGCCAGACGACAAACCTCCTCTTCTTCGGGGCAACTAATCTCCCCGCCATGAAAATCGCCAGCAGGATGGTACTCTGAGTGCTTCATTTCATGAAGTCTCCCAAAGTTTCCTTGTGAGTCAACTTTGGGAGATTTCATAAAACAAACCGCTCCGAGTGCCATCCTGCCGGCAATTTTCATTCCAGCCAGCGGGAAGGCAGGGGAAGCAGTTCGGGGAGATTAGTTGCCCTGAATAATAGGAGATTTGTTGCCAGGTGAATCGTAGTGTGTGACTCTGCCCTAAGGGGATTTGGGTTTGTGAGCTTAGTTGAATTGTGAGTAAAAAGTAGAGTTTAAGTACCCCCATCAGTGTCTCATTCCAATAAATTTTCTTTAGTTATATCATTTTCATTTAATTGGAAATGAGCACAAGATCAGCATAACATATGGAAATTTTAACATTTATTTTGAGGCACTAAAAATAGAATGTGCCTTTTCTGGGCCAACTGATGAAGTCATTGGGACCTAGATATCAAATACAGAATGGAGAGAAAAGAAAAAATTCATCCTAAAATGAATTTTAAATATAAAGGCACCATAATTACTTTCTGATTTGCAGCTATACTGATTCTAGCAACCAGGTGTGTATATTAGGAGAAATCTTAAGAAAGAATGACCAGTATGGATGTTCTTCCTCAGTTATTTAAAAAAAATTGAATATACAGTATCACCTAATAATTGGTAAATTGCCCCCTTTACTACATCCATATACCATTCTGTGGTCCTGGTCATCTCACTTATCAACAGGTTCAGGGGCAGGTCTCAACAGGGATAATAGGCCCTTGTATTAAGTACTAAGTACACAGAGTCCCAAACATACCCCCTACCAGCCGAATAAATAGTGACTGTCTATGGCATTGCCAGTCCAGGACTGTTCAGGTGACCTGGAATAAAAGTTATGTACAAAATATATCAGATTGCAGGAATTACAGTTATATACTGGCTGCAGATATGCGTGGGTCACATAAAAACTGTTGGCTCAAGAAGAACACACATGATTTTGGCTATAACAGCTGCGTTTCCCTCATTGTCAGTGCACTTTGGTATAAACTTTTTGCATAACAGATGTTCCTTTGATATGTGTATACATAAAATTGATTAAACTGAGAACTTTAGCAGCATTAAACAGGTAGATTATATTAATATGGATGCACCTGGATGGCTAAACACCTTTTATCACTAATGGGATTACTCTGTCACTGGATACCTTACACCTGTCAACAAAATCATAAAGCTGAGCATTCAGTGCATTCACAACTACAGTACCTATATGTTATTAGAAAGCACACTGGAATCCATCTATTTTATGTGAGAAAACAGGCTTCAAATAACGACATAGGGGTGAATTTTATGGGAATAAATTGAATAAAGTTTGCATTTCAAGGTTTTTTTTTTAATGAATAACTAGTGCTCCAGCTTTGACCCCTAGTATTGGGAATGTGCCATTTACTGGGAATCCAGCTCTGACCCCTTACAACAGAGACAAGGAATAATAAGGGAAGCAGAGCAGTTCACCCCTCTCCAAAACCGCCTCTCATAGGTAAAGCTATTATGCAAGACTAAAACATGCACAATTACACAGCTTCTATCATCATTTCCATAGAATTTTAAAATGTATGAGTAATTCCTTATAAGGTTTTCTTATACATTTAATTTGTATTATTTTAATACTATTTTTGGCAGTGGACTTTTACTCTTCCTTAGGACACTGTCTTTTACTTGAGCACAATACTACTTCTTCTAGTTTATTTTATCCTAGTTTACAGGGTCCCTGATCCCTCTGATCCCAGTGATATTCTCTATAATAAGGGGTCCCTTTATCTCAGGTCCTCCATAGTTACATAGTT
>CM044432.1:41413507-41436971 GCA_024363595.1 Xenopus borealis
AGTAACTGAAGATTGAGGATGTTCTATGCACTCCAATGCACTTCACCAGGTCAGAGCTAGTGAAGGCAAGTCTGGCAAAAGAGGTAACGTTCAGTAAAATCCACATCTTAGTGAATTTGCAGAGTCCAAATTGCCTGAGTGAAAAGTCGCCTCTTTGCTAGCGAAGTGACACCTGTGCCCATGAGTAAATTGGGGAAAGGGGAAATTCAGGGAATGGAAGCTTAATTGGTGCATCAGGAAAAAACAAGAGAAATAGTTCTAGTTATGACATCATTTTTGCAAGCAGTTTTTCTTACTTATTTTGAGCACAGATAGGTGACCTATCTGTATTCTTCTCACAGCAGTCTTCTATCTGGTGTGATATTGGTTTTACTAATGTAGCCATCCCACCCTCGTTCACTTGGACCTGTTAAGCTGATCTACATCAACATCTACTTATTCAGTGTGGTTTCCAAATGAGCTAACAATTGCCTGGCTTGGCCACTCATATGCAAATGGGGCTGATGCAACAATTTAGTCCCAGAGCTAACAACCGGATCTAAATGTAGACCTTTGCCCACAAGAGAAGACAACATCTATAGTCCAATGGGCATGCTGTAAATTGACACTTCAATCCCTGATAATCAGGGATGTACGGCAAATGTTGCATTATGCACTCATTTCATTACTATTAGAGATAAAGGGTTTGGATAAAAGCGAGGAGCTTCTCCATGTGAGTGCTCAGGGGAGGTGGACATCACACGGCCTAGTAGGCTGTGCATTAATATGGATTGTAGGTCAAGCTGACAGTGTTGCACCAAACACAATGTTTCTGAGGGGTAAATCACAAACACAGCTGCCAAGGCATAATATAATGCCAGCCTGGCACTGAATGGCTTAACTCGCATTGTGATTGGAGGCCAGGGCTGCTGGGCATGTCCCACAGCTCCACACATTGTTCCAATCCAAGTCACTGAGTCTAGTTAGTTACTAAACTCATAAGATTCCTAGATGAGTGAGCTCCCAAAGTGTAAACAATATGCCTTCCCCAAGAAGGGGTTAACTAGGATGAAATAGCTGAATAGCAGGGCACAGTTTCACCCATGGGATAATGATAAGAATGAGTGAGTGTTTATGTGAAAATAGTACACATACTTGCCTTGCTATAAGATGCACATTATGCACATCATGTAGAGGCCAATTGAGAGGGAATATGTTACAATCAGTGCCCTGTTAATCTGCCATATTTTATTGGCTTGGCTCCACTAGACCAGGGGACCCCAACCTTTTTTTTACCCGTGAGCCACATTCAAATGTAAAAAGAGTTGGGGAGCAATACAAGCATGAAAAAGTCCTTTAGAGTGCCAAATAGGGGCTATGATTGGCTATTTGGTAGCCCATGTGTGGACTGGCAGTCTACAAGCGACTGTACCTGGCACTATACTTAGTTTTTATGCAATTAAAACTTGTTTTCAAGATTGGAATTCAAAAATAAGCAGCTGTTTTGAGGACCATAAGAGCAACATCCAAGGGGGTGGAGAGCAACATGATGCTCATGAGCTGCTGGTTGGGGATCACTGCTCTAGACTAAGGACACCTCCCCCAACGATCTAGCTCCAAACAGGCTCTCTCACTGTGGCACTACTCAGAAAGGCACTGCTGGGACGCCTCCAGCTGTTTTCAATACTCATTTTATAATCTTATAGCATGAGGAGGGGAAATAACCTGGAGTCCACCCTGGCGAGAGCACACTTTCATCTGCTTATCTATTTAAACACTTTCAGGAGCTGAATATTTAGGCAGAGAGATAAATCCATTATTTTTATACAGTATGTTGAGTTACAGACAATGCCCTCCTCGTTTGTTAATGTTCTCTGTCCCTCAGAAAGAGGGGAAGTATAAACTTCTATATTCATTCCTCAGTTGTGTGACTCATACACCATATTTCAGCAATACCAATTACATCATATTTCCCCTCCAGTGCCAGTACCTCCAGCTCTTCCCATTTTGTCAGCCAGGCTTCTTGCTTTTTTGACATATATTTAATACGGCACCATTTGTCACTTATTCAAATACACATTCTGACCCTGTATCCAACTCTCCACCTTCATTTTCCTTTATGCCTAAATCCTTCTGTAACCTTTTATCCAAAGAATTATTTATTGGTAGTGCATTACAGTGCAGTACACATTTTCTGTTAGTTTTGCTCATTTAGCGACATTGAGTGCTGTTTTTGTTTTATTTTATGTAATGGACCCATAGGGTCCCTATTTTGTAACATATGCCCCGTGGAAGGTCGGTTTCCTCGATTGACCCAGAGACCTAGTGACCAAATGTTGTCTAGCTTAGCAAGAGACACATCTGCTGCACTGAAGAGGAGTTGTGTGGAGTTACCAGCATTGTAAGGGAACAGAATCTGCAAAGAGATTAGGCTAGTGCCTGAAAGACTTTCACTGGAGGGGATTGATTTTACTAAAGTATCCCTCTGTATTGGTGATGTATCCTTTCATGCCTTTACTTTCTACTGCAGGTGACGGAGTATGATCTTCTGTACTTGTTTAACCTTTGCCATAATACTGACTCTTATATAACATCAACATTTGTTTTATTCAGGAAGTACCTTTGCTACTGTAATACATCCTATTTTTGGTTAAGAATTACCTGGACACTACCTCCTCTCAAGAATTATCTTGAGAACTAATCCTTTTTTTTATTCCCCCCTACTTTCTACTAACTCCTGTTAACCACCCCCTTCCCCAATCTACTCCTCCATACCCATCCCCACATCTTTTTTTCCTTTTTTTTCCATCTATATCTGTACAGGTATAGGATCCATTATCCTGAAAGCAACAATTTACAGGAAGGTTGTCTCCCATAGACTCAGTGTCAGACTGGGGGCCCGGAGCCTACCAGGGCTACTGCTCCAGGGTCCCCTCAGGCCCCCATACACTTTGTGCCACATAATTATGTTTTTGCTGCGACTGCCCGGCAAAGGGAGGTCGCGGCAATAAGAAACCTATGAACTGCGGGGGCCCACCAGGTATTTCCCAGGTATCCTGCCGGCCCAGTCTGACCATTTTAAACCATATTTCCCTTTTCTCTGTAATAACAAAAGAGTATCCTGTACTTGCTCCCAACTAAACTATAATGAATTTATTAGTATAAAAATAATCATATTGGGGTTATTTATTGTTTAAATGATTTTTAGCAGACAAAGTATGGATATCCAGATTATGGAAAAACCCTTTATGTGCAAAACCCCAAAACCAGAGCATTCTGCATAATAGGTTCCATACCCCTGCTATACTTAATTTGTTAATTCACCTGACTGTTAAGTACCAATAGTCAATAAAATATCGATTGGGAATAAAGAATCACTAGTGCCCATTCGTTTCTCACATGTTGAAAGCTACAGTTCAGCTTACTAAACCTTTCCTGCACTACTATGCCAGGAATGAGAAAGGGAAATGTAACATAAAAGTGTTTTACTGGTCAGCAGCTGTGGCTTTTGATAGGAAGTCATTTGTCCTTTCTGCCCCTTACTTTTATTTTCATTCACTGAAAAAGAAGTGAAATCCAGAAGTGCATTAAACAAGTATCAATGAAGTGCTGCATATTTCTTCATGTAGGCATAGACATGCAAGCACAGTTATGTCCTAACTTGGGATCTCCATGACCCCTATCTCTGTCCTAGCACCTGTTGAGTCACCAGGTGGCAGTCTGCCTTCACTCTGGCTTAGGAAAGTGAGAGGGAATGAAAGGGGGAAGAAGGGAGGGGGGACGAAGGAGAGGGAGTCAAGTACTTTCATCAGCTCTAAACTCTTTCCTATTTGTTGCAGCTAGGAGCAAACTTTAAACAGACACCCACAGTAAGCTCTCAGACTCCCAGCTAAGGAAATTGTTTCCCTTTTCACTTCTGAATTCACTTCAGAAGCAGAGGAATTCCACCAGCAAAGCAAGCAGACCCATGAGTGACCCACAGCTCTATGAAACCCTGAAGGATCTCCTGCTGCTTGGAACCTGCCGCCAGACAGGGAGCTCATTGCTTCTTTATTTTCATGCCGTTGGGTCAGTGCACTGAGTAGAAAACCAGTGTGAGAAAGTTTGGTGCAAAGCCAAAAAGTAAGGTAAATAATCAGCACGGCCGTGAAGCACAGACTTTGATACTGCCTAAAAAAGGAACTGCCGGTGAGAAAAAGAAAAGGGAGGTGTATGAAGACACGTTTTTATCCCACCATGTCCTGAGGGGGACACACATTGTTCTCTCTCAGGTTTTCTCAGTTGTGGATAAAGGCAAACATTGTAGCGCTTTAGCTATCTTGGCTTTTTCTTTATCAGTTGTTTTTTTTTTCTTTCTTTTTTTTCATGTTGTTGCATGCAACTGTATAAGTTTGCAAGAGAAAAAAGCTTATCCAATATAGTGTTATTATGTGAGCTGGAAACTTTGCTTGTTTTCCTTTTTTTCTTCACTTTGAAGTTGACAGGTGCTGGCATTAAAAACATCTTTCAAATCCGATTTCTTAGGAAGATATAATCCTGACTTTTTTTTTTTCTATGTATCGCTGCTGGATTTAAAACTGTTGCCACACATAAGGAATACCATTGCTTTACCAGAAACGGGAATACAGGAGTCCTCTCTAAATGGGATTATGAAGGATCTACCCAGCGATTATGTGCTACCAATGTTGCCAAGCCAGGAAAAATACTTTCTTGTGAGGGGTGCTGTTATCATGCTGTTTTAAGGGTGACTCCAATTTGCAAATCTCAAGTGCTGTTAGTGTGTGTGTTTACCTCCTATTCATCCAAATGATCCTCTTAGTGCTACTCCTCAGAGTCCTAACTACTGCACTGGACTTCCAGCTACATGGGGTACACGCTGATTCCAATTTGAGCAGCAAGTTTCACTATGGAAGTGTCAAGGAGCAAAATGGTAAGGCAATATTTGCTTATTTACACATCGCTTACTTGGCTAAAACACTGTTTCTTAAGGACTGGCCTTTGAAAGGGTGCCAGTTCTTGGTGGTATCAATTTCTGTCCCAAGAGACATAATGACTTAGAGCTTGAAACTGGTCCATGTCAGTATAGGAGGGTAGCCAGCAAGTTCCTTGGAGTAAAGAATAGAAACACTGTGCTAGATCATATGTTGTCCTGAAAGTTTCACAACTTGAATAACTTACGTGGTGAAGGCTTTAGTGTATTATGCAGTGCCACAAAGTGTGAAATTGGCATATTTATTTTATTAAGCAGAAAAAAAACCCTTTTCCTTTTTATTTTAGAATTTCTCCATATGTTTGTTCCTGTGGACCTAGATCCGTTTGTGGTTTTTCTAGCAAGTGGAGAAGGATTCCCGTTCCTCTATGCACTGGAAGCAGTCTAATCCCACATAGGAAATGAGAATTACTTTTAGCTTTCAAGTGTACCTGAATTGTTTAGAAAGCTCTCGAATGATAGATCCCAAGGGCAGGAACTCAGGCATGTCTACAGAAAGCCTCCATTCATTCTGCCAGGGCAGCTCCAGGGTATGTAATTTGCTTGGCCTCTGAACTCCTTTGCATTGACATCATTCAGATTTTGAAAGTACTGTTGATTAGAGCTTCTGTGGGCATTTTTGTTCAAAGTGCTCAACAAGGACAAATCTGCATAATCTTGGCCCTAACCTAGAAATGAACGTTAGGAATTAAAATGTGTCTGTATGTACTGTAAACAGTGAATCATACATTCCCATGGCTTGTGGTGCCTGTGGTATTATTTGGCGCATACACACGCTGGCCATGTGAATTTCCCCATATTTATTGTAAAAAAAAATTGTAAATCATGTTGACTTAAACGTGAAACGAATCGCTTCAATGAATAGGCTTTTTGTTACCTTCCCTTTGAGAGTTTACTTTGAGTTTTTTTTCTTTTCTCTAGCATTCATAAAGAAACTAAAAGTAGGGAAACATAAAAGGGGTTAATTCTCCTGCAGATAACAGGCTCAGAACAGCCTAGCACTTTATCGTGTGTACTGTACTTGTTTTAGAGGAGGCTGATATTGTCTGTCCATGCTGCCTGTTAATTTGTTGACATCTGGCACCTGCAGACTGCCAGAGATTGTGATCAAAGAACAGCACAGGGATTGGTCTCTAATCAGACTTAGCTGTGAAAGGCCAAGAGAAACTGATCAAACGAATGGGAAACCATGCTTTGTTGTGACAGGAACTGATCAAGATGACCTTTGTCTCTTCTTTAGTGTCTTTAGTGAGGGTTTGTCTATGTCATGCTCTGAATATCTTAAATATGGCTGGGCTAAAGTCCTCTTTGCTACTGTGGATAATCAAAGAAAGAATAATGTTTCTGTAAGGGCATGCTTAGAGAAAACAGTTTTTAAGGGCTCATCCAGACGAGAAGATTCGAGGAGATTAGTCGCCTGGTGACAAAACGCCACGTCTTTGAGGCGACTAATCTCCTTGAATGGCTTGCTCGTATCTTGCACCCGCTAGTGCTAAAGTCACCGGCGCCTATTCACACGTGGCGACACGTTTTTTAAAGTCGCTTGAAATTGCCTTCTGAGGCAATTTTGAGCGACTCTGAAAATCTCGTTGCTGCATGTGAATAGGCGCAGGCGACTTTAGTGTAAGATACTAGCAACCCATTTGGGGAGATTAGTCGCGGCGATTAGTCGCCAGGCAAATCTCCCCGAAATCTTCCCGTGTGGCCTTACCCTTAATGTTATGTTATTCTAGGAAAGGTGGTATCATTACTATATGAAGATCATTCCTATGCAGAATCTGCTCTAATTAAAGGCAACATTTCCATAGCGGAGAGTGATATTCTAAGGAGATGTGCATACTTATATTTTTTTTGTGTTGCATTCATTTTGTTGTTATTATTTAGGTAACTAAATCCAAATGTGTAAAACAAGTAACACTTGCTGTCTATTAATATAACCAATGGCAGCCAATTCAGTTTTAGTATGGTCCACGTTGCCTTGGCAGCAGCCAGCAAAATATTCAACATTAACTGCTAAGTTACACTTGGTTTCTTAAATGTGGGTAGTTGTTCTTAGGTTATAGCCATGGATAGTGGTCCAAAATGATGCTGACCCTGAATACGCTTTTAGTAGTGGAATATGAGACACACATTTTTTTAGAATTTTAATTTGATTGGGGTTTTAATGCATCAATACAGAATTTTCAAACAGAAAATGGAAGCCCCTGCCAACATGTAAATGCTAGTCCAACATCAGGTCTACTGGTTGTCCAGCTCCCATGTGCCACCAGGCAGAATGATCCTAGCTACAACCTTGACTTTATATTTTCATGGGAGGCCTGGTTCTTGTGCATGCAGCCATCATGGTGTTGTTGTGGGCCCTTGCAAATGGTAGCAAGCTGTCAAATGTAATGCAGATGTATAAATCCAATCCAGACAAAGAACAAAAGTTTAGAAGCTGAATGGATGAACAGATATGTACAGGTATATATACAATATATGATAAGACTAATGTGTCACCAAGGTTATATATATACACACACACACTGTTCTGTATGTGAGGTTCCAGACTTATAACTGCAGGCATCCTCCAGCCAGAAGGGGCATACATTATCCCATATAAGCTATACAGTTCCATGACTGTTTAAAGAGAGAATGTTGTATACCTTGTTGGGTTCTGTTGCACAGGACACAGAACAACAAGGTAACCTTTAATATCTTGCCATTTTGGAATACGGGTCACATTCAATTTTTTTAGCCATAAGGTGATGTTTGGAGGAGGTTCAATGGACTGTGTGTGGGGACTGTTATGAAGGGAGAGATACATCGAGGAGGTACACGCTCAGAATCTTGTAGCACAGACTTTTAGCTGATCCCAAGAGAAACCATTAGCTGCTGCACACACAGTCTGTAACTACCAACAAGTCTTTTCCTGCTAACCCTTGCACAAGTAAAACAGTGAGATCTCTAGTCATCAGTTGTAACACATCATATTGCTACAGGGACCTGGAGTGATGACCATGCCACAGAATTCTACTCCAGTTAATCAAAGATTGCCATAGCAATAGTGCACCCACCACATTAATTTGTTTGTTGCACTGCGGAACATGGGCTGAATTCTACTTTTAATTGATACAACCAGGGCCGGGTTTATATAGTGGGTGCCCCTAGGCCCAATGGTGTTCATCGCCCCTGTCCCCCTCCCCTATATTCGGGCAAATTTAAATCATCGGGACTGGAGCAATGGGGATTGGTGCACGGCAAATTTAAAAAACTATCATATCTCCTGCGCATCCCCAGGCCTAGGTGGCCTTTACACAAATCTGGGCCTGGATGCAGGGACCCATGCTGTAGACCTTTTGTGAAGATATACTTGTGAGTTTCTATCTATTCTACCATACTTTCCACCACTGCAGAATAGAGAACTACATATAGGATGGTAGCCTTGCAGTACTCTGTTAACTTTGCACTTTTGCAGTGATGTCATCAAACTACATCTGGAGCAGTGTTTGATAATGTGCATGCAAAATTTGATAGGTTCAGCCATGCATACATGAATTTAATACATTCTGGAAAATGACATATCTCAGGGGTATATTTTTCATTCTCTAATGTCAGAGTGTGAGAAATAAATATTGTATGTGAAGTATAGAGATCTGTGCCAAGCATAAAATTAAGAATAGAATAGAATATTAGACTGCTGTTAAAAATTGATATACAGTATAATATCCTAGATTAAATAAAGATACAAAAAGGACATGTATCCTTTAATAATCTTCCTTTATGATTCGGCCTTGTGATTGAACTACCTGCATGCTCACTAGCTACCAGTACCTTTTCATGTCAAGTGCACAAACCTTGTATAGAGGCATATTGGTTTGGTGCTTCCCAAAGATCGGAGTTGAGCTTATGTGATTTGTCAGAAAGAACTTCTTTGTGTTTGTCATGTGGAATCCTAGACAGCTGAAACTAGAATCTTCCTGATAAAATACACTTGTACCATATACTTTTTACAAAAAAAACCCTAAGAAATTTCTACAGAGCCTAATATAAAAACAGTTCTGGGACAATGATCTGTATAAAATTAATTATGTGTGAACTGTGATTGAAAGCACTGTTCTCTAAAAATGTTCTGGCTGTGAATAGTTGAGGTTGGCCACATAACAATTTATGTTTATAACTTGTATAGTGCAGATCTATCAGCCAAAATACAGCATACTTGAGACATGGGTTTTTTAAATAATGTAGGGCCCTTTCAAAACATGAAACATCATGACTTGAGGGTACCGAAAAACACATAAATCTACATTGCCACTAATACAATTGAAGAGAAGTTACCAAGACCATATCAATGCACCTGGTCCCTTGAGTCAGTTATGCAGGTTAAGGGACTCCAAGAATATTTCTAATATCTTTGCATTTTAGAGTAATATTCTTATGAAAAGGTTGCACTCCAGCAAGAATCACATTGTTCCATTCACTTTATAAAAAAAGCTAAAAAACTTGAATGTTTTAATATAGAATTAAAGCTGTTGGAGATAATTCCCACTGACTCCTATTGAACCTTGCCAGTTTTTACTTGACAAGTTTTTTCTGGCAACTTTTTGTGGTTTTATTTTGAAATAAATGACTATTTGAGGTTCGAAAGAATATTCTCAAGTATAATCACATTCCGTTTTTTTCAATGAGTTTTTTCTCGAATTGTGAAAAAACTAAAACTTGACTTTTTATAAATTGGCACCTGTATGTGTAGTTAAAGGCTATGCATGGATTGGAATATGCTGAGTGTATTACAGTGAGTATACAGTGAAACCTGCAATTAATTATTGAATAGACCCTTTCAGCATTATCATGATGGCACAGCTAGTGCAATATTGCCTATACTGTTATTATGTCAGCTTAAGGACAATATACTAATATAAAACAGCATTTGGAACACCACAGAAGCCTCAAACCTTTCCTGTTGATTCTACATGTAGACAGTGATATTCTGTGGTGTTAGATAAGATAGCCGAAGGTATTTGGGTAAATAGAGCTGGCTTTAGTAGTGACCAATATAACCATGCCAGAAAGCCAGAAAACTCTTTGGGCTGAAGCCTCAGGCTGACAACATCAGCAATATAGTACAAACAATTATTCACATACCTACTATTTGTTATAATACACATATCCTAGAATCTTAACCTATAGGTATGTCATTTTTAAATAGCTTTAAGTACATACTGTAACTGAGTGTTACTAGAGCAATCACAACAAAATTCACTCAGTACAACTGCACTCATTAAAAAATAAACACACACACAACAGCTTATATTCATTAGCACAATAAATCAGACACTAATTCACAGAGCTTGCAGTCAGACTAACTTGCGCACAACCTAAAATCAATGTGTGCTTAGATCTATGAGCTTGCACCCCAGACCCTGACAAAAATAACAACTTGGCCTTATATACAAAATATAAATCTGTCCTCACACCTTCCAGTGATTACATGCAAAGTGAAGACCTCTGAATTCAGAAGGTATTTTCTTGTCTCGTACCATAGCATTGCTAGATACCAAAAATTAGAGTTTTATTTCTCCCATAAGGCATCATGGGCGGAACATGCAAATCACTCCTTTATGTCCCTTTGGCATTCTATAATGAATCCAGAACCACTGGTTTATAGCACAGATATAGCCTAATGGTTCAGAACCATATACCCAAACTTGCAGATAGCCTGTTTAGATCTCACCAGTGCAAGATATTGGAACATGGATTCTGAGGGTAGGACTTGTACAGTAACGAAAAACTACCAGTTAAACAGACAACTGCATGGAGAGATTGTGTGCAGCCTACTGTTGCCCCCTGCAGAGCATATATTATATATGACACTCTTAATACTGACCTACATGGGACATTTTGTTGGATAGCATTGGCTCAACATATTACGATGGGACTGATTGACAAATCATACTGTAACAGTGGGGAACAGATATTGTAGGATCACACAAAATCTTGAGCGGTTGCTAGATTTTGTGGGTCAGATAAGCTCTGACCCATAAAATCTTTTCAGGATTTAAGCCCTTAGAGCAGCGGTGCTCAACTTTTTCTACCCAAGAGCCACATATAAATGTGAAATAAGTGAAATAACATAATCATGCAAGAAGGTCCTAGGGCTCAAAATATGGCAGGTTATTGGCTATTTGGTAGTCGCTATGTGGACTTGCAGCCTACAAGAAACTCTGTTTGTTAGTATACAAGGGGTCAGAGACTAACATGCTGCTCATGAGCCAATGGTTGGAGATCACCTCCTTATTGAAATAGAGTCTCAAAACAAACCTACATGTTCATTACAGATTATCACAATAATTTTCTGTATCGGTGGTTCTTAAGGACTCCAGTATGACTTTCCTGCTAAAAAAAATCCTTGAAAAGCAGTAATTCAATTAGAACACATGGTCTTAAAGGACCAGTAACATCAAACAATGAAATTGTTTTAAAGTAATAAAAATGCAGTGTTGTCCCGCACTGGTAAAACTGCAGTGTTTGCTTCAGGAGCACTACTATTGTTTATATAAATAAGCTGTTGTGTAGCCATGGGGGCAACTAGTCAAAGGAGAAAAGGCTCAAGTTACACAGCAGATACCAGAAAAGCTCTGTAGAACATAATGTTATCTGTTATCCATTACTTATCCTTCCGCCATTGCTACTTAGCAACTTGTTCATATGAACTATAGTAGTGTTTCTGAACCAAACAGACAGTTTTAACAGCGTTGGGCAACACTACATGATATTTTCTTTACTTTAAAACACTTACATTTTTTGGTATTACTGTTCCTTTAAGCTAATGTCACAGCTGGATCAGCTTTTCTCATCCAGCTTTTTATACTGTTAGGCTAACTAGAAAAGTGGTGCACAACTGAAATATACGATAACCATGAAGCATTTATAAAATAATATAATATGCAAGATTCATGCATATCTTGTATATTATTTTCTTATAAACAGAAATATACAGTATATATTTCCCTTTGCTTTCCTTGGGACCCACCACTAAAACAAATTTTCACTGTTACAGATGAAGCCACTTTGGATTGTGTGTTCAGTGTCAGACTGGCCCACCAGAATACCAGGAAAACTCCCGGTGGGCCAAGGTGTCAGTGGGCCCTCATGCTGCTAAACGTTTGGTCTATTTCATGGTCATTCCCTATTTCTATGAGAACAAAGAGGCTAAATAGATGGAATACTTGATTATAGTATGTAAAGAAAACAAACTAGGAGAATAGAGGTTGATTAAGGAGATGAAGAACATTAGTACTGAGAGTGGGCCCTTGGTCTAAAGTTTTTAGGTGGGCCCCTGGTGTCCCAGTCCGACACTGTGTGTGTTTGACACAGAACAACTAAGCTAAGACTTCACACTTGTCTCATTTAACACAGAATATTGTGTCACAGCATCCCATCTAATTAAAGTGTTCATCATTGTGAACAATGGTGCTTTGGTATGCTACTGAAAAGGTTAAATGCATTAAATGAGTTAAGATAACTTTAGATAACACAGTTTCTTCAATTAGCCCTGAGTCATGACGCATTTAACACACAAATCCAAGTGGCTGCATCTGTAATTTCCTGTAAAATTAGTTCCCACTAATAATGTTTTGTAAATGTACTGTATTTCTTCTCCCCTTAAGTCAATACTTGGTAAAACCACCTTTGGTTCCTAAAAAGTTGCAAGTCTTATAAGGTAAAAGTATACCAGCTTTGTACATCTGGATGCTAGAATTTATGACCGTTCTTCTTGACAAAAATTCTCATGCTCTGTCAGGTTGACTGGGGACCCGACAACAATTTTCAAGTTGTACTGCAGATTCTCTGAGGTTTGTGCTTTGACCGGACCATTCTAAGACGTTCATAGTTTTCAACCACTCAAGTCTGTCTGTGTTTTTAGCATCATTGTTCTGCTGGAAGCTCTGCATCAGTCTCAGGTCTCAGACTAAACTAGGTTTTTCTTTAGAATTGCCTTGTGTTTAACTACAAAAAAGAAATAAATGATTAATCTGATCTCATTGATGTTCACCATCACCGTATACAGTGTATTGTTTAGAACCAAAGCCCTTATATCTCTAAATAAGAGTAAGAGCATCCTAGGAGAAAAAATATGCAGAATTCCAAACTGATTGCTTCTTTCCGTTTTATGTGTGTTTAACACCATAGACCTTTGATCAGACCAAAAACTCTTGGTTTGCATGCCTTTTTGAAAAACTACAATTAGACTTTGATATGTCTTGTTCAGATATCAGTTTACTCAAAATGGGTGGGGTGCTAGAAAATACAGAAATAATTTGTCAACTTTTCAAAATATAAAAAAATAAATCCCAACAAGCCCTGTGACAATGAATGACGGTATTTTTAATTGGGTTATTTGGCTACCCACAGAGTAAGCATAGTGGGGGTCATTTATAAAGTTCATGCAGCGCATAATTGTTCGCAAATGGTAGTTTTGCCCATGCTTTTTCCTGAACGCTACAATATTGCACTACTGTGCCTGTCTTTCCGTTTTTTGCGAATTCGCATTGTGAATGAATTTTCACAAACAAGATGGGTCTTTGTGTGAGTACAGGCACTTTGCAAGGTTGTTTTGCATGAAAATAGTGTTAAAAGTAACTTAAATTCACAATTTGTGAAACAGTTTTGCGAATATTTTCTCTGCCGCCAAAGTTATGGTGCAGAGTGTTCGCATTTTGTGATTTTTGCCATATTTAAAAAGCTCCTATAGACATTCGCAATGTGAAAAACAAATTCGCAAATCTGTTTTGTGAATTTGCACACTCTTATTCACTCTGCGAACCAATCTGCCCTGCGCGAAGTTTATAAATGACCCCCACTGTATGTAGAGAGTTGTTTAACTTCAGGTCAGTTGTAGATAATAGCTAGGATTTATAACATAGCTTTTCAGGGCTGTTAAAGTCATATGGTATAACTAAAAATGTAATTTGTATTAATATAGTGCAGGCATATTATGCCTATTATGCTTAAAGGGCTGTACAATACAATTCTAAGCTATTTTTGAAATTTTGTTCAAATAAATGCATGCATAAATGTATTTATATACAATATACTGTGCTGGTCACTTCTGCTAGAAGAGTGTTTTTTCTTTTTGGGATTGCTTTTTAACTGGATCAATTATTTATTTTTTTTACAAAGAAACTAAAAGCAAAAACCCTTTATTCATTTGAATCCAAGCATTCTTTTTGTCCACTTAAAGTGGAGTTGAATGATTGATTTGGCAGGATTTCAACATTCTGCATACCCTGCCATCTTTCACATTTGACACAAGTTTACCTAGCCATTCAACTATGGAATGTAAAAAAGGATTTGTCACTGTTCTGTCCACAGGTAAGTGGACATATACTGAACATGTTAAACTTTTGCCCTACAGAAATGACTTCTTGTCTTGTTTTGCTACTGCGCTACTGTGTGCATGAGTCTGTCACTAAAATATATTTATATGTAAATATGCAGTATGAGTATGTGTGTCTGTGTGTATGGAATAATGTACTGCTTATTGTAATATATAACAACGAGGTGTTTTATGACAATATAAAGGCCAAGGGGACACAAATTGAAGTGCTAAGACCCAACTTATGACATCTCTATATCTCAGTCTATAAGCATATAATTTACAAGATATTCATGGTGCTTGTGTATTTTATACAGGAAATACTATTACTTGTTGTAAATTATCAGAATATTATAACCTGACTTCAAATAGCCTTATATTTTATAGTAGGGGGTACATTGTTATTATAATAAACAAGTTTCATGTGAGAAAGACATATGATAGAATTTACACCACTAACAACTGAGTATAACTGTTGGCATCAATAAAGATGTCATAAGGATATAATTTACAGGATATCAATGGGTCTTGTGTATCGCATGCATATGTAACACACCAACAGAACAACAGAATACTAATGCATTCACATAATAAACAATCTAATGTGCAGAATCCAGTAACTCTAATAGGTTTATATAGGGTTGCACACACAGCTTTAATGTCCATTTTACAAATGTTTCTTATTCTCTGTGTGAGCTGCCAAACCCAAGCAAATAAAATCAAAACAGCACTTGCAATTGTTTTCCAGATTACTCAAGTTTAAGTGTTAAACTGTAGGAAATGCCAAACATGGTTATGAGAACAGTGTTTGTTAATGAACACACAGCAATGCACCAATGCCGGATGTTAAAATTGTTTGATTTGGAAGAGAGCCTTGAATACTGGTCTTGCCTTTGGGTGTGTGTGTATTTTACATATCTTGTACTTGGTATAATTTTTTCGAATTTTGGTAAATCATCCTAATGCAACTATTCTCTTATGGCAACTGTTTGACTTGTATATAATCAACATCCAGTTTTGATGCCACTGTCTGACATCACTTAACAACATTTTATATTTTAATACAACGTAAAATAGAGTTTCTGATGCAGCAGGCCAGTGAAATTAATTTGCATAATGAGCATGGAGCCATGTGACCTCTGTATTAATGCATTGGAAGGCAGGGATGTATTCACCCTGCAAAACACTTACCAGAGTGGACATCACTCAAAAATTTATTGTAAAACTGTAATGCTTTCATTAGGTTGAATTGTAGATTGTTTGATTTAGGGCTTCGGCCACATACCAAATCATTCACAATGATTTTGGCCCAATACCAAATCTTTCACAATGATTTCGGGAATAAAATCTGTTCAATAAAAATGCAATTTCCTTAATCACTTGACACCCAGTCATATGGTTTTAAGGGTTTGGATTCAGTTCACCGTATACAGTGTATTGTTTAGAACCAAAGCCCTTATATCTCTAAATAATCAGAATAAAATAGATTCAGAATCCAAATCCTGCTGAAAAAGGCTCTATCTGGCGAATGTCTAATTTTATTGCATTTTTATAGAGGCCTTCTGTCTCCCTATTACTTTCAGCTCTAATAAGACCACTTCAGTCTAGTTTCCACCCACTACATTCATCCAAAACCGTTAGCCCTTATAAATAAATAAATAAATATATATAATAATAATAACACTAATAATATATGGCCATACATAGTTATGATCTTTTTTTAAAATTGTTTCCTCTCCCCTTATGGAAAAAAAACATACATGAATGTAAAGGCGTGTTGTAGAAATCAGCCAGACTGCTCTAGAAAATCTTTTGGGAATGGCCAGCTTCCTAAATCTGCTTTAGGCTAGTGACACATGCTAAGATTCGAGGAGACTGAGGAGCCTGGCGACAAATTACCTCTTTGGGCGACTAATCTCCCACCAGCTAGAACCTAAATCACCAGTGGGATGACACTCAGAGCGCTTTGTTTACGAAGTCGCCTCATCTTAGTGTGTGTCACTAGCCTTACAGTGTGCATTCATTGTAAATGAAAATCTTGCAATAAAAATAAAATGTTTAGAAAAGCCAGATAACTTCTGCTCTCCTGTTATCAGTACTATCTTGAAAAGCTAGGTAAATAGAGTCATCAGAGTAAATGAGATGGCCTTAGGGCATTTGTAGCATATGGTTTATTATTTTAGGCAGTTGTGGTTTATCCCAGGAATGACAAACATTTTGGGATGTGATGATCAGTGGTCTCAATCAAACAGTGTAGCTTGACAGCTGGATGTAATGATAGGGAGAGACAGTGTGCTACAGTGGAGTTAAACATTCATCTAAATATGCCTAATTCCTATATAATTCCTTAACTGCATTTACTTTTTGCCCTTGTAGCATTTTCAGCTACACATGGTACTTTTTCAACACCTAAATCAGTGTCCCAAGAGGAACTGTGTAATTTGAACTCACCCCAGACAAAGGGACCTGTAGATTCCACAATAGAGACAAAGAACTACATTTTCCATAGCCTTCAAATCAAAGGCTACAGGTTTCAATTTAAAGCTCAATATGGCAAATCAGATTTTGCAACTATGTGAACTGCTTGAGGGTTGAATAAATTGAATGATATTAACTAAAGCTTTTGGTAGCAGCATATGATGGAAAGTCCTGGCAGGTTATTAAAAAAAATCATCTCTAATTTATTTAAGTCATCCATAATTGAGTATGACTGCAAGATTAATAGATATTTGCCTTTTGCATAACATGAGAAAAGTTTCTAAGATGATGGTAAAATCCTTAAGCATAAGGAAAAGATTATCTGAAATAGTAAATTCACGAATGTAATGAAACAGATCAAGTGTGCTCTTGTGTGGTTTTAGGACATTTCAGTATGGATAAAGGCTAGAATGTGCATTGAAACACCCTTGAGGAACTGAATTTTTATTTGAAGCAGAAAAGGTGGTTCTTTATGATATGACAGGTGATGTTAGATTCTATTAATGCTTTTAAGGGTGGCTAAGAGACTGTGTGTGTATATATATATATATATATATATATATATATTTGAACAAAGGATCCACACTCTCTGTATAGTGGTTGAAGAAACTGGTGATTTATTCCACACAATTATGCATATTTCCAATGTTTCGGTCCCACCTAGGGACCTTTCTCAAGGATACAGTGCAATGGAAACGTTTTTTTAACTCTGGATATGAGTGCAGGCACTGTGGGACTATATATATATACATATACATATATATATATAATATATAATATGCATGGGGTATCATTTGGAAGGGTTGGACTTCATGGACTTATTTCAACTCAAATGAGGGTGTAACAAACAACCACATGGAATTTCAAGAATGCAACTTTCTTCTTTTTTAATTCAACTGAACAACATAAATGAAGCACCATTGCTTTCTCAATGTAGAACCATACAATGGGGGTGATAAACTGATTAAGAAAAGAGGAGGTGAGAGGAACTGGCTGATACGAGTTTAGAAGCTTTTATACTTGTATCCTCTTTCTACAGTGCTGCATCTTTATTTGTCATCAATTCATGACACTTTTTCAATTTCTTTTTAAAACAAATTGCAGCATTTTCTACTGTAGTTACCAGTAGAGTATACTATAGATAAAAGCCCTTCTAATATGACAGCTGTTTCAGGTACAGAGAATATTTGTGGGCAACATTTGAACGAAAATGCTCTGCTTGTCACTTGTACTCTTGCGATGTAAAATTTAGGAACAATATGTTGACACTGCATCAATGATGGATTAAAAGAAATACACGTCTTCTCTATTTCCAAAGATAGACAATTGCTTAGATCATTGTCTTGGATCCCATCTAGGCTTAAGGATAGCTGTGTGTCAAGGAGCAACTGAAAATAGACCCCAAAACTAGTAGGGTATGTGGTGGATGAGATTAAGAAATCATTTCCATTGCAAATTGTTCTAAAAGTAATTCTTCTTTGAGGGTAGGAAGTCAGTTAGCTTCAAGAAGGATCAGTAGTACATTAGAACCCCAGAGGTAAGAGCAGACCACTATGCAGAGGCCAGAGAGAGAGAGATGTAAGAGCAGACCACTATGCAGAGGCCAGCATTACAGGAATAGAGATACTTTCTCTGAAGTGTTCCGAAAGGTAATACTGACCTAAACTTTTATATTGTAAGTGAAAGTGCCAGAGAAGACTGGTGTTATACAATTTCAGGAGCCTTTCTATAGCAGCTAAATGACCAAGGTTTGCTATTTGTGACAGTTTAAAAGAAATAGCTACAAATAGTGAGACATAATAACAATCTAGTGGCCATTGCTAATTCTCTAAGAAATAAATGAAATACCTACTTTTTAATAGCCTTTGCGTTATATCTGAACAAATATTTCTCTGAAATTCCTGTGCATGTACAAATAATTCATGCAGCCATGTAGACCAATAAAGCCTCCCCAATGAATTCATTGCTGAACTTTAGAACCAATTAAATCTGACTTTTGAAATATGAACTTTCTTACATATGTGGATAAAACAATGTTTTCAGAAAGTTTTCCCTGTACCACCATGGCCCCTAAAGACTTAAATGGTGGTCTTGGAAACTTCTCAACATTTCATAAGGGAAAGCTTTCACGTGCAGACAAGGCAACTGATACCACTTCTGAAGGTTGGCTTCTGGACACATAACCAATGTTTATGTCATTTATTTCAACCAGGTTTTAGTTTTCTAAAATGAACATTAACACTACAGTGATCTGATATTGGAGAAACCATTAAATGAGAAGATATAGGGATAATGGGCTTATTTTTTATGTACATATACTAGTGGTAGTTTAGTATACCAGTCTGCATTATTTTCCCATTTCTATTTATTTATAGAAAATATATTAATGCAGAATTTGTATATTTTGTTTTGTTTTATTCTCCTTTTCACTTCCTTATATGAAAGTGTTACCTAGGGGCAGATTTACTAACTTCACATAAATTCACATGAAGGATTAGAATATTCGATCGAATTTTCAAAAAGATTTGTATTTTGAATATGCAAATTAGGCAAATTCGACCATCGAATATTCGAATTCGAATGATTCGAATATCCGAATTTAATTTTATTCGAATATTCAAAAATTTGATGGTCGAATACTTCCCCTTTAAATTCGATCACCTACTTCGCCAGATTAAACCTACCGAAATGGGGATCATTCCCTAAGATCGAATAGGAAAAATTTGATCGATCGTTTAAAAATCGTTAGAAAATTCGAATTCGAATTGAATTAGATCGAATTTCCCTATTCGATCATTCGATCGATCGAATTGCGCTAAAAAAATTCGAATTCGAAATTCAAATTCAAATATTTTTAGTTCCCCACTATTCCCCCAGTATTCCCTGGTCGAATTTCGAAATTTTTTTGGCATTCGAAATTTGACCCTTAGTAAATCTGCCCCCTAGTTTAATTTTTCTTGGTGACTTCGTGCCAACATTCTTTCAGTTGTCATAGCATCAATCCATTCAAATGAAGCCAATGGGTGAGTGGACTTTTCAGGGCAAGGGTGTGGTATTATGTAGCTAAGGGCATGCCCAGCTAAAAGTAGCATTCAATGGCAAATTCTAAGACAACCCCCCTGTTCAGTTACTGTATATGGCATTCAATTATGGAGGTAATTTATTATAGCTTGGCTATTGGTAGAAAGTATAATCACTGGTTACTGCCTTCTACTACTACAACCTTACCAAGCCTTTTAGATTTAATAATGTATTTTCCGCACTGGAACAAATAAAATATAATTATTTAAATAATTTTTTCCCCACTTGCTAAAGCAGGAGCAAGACAGGTGATGGATCTGACTGCTACCGAACAACTCAAAATAGTATAACACATTCTGACAAATTGGCTCAGGTATCAGTTTTGATAAATGTGTTACTGGAAAGTTTTGATAAAAGGAAAACATTATTAAACTGCTGGAAAGTATTTGTTTACTTTGTATGTTTGTATTTGTGTGTGCGATCCCAGCAATATATAATGCATAATACATTTTCCTGTCCAGGATCTGCTTAAATAAACCCTATGAAGATGTTTACACTTTGCTCACTGTTAGAATTTAAGGTCCATCCTTCTCCATTTTGTAATGACGTACATTAGAAACGTCCATCCCTCTACTCTACAGATTAGTCTGTGCAAGCCTCAGCAGCCTGTTTTCAGTTAACTTGAACTAGAAGCGGAATTGTTTATAAACAATGGCTCATTTCAAGCAAGAAACGTGTGTAGCTTTCAACAGTCAGCAACTTCTGAATTATACTTGCATTCTTTTAGACTGCATGCTGTAATGCTGTAAATAATATGGTAAATTTAGCAATCTAATTGCTAGAATGCACATTAGCACACATAACTGTTTCCTAATACAGACCCCCAACATATTTTGGTGTTAGAATAGTATTTGATGCTTTTTGATTGAATGAGTTATTAAGATAAAAGACGTGTTCAACTCCACAGCAATGTGGAATGGAATGTACAAGAGATAAAAATTGTGAGCCTTTAAGCATTTGGTTTGTACTTAGGATTGCTATATCAACATCAAGGTTCATGTTTGGTTAATTATTTTAGAATTTAATAATGCATTTGTCAACGCTAAGAATTTTCCTAAAGCTGCCACAAAAGAAAGTGGTTTGTCTTTCAAAAAAGCTCTCATCCACAGGAACTAGAACTAGAACGGAACGAAGAAAATGTTAGTTTCTTTTTGCCTAATTAAAATATTTTACAGTTCCTATATTTGTTTGGAAGAATGGCTGTTTGGAAACAAAACAATTAAACTGCCAGTTGTCAAAGGTTAACTTAATTGTACTATGAATGCCTTGTATGCACTATTTCTTTTTTTACCTTTACAGGTACATGCATCTGTCTGTGCGGTGTCTTCTTGTAGCCAATAAGAAGCATATTCAAATCAATATCATAAATAAGAAGATACAGTATAGAAATGCCTTTAAATCGCAGTGGTTTACTGTTTTAAAAAATAATATATTGAGTTTGACAATAAGATGGATGTCTGTTTCATGAAGCCACCGGACCCTATAGAGTAAAGTTCCCAAGCAAGTTTAATGGTGCCCTGTGTAGGAGCTACGGTGATCATTTGCTATGACCCTGGATGCAAGTGCTGAAGAGCTACATGGTGCAAAAGGTTTTATTTTTATTTTTACTTCCTTAATGCACTTGCATCCTGGTACTGGCTGTACTCTACATCTATGCACCAAATTGTAAACCAAGCACTAGGTTCAGAACATTCATAGGGAGATGGTAAGTACAGTGTGCTGTTGCGGCCTAATGTGTATGAATGGAATGCAAGTTAAAGTGTGTGAGCAGGGACAGCTAAGGGGCAAATTTACTATTATTCCCCATAATTAGCTTGACCAAATTCGATATCCGATTAGCATTCGATCGTTGAATGCTAATCGAATAGTTTTAGGCTACCTTTTATTCGTTATTCGATCATTCGACAATCGAATACAAATTTATTCAATCAGTCGAATAATTTATTCGATCAGTCGAATAAATGATTCGATCATTCAAATAATTCATACGATTCGAACGATCGAAGACTTCGATCGTTCGAATCCTATTCGATCAGGACTTAGACTCAGAAGCCTATGGGAGGGTTCCCATAGGCTTCTATTGCAATTTGGTAGGTCCAATCTGGCGAAGTAGGCAGTCAAATATTTAAAAAAATTTATTTTATTCGCTGATCGAATGATTGAACGATCGAATATTCGATCATTCGATCATTCCCTATTTGATGATCAAATATACCTATTTGCATATTCGACCAATCGATTAGATCCTACGATCAAATATTCCATCGAATTCGATCAAATTTGATTTTATTCACATGAATACATTGGAATTTTGTAAATCGGCCCCTTAGTGTCTTTCCCTCAGAATTGAACTAGGCCCTGGCATTTCAGGCACTCAGAGGCCCAATCAGCCCACACAGAGGCCCAAACAGTCCCCATCAGCCCACTAAATACTGAGTTTATATGGCACCTTATAGCAGCCCCTCTGGCATATGCCAGAACCCACAGATTGCCAGTCTGGGCATGCTCTCCCCTCCTTATGAATGAATGCATCACTTCATTTTGGAGCACAGGACTGCAGTGCAGGACACAAAGAGAAAAAAAAATCATCCTCTTTGCACTTTTTATCTTATCCTGCATCCAGTTACCCTCCATATACATCTGTCTTGCTTGACCATTTGAATAGTAGTTTTCTTGTCCTGTAATTTATTTGTTTACATACATATATTTGTGATAAAAGGTCTATTTGTAGCAGAGAGAGTCCCAAATTACCTTACTGGATGAATGTTATGATGTTTTTAGTTACACCCCTGTATGAGAAGCTGAGGCACAAGTGAGAAGAAATGTACCATACATTTGTTGGATCCATGGTTAATATTAGTGATGCTGCAAAATTTCACTGTGTCAAAAAAATGATTCGGACACCCACTGACTTTAATGCATTTGGTCCAAACAGGCACATGTCAAAATTGACGTGGAACGGCAAAATTTGCGTTTTGCATGACAAATTTGCCCATCACTAGTTAATATTGGTTTCTTCTATGCTGTACGGTATGGGTAGATAAGATTGTGTAAAGGTAGAGCTGTAGATTATAAAGTTGACTTGGGTTCAGGTTTTTGTTCTATTTGTTTTGAACTAGTCATCAGTATGAGGCCCTAGCTTTAAAAACCAAACATAACTACCTTTAGAAAGAGGATTTTTCACAAGAACAATATACAGAATATATGACATCTTGGTTCTCTTTTAATCACTCCTCAGCCCAATCCACTATTCCAATGTTTTTTTGTGAATTCATACACTGTCTGGATCAGTCTGGTACAAGTTGAGTAAAGAGCTGAGTTTATTTCTAACTTTTATTTCACAAGCAGCAATGTTGTTTCTAGTGAATATTTCCCCCCTGTTTACAGAAACATATTTTGAGCTTCATACGCTTGTTTTTGCAGCATGATTTTTCATCAGGTGATATTGAGAAATGTGTGGGATAAATTGCTGCAAGAAGAATTCTAGATAACCTTATTCATCTTCTCTTTAATAAAGTAGTCAACATTTTGCAATGGTCCTGTTGAGGTCATATTCTTTTCTACTTACCCTGTGTTAT
>CM044432.1:41456630-41469299 GCA_024363595.1 Xenopus borealis
TGTTATGTTTGTCATTACAGTTGGCTGCAAAAACAATTGTGTCATTATGGGGAGTTCTAGACACTCTTGTATGGAATAATGTATATGTGTGTGTGCTTGTCAATGAGTATGTACATGCTAGTGTTATCCAGAGAGAGCTTAGGGGTCGCCACAAATTATCAAGCAGAAATTGAGTTTTGTCTGTCATATAAGCTGATGCTACAGGGCTGATTATTACATTCCAATGCTAATGATAATAGTTACCGAGCTGCCACATATGAATAATCTGAATTATTAAATAATCAGCCTTATATATTGTGTGACAGCAGCACAGAGCATGTGCAGTGAATCAGCAAAAAAGAAGAAGGGGAGCTACTGGGACATCTTTGGAAACACAGATATACACTGCTAAAATACTAGGGGGTAGTGATGAGCGAATCTGTCCCATTTCACTTTGCCAAAAAATTAGGTGAGCTCAGAAAACATTCACAAAACCACGAAAAAAATTTAGAAACAAATTGAAGTCAACTGGCATCAAAATTTTTTACACTCAACAATTTTTTCACTCACTACAATTTTTTCTCACTACAAATGCAACAAAGGCAATGGGCTTCAAAAAAGTTTCTCATTGACAGTTTTGTCTCTGCAACAAAATGCATTACAGTCAGTGTCCAAATGCATTACAGTCAATGGGCATGAAAAATTTTTTTACGCATGACAATTTTTACAAGTGCAACTTTTTTGTAGCTGAATTTTTACCGCAGTTTTGTTATGTTTGGTAGCCGAGAATGAGGAGAATATAACAGTGCTTTATTAACAGGCTCATACAGGCCTTACACAACAACAGTAACTTGTTACTTTCAAGCTGTACAGAAAGTCCTGTGTATACACAGTACAAGTCCTGTGCACAGTGACACCTGCAGGCCATTTGTATAAACACCACAAATTTCATGAAAAAATTTGCAGGTCGCATGTGGATTTTTTTTTATTCAAATACACTCACAATTTGACTAGTAGGTTTTTTAAAAAAAACATATGAATTATTATTCAGTCGAATGGTTCCAACCCAAAGATTTGAATCATATTCAATTTGTACGAATTGGGTTTTTCTCCCGAAAAACCTTGGAATGTCAGGAAGGCTATAAGCATCTCTAAATGGCTCCATTGACCTCTCCCATTGACTTGTACATGAACTCAGCAGGCTTTAGGTGGCAACTATTCTAATTAGGACTGTTTTCACAGTTGAGGTTTCATAAAAATAGGGTGATTAAAATTCGAATGTGTGAGTTTTTTAACAAAAAAAATCTGAATGTGATCTGACTATTCAACCCTTGATAAATCTGCTAGATATCTACCTAGTGGCATTCTATTTTGTGTATACAATTTGTGCAAAAAAACAACAATTAATTAGAACTGCAAAGTAAATGTGAATGTTGAGTACCGACAAACATGTTTCCACAAAAGACAAAAACCAGTAGGTGCAATGAATATGTAAGAGAACTATTATTTGGAATGTTTTGAACCTGAGGTTTTCTGGGCTATGGGTTTTCCTACATATAATAAAAAAAATTACTCTAAAAGGTGACAAGTTCATGTAGAATTTAATGGGAGCTGTATAAGCAAAATTCAAGCTACTATTTTATTCAGGTTTTCAAGAGCAATTTATAATTTGGCAGACTCATTGAAAAAGTTTTTGAGTTTCAAGTTTTTAATAAATAAGTGCATATCTGAGACTTTTGTTTTTTTTTATATAAAACGCTAAAATTTAAATCTAAAAATAAAAATTTGATAAGTCTACCTCTCTGTCTACTAAACAATTTAAACCGCTAGTTCTCACGCTTTAAAAACTCACTTCCAGAGTGGTGCGCGATTGTAAAAATGGCTTTTGGAGGGGGTGGGTGGGGCTGCACAGTCTGCACCCGGGACCACCTCTATGTTGTTATATTACTGTGTGCAGTATTTTATATCTGTCATTCTGTCTGTCCATCTATCTATATACTGTATATATGGAATACATACACAGATCCTTGCTAACCCACCCAGAGAGAAAATGTTTGGATTTCAGAGGAGCTGAATGCAGTATTTATGTAATTAAGTACTGATCTCTGTTTTAGTTTGGTTATATTATATATACATAGGATTTCAATGATTCTTATACTTTGATCCATGTGGCTTAACCAGTTCCATTTGGGAGATCCTTTTTTTTTCAAATAACTATTTAGGCTGAGTGAAAATGACCAAGGATGTATTTATATTATTTCTATAATGCATACTTCTTTTATTCAGAAATATCTTTTTTCTTCTTACTGCCCTTCTGGGTCTTGTTAAACAGTGGATGTGTATTCTTTCTTCTAGACACAGCAGCAAAAACATTAATCACAAGTTGTCAGCTTAAGTATAATTCTCAACCAAAGGGCCTCAGCATGTTTTGATCTCCACATCAAAAAAAGACATATCTATAATTATATTGCAGCCCTTTAACAGTGGAATATAACGTTATTCCTTATTCTTTTGTCCAGCACAAAGAACATGAGTCGTTCTCACACTACTAGGTTTTTGTTTATGAAAATATCATTCCTTTAAAGAACAGCTCACTGGACAAAATGAATAAATGGGTATCCATTTAGGGGCCTATTTATTAAAATCTCAATTTCGATTCATTTTTTAAAGGGAAAGAACTCATTCTAAAACCTGTTGAAATCATGTAGAAGTCAATGGCAGATGGTCCCTTTAACAATTGGAAAATGTTTTTTACCTTCAGGATTCTCTATAGTTTCGGGCTGTTTTTTGGGCAACAGCTCGATAAAGATATTTGTGTGCTAAAAAAGTACACAGCTAATGATCACTATGCATGATTAATATTACGAATATGAGACAAAAAAAAAGAACAAGAAGTTTGAATTCTGCTCTAACATAAGTACTGTACCCTGAGCCACTGCAGTTTTCAGAAGCACTGTCCCAGGGCATCAGGTATATTATTATTATAATCACTGGTGGCACCCACTCAGTCATTGGAAACCCCAGTTGTTTCTCCTTTCATTCTCCTTTAAGTCTAAAATAACCCATTTACTGTATACCCAATACAACTGTTTTGCCACCAGTTTAGATTTATGCCACGTTAGTTACAGTCCCAGTGGAGATTTCAATCTGAGGATCCTCCCTATATCTTTTACACACTATAGGCAATTTTATCAGGCTCAAATTAAACTGCATATACTGTATGTTTTTGCAGTGTGGGAAACGACCACTAGAATCAAACCTAGGACTCCAGCTTGGCAAGGCAGCAGTCATAACCACTGTACCACCATGCAGGCAGTTGTGCCAAGTCTAGCTTCTACCTGTATAAAGGGGCCGTATTCCTTGCAAACTTTCTACCAAAATAAAAAAATGTATATATAAATATAACCTGTAAATGCATGATCTGTTACAGGAAATAGGGATGATTAGTGGCTAGTTTTAAATTAATCAGCATATATTTCTTTGTAAATTGTGCATATCGTTCTAACGTTCTTTACTACCCTTAACATGATGATTGATTCATTTTAAGAATGTGCTTTTAAAGTAACAGTTCAGTGTAAAAATAACAACTGGGTAAATTGACAGGCTGTGTAAAATAAAGGAGGTAGGCTGTAATGAATGGTTATTATTATTGTTATTAAAATGTTTTTCTATAGCGCCAACTTATTTTCGTAGCGCTGGTTAGTCAGGGTCACAAGGGACATAACTGTTGAGTTAGTTTGGTTTTGCGTGCAGGTCAGATTCAAAAGTAAACGCTTATGGTTATGACCCATATGCCCTTCCCCTCAAGCTGGTAACCAATCAAAGAGCTGCAAAGAAGGAAGTAGTGTTCTGGCTATTATGTTAGACGTCCAGTCATTCCAGCCTTTATACATTACATTTTTGTTTAACTAACAATATTGATTTTTTTTGCATGGCCTCGTTTACTCAGTTTTTGTTTTTATACTATAAGCGAATGCTGTTTTAATACCTGCAATATATTATTATTTACTTAGAACTAGCTGTCTCGTTCTGCAGACAATTTTCCCAGACTAACTGAGGTGCAACCTTCTCACCCCTCATTAATAATTTCCTGGAGCTGGTTAGAAACTACAGACCTGGTACATTTGTGTTTTCTTTTAATTCCTATAATGGTTAACTTGGATAAGGAGAACATTTTAGGGGTCTATTTCACCTTCTTAATCAAGAATCCCATTAATGCTCCCGGTAGTGGTGGGCAATATCTGTTTGAGGCCGCTGCCAGTTCCTGATGGCAGAAGGTAATAAATACCTGTGTTTACTCAATCATTTAAACCAAATGTTTTCTTTTTATGAGCCCTGAACATATAATAGTGTAATGAATTCAGGCATTACTTGATTTGTTCTTTCTTTGACATATTTATTTGTAGTGTTTGTGTTAACTGGAGTTCAGCTTGGGTCTTGTCAATTTTTATGAGTGCACTTGTAACAGAGAACAGAGACAAAACTTTCACAGTGAAAAAACCAGACAGGCAAAAAGCAAGGACAGAGCAGACATGGTGGAAAAAAATTATATCAGGGCAGAGAACAGAAGCAAGACTGGGACAAAATATAATGAAAAAAGTATAGCACATGTTATTAGTGTCACTATTCTAAACTCATTATAACATTGAACTCGTACAGCTGAATGAATGCACTAGGGCCTAAAAATAAGGCACCATTTTACCCGCATCACAACATAACCCCCTTAAAGGAGAACCATACTTGTAAAAAACCCTCCCCTGGGTACACCCTCCTCCCACATCCTACCTGCCCCCCCCACCGTGCAAATTCCCCTAATTTTTTACTTACCCCTCCTGCAGATTTGAGCCACGAGAGTTCATGGCAGCCATCTTCTTTTTTCGGTCTTCTTCGGAAGTTTCAGAAATTCTCTTGACTTTCGGCGCATGCGCAGTTGTTTGGCACTGGAAATTTCCCCCAACTGCGCATGCACCAAAAATGATGGTCTACTTACGAAGAAGACCAAAGAAAGAAGATGGCACATGTGAACTACCGTGAGCAGAATCTGCAGCTGGGGTAAGTACAAAATTAGGGGCATTTGCCTGGGGGGACAGGTAGGCTGGGGAGGGAGGAGTTTTTTTTTCTGTTACAGGTTTGGTTCTCCTTTAAAGTGGCCATAGACTCACAGATAATATTGTCTGAAACTAATTTTCATATGATATTTAGGCCGGAGGGTTAAACTCCCTCCCTATTCCCCTTCCCAGTGACCTCCTCTCACAAGTGCGCACACGAGCGAGCATGCACAGTCTACCCCTTTCGACACTGCCCGAAGTGCAGCTGGGCGGCCTCTAAGCCAGAGGGTGAAACTCCGTCCCCTCATGAGCTTGCGCATGCGCAATCTGCCTCCCGGTCATTGGCGGATCATGATTCCAGTGCTTTCTATAAAAATAAGAAAGCAGATAGGTGGCATGTCACCCCTGAAATATTGCCCCCCTAGGCCCAGGCCTAGGCCAAATCTGGGACTGGTTAGCACTGACTTGTCAGATACAGGTAGAATTCTATTGTTTCTACCTGTATATCTGACAATTCAGCTAAGAAAGATCATAATTGTCACATCTATGGCCAACTTTAGTCAAAGAGACACTAGGAAATGAAAAGGAGATGGGTAGATATAGGGGTAGAGATTAGATATATATCTGGCATGCCTTAATTCATCTGAGATGGGTAATCAAGAAAGGACTTTATGGGCTTCATGGCAGATTGCATGAAAAGTTGGGAAAACATTTGCAGCCAATAATATATGAGCCCCAAGCAGACACTAGGCACAAATTTATTATGTTGTGTAAAGAACAGCAGGGTAATACACCACACATTGCCAGGCTTAAACTGTGTACATTTTCATGTTTTTTTCTTAGAGTGACTCTGGAAGTAATGTAAAATAATGATGTCATATCTGACGTTCTCTTGCCGTTAAATCACACACACCTTGATAAACTCGCCATTTAGTTTAAACGTTTTTTATTTTTAGAGATCAAAGATCATACAGTCATCCCTTAAAGAGGTAGTTCACCTTTACTTTAACTTTTAGTATGTTACAGAATGGCTAATTTCAAAGAGATTTTCAACTGGCCTTCATATTTACTTTTTTATAGTTTTTCAAATGGTGGTCACTGACCTCATCAAAAACAAATACTCTGTAAGGCTACAGATGTGTTGTTGTTGATTCTTTTGTATTGCTCATCATTGTTGAGACCTCTCATATTCATATTCCAGTCTTTTATTCAGATCAATGCATGGTTACTAGGGTTATTTGGACCTTAGCCACCAATTGCTGAAATTGCAAACTGCTAAATAAAAAGATAAATAAATTAAATAATAAAAATGAAAACCACTTGCAAATTGTCTCAGAATATCACACTCTGCATCATACTTGAAGTTAATTTGAATCCACTTTGGATTCGACCGTACCCCCGAATCCTTTGAAAAACCAAATTGCAATGCGAACTGAATCCAAATCCTAATTTGCATATGCAAATTAGGCGTGGGAATGGGAAAACTTTTTTTACTTCCTTGTTTGGTAACAAAAAGTCACGTTATTCCCATCACTGCCTCTAATTTCCATATGCAAATTAGGATTTGGATTCGGTTTGGCCGGGAAGAAGGATTCGGGCGCATCCGAATCCTGCTGAAAAAGGCCGATTCCCGAACCAAATCCTGGATTCGGTGCATCCCTAATTTAAAGGTGAACAACTGCTTTAATAAATGTTAGATGGTTATTCAATAGGGAGTTTTATGGGCTTCATGTTTTTAAGGGTAGAACTACAGGGATGTTTTCAGCACGATCCGACACACTGTGGCAAAATGCCGGCATCAAATCGGATGCAACGGAAATAAGGTAAGAGGCAGAATTGTCAGATGAAGTCTTAACGTTCATCCAACACAAAACGACTGTCGGATGCAGACGCAGTGTGCGCCATTTGCATCTGACACAGCCCCGACTGATTGCTGCGACTTCATCCGACAATTCCATTACTTACCTTATTTCCATTGAAATCGCCCGTGGAGTTCAGCCCTAAGAGGCTGTGTTTTTGCTCTTGTATTTAATAGAAATAAGCCCCAAGTATTTTAATCTTTTTTACTTTTGGCTTCTAAAAGTGTAAGATGTGTAAGGAATAGATGACTCTTTCTCCACTCCTTTAAACTACTTTAAATTAGTTGCAGCAGATTGTACAGCTGTTGAGAAGCATAATACTTCTAAATATACTTCATAATATTTAACACTTATGAAAACTTAAAATAGCTATTTATTATGTAAATGATGAATTGGTTATTATAGTAATTATAGTGATTATTATACAGTGTAGCAATGTGTAATATGCAAAATGTTAAAGTACATTATTTTCTGCAATATTATGTAGCACATGTTGCCATTTGGCCCCCAGTCATTTTCTTGTTGAAAAGTACTTGAAATGCTCAGACATTGCTGCAAATGGACTGTACTTTGAAAATGAGCAATAAAGAATTTTATGAGCACATGCTTAACATTTTACTGTTGGAAATCCTTAATTAAAACATTCTTGCCTTTCAGCTTGGAAGTCTGTAGAGCATAATGTGAGCTACCACAATAGCAATTTTAGAGATGGGGCTCCAGGTACAGCCTCAGTCTATTACTGCAGAGCATCCCAAGGAGGGCATTGGCTTGTTTGGAAGCATATGTAGTGTGTAGAGAACATCTTATTACCAAGCTGATTTCTAGTTTTATATGGCGCACATTCTTTTTCAATGAATCATTTATAAACCTTATTAAATAAGCACATTTCTCTTTAAAAATATATATAGCAGTATAACAATGTCAAACATGTTATTGTATTTTCTGGCTTTGAAAACCATAGTATTAGTGATGGGCGAATCTGTGGCGTTTTGCTTCGCCATATTTTTTGCGAATTTCATGAGAAACGCTGCAGGCGTCTGGATGCTTGCATCTCGTTTGGACACGCGCGTCCCATTTTTTTTAATGTCGGTGATTATTCACTGGCGTTTTGCGAATCGTGGGAATTTGCAGCAAATTCGACCCAGGTGAATAAATTGGCCCATCACTACACAGTATAAGGGCTCTCATTTTTCTTGCAATGTTGTCAATAATTTATGACAATGAACCCCGAATGGACTGTGTTACATGTACTTTATACGTATATGTATTAGTGCTGTATAAGAAATGTAGCAAGATATATAAACATGTTGAGAGCCTACTAATGTTCCAGCATGTTTGCTTTGTCATAGACATAACATTAAACGCACAACTTGTACTTTTAGGTTACATTGTAGGTTCTGGTCAATACATATACTCCAAGTACATTTTGGAATATGGCTACTAAGGCCACATTCATGATTAAGTAGCCACTTCAAGCAATTGCACCAACATTACTATTAAAGACGTCCATACAACTTTAATATATCATTCCTATTCAAATGCAAGAGTGCTAGTGAAGTTTCGCTAGGCAGAAATCAATGCTAGCACCAGTTTGCTTTGAAAAGCTTGCACTACCAAAGTAATGCAAATAAAAGTTGCCAGCATTCTGCACCCAGGACGCAACTTCGCATTTTAGTGAATTAGCATAGTGGTAACGAATTTAAGCCTGGCGAAGCGGTGCAGAGGGTGGCGTTGCTGGTAACAATTTGCCCTTCAGTGAATTTGTCCTTAAAAGTCTGAATTGATTACAAAAATGGTCCAGTAGGCTCCCATTGACTTCTATAGCACATTGACACATTTTTGTCTTCAAATTATTGTATTAGAGTTTTTTGTGGTTTTTACACTTAATAAATCTCAATTTTTGGAGATTTAAAGAAATATAGAAAAACACACAGTCGGGAAAGTTTCGATAAAACCATTGAACTTATGGGTATGCCTCTTTTTCATATGCTGACTATTCATACTGTACATGTTAAATATCCTGTATAATGATAACATCATATCAGTTCATATGCAGTTCATATGTATAATATTTGTATATACTATATAAGTAGGCTAACAGATAATATAATAAATTAATTTCTTTGTCTGTTTTGCATAGCCACTAAGTGATTATGGTACCAGTAACGTCAAAAATACAAGATTATTTTGAATGATATCTCTGCTTATTACTATTATTTCCTTGATATCTTAAAATGATGGTCACTGAAGTGATGAAAGAAGTTTGCCCAGTTTAGACAGAGTGTCCTGAGATCTTAATAGTCCAGAAAGAAAATCGAATCTGCCGATCATCGTGTAATGGAATCATTGGGAATTGAATAAGGGGCAGATTTACTATTGGTCGAATTTCGAATGATAAAAAAATTTGAAATTCGACCAGGGAATAGTTAGGAGGTGAAATCCCACGAATTCGACTATCGAATTCGAAGGATTCTACCGCAATTCGAATGATCGAACGATCGAATATATAAATTTGATCGATCGTTCGAATATTCGAATCAAATTCTAATCGAATTCAAATATTGGAACCAGTATTGGACCATCGAATTTTCGAATAAAATTAAATTTGAATATTCGAATTATTCGAATTCGACTATTCGATGGTCGAATTTGGTCGAATTTGTCTAATTTGCATATTCGAAATTCAAATTCGAATCTTTTTGAAAATTCGATCAAATATTCAAATCACTCATGTGAATTTAGTAAATCTGCCCCTTAGTATCAGGGGCTTTGGAAAATCTTGTACTGGTTAATCAGATTTGAGGCAAAATGATATGGGCATGTTTTCTGGGTCTTCAGGCCTATCAATGTGCCTGTTACTGGTCTTCGCAACCAGAAATCTTTTAAGGGTATAGCTGAACCTTTCGAACATGTGGAAAATGTTATTGCCTAATAAGAATAAGGTACCTTTTGTATCTAGTATGTGTTCTGTTGAATGTATTCTGAGTAGACAGTCTACAACTGAGGGAGGCAGGAGACCCCCAAACATTGTTTAAAGGGGACCTGTCACCTTAAGAAATAATTCCAAATTCTATTTTATCATGTTAGTCAAGCAAAATATACTTTACAATGCGATGCAAGCCTTGCATTATCTCAAAATCTTATTTCTGTGCCAGAATGGGGGACCTGATGGCAATCCCCAATAACAGGTTACATAATTAGATGGTAAGTGGGGAGAGCAGTGACATCTAGTAAGTGCTAGAAACTGAAACTGAAAGTAATTGCCTGCCCTGCCCCTATGCCTAAGGCATAGAGGAGGGGCAGGAAATATATGACAGATGAGATTTTTAAATTAGTTGGATGCTTTAATAAAAACAAGAATTTGGAATTCATGTTTATTTTGAAAAGGATTTTAGTTATACAGGTTTTTATGTCTGGGTGACAGTTCCACTTCAAGTCACACTGTTTGTATTGTTTAACTTCCCATGAAATATTTCAGTGGAAAGGATATACTTCCCTATCGAAATGTTGGTCTGCTTGCCTCTATTGAGTGCTTGCATGTTATTACCTAACACAAATTAAGTAGATTTTGATTCTATTATGTGTCCTGCGCTACCAGATCCTCCTTATCTGGATTGAAATACTGTCCTTTTTATCTGTTTTGGTCTAATTTCCTTGGTGGGTGCACTTTTGTTTGACAAAGTTCTCCTGTGCCATATAGTCTTCTGATGTTGACGTCATGTAATGGAGCATGAGCACTTCACTTACAATGGAAATTTCACATTGGTCTTGGTTACTGTGGTCACTGGCAGCTTCAAAGTCCCAGATAAAGTGAACAGGAAAAAGAACAAGTGACAGGGAATTAAAAGATAAAACTTAATGGGGCCTATCATTGAAGTCTTCTAAAACACATTAATACAATGCTGCTACCCTTTTAATTCTGGATTTATTAAGCTGTGAAAAAGCCCACAGAGTCAGATAAAAGCATTTCAATTCCTCTTTATCGAACAGAGACTGGCACAGCAATGCTCTGCACAACTTTATTGGAATTTAGGAGATTTCACTCTCCATGATAGTCTTCAGCTGAGCTGGGCTAGAAGACCTGTGTCAAAAGAGCCACGTGGCATCAGCCTTAGGAACAGCTACAAATACCTGACTTTCAGAAATCTTAGTAGACAGGAGATAGTAATGTACAGATAATGGGATATGTATTTATTTTATCTTAGTATTTAGTTATTAAATAGATAAGGGAGGAATGTCCAGGATACTGTCTCCAATCTCTTGTTAAACTATGAACTTTAATTCCAGGAATACTTAACATTTCAATAGTATATGATATTTCCTGATATATACTGTATATATATATATATATATATATATATATATATATTTATTTACTGTAATGTGCAATAGATTGAAATTGTAAGTTTTACTAACAACAGTAACCTTTAATGCAATACTGTACAGAAGGGCTTTTTAATGCATTTTCAATGGGATCCAGATGAGTTCTGGGATTCTGGCTGGAGTCCAACATTTGAAATATTAATTTAAGGGGTTGTTCAACTTCTAGTTCTAGTAACTTCTAGTATGATGTAGACAATTTTCAACTGGTCTTCATTTTTTTTTATTATTTGTGGTTTTTGAGTTATTAGGGGGGTTATTTATAAAAGTCTGAATTAATCTCAATATTTTCTGCTAAAAAATCAAATCTGCTTGGATTTTTTACACTTATTTATTATTACATTTTCCCAAAAAGCTGCTTTGCAGGAAAAAGTCAGATTTTCACGATTTTTTCTAAATTTTCACCTGAAAACTTCGGGATATTGCACAAAACCCAATGTACATAAAAAAATCATTGGGACTTCTCACATTGACTTACGAGTATAAGCCTAGTTTTTCAGCACCCAAAATGTGGCTTATACATTATACCTCGGCTTGTACTCGAGTCAGTTCATGAATGGCTGCGCTTCAGCAGAAAACACGCTCCTGCATGTGCCCTGTGAGGGAAGAACTTGCCTTTTACTTACTGGTCCGAAGAGGCTGCAGTAACAGCTACGTGCTGCCCACACTTGCTGTTGTAATCTACCCTCTCATGGCTTGGTCCTCCCTCCTTAGCCCTCCCATCTCAGCTTTCATTACTCAGTCCTCCCTCCTCAGCCCTTCCCCTCTTAACCCTCCGTGCTCGGCATTCAAGTTTGTGAGCTAGTGATGTCATGTCAGATTTGAGCATGGAGGGTTAAGAGGGGAAGGGCAGAGGAGGGAGGACTGAGTCACGAGAGTTGAGAAGGGAGGCTGAGGGTTAGAGTTGAGAAGAGAGGGCTGAGGGTTAAGAAGGGAGGACCAAGCCATGAGGGGGAGATTACAACAGCAAGTGTGGGCAGCACGGAGCTGTGACTGCAGCCACTTCAGGTCAGTGAGTAAGAGGCAAGTTCTTCCTTAACAAAGCGCACACAGGGGCGTACTGTATGTTCTGCTGAAGATATCCTAAAATGCATTTGTCACCCCTAGGCTTATACTCGAGTCAATAAGTTTTACGAGTTGTTGTAGGTAAAATTAGGTACTTCAGCTTATACTCGGGTCGGCTTATACTTTAGTATATACGGTATATGCAACCTCGACAGGTTTGAGATGCCAGATTTTCAGATTCTGACTTTTCCATCCTCAGGGTTTAATAAGTTCAAAAAAACTTTGCGATTTTATATTTTAAAAAAAGCACACATTTTTTATAACCCTTAGGGGGTTATTTACTAAACTCTGAATGCAAAAACAACGAAAAATGTGTGATCTTTTCTTTTATAAAATAG
>CM044432.1:41491480-41502494 GCA_024363595.1 Xenopus borealis
ACTGCTTAGCAATACACAGCTACTTGCTTTCTGACATCAGGCCACATCTCTGAGGAAAATTTTAAATGGCCGTATGTTCCTCGTTTCCAGAGTAGTTGCGGGAAGGTAGCAGGCCCCTAGAAGATTTTTCCCAGTGTCCCAGCACACCAGCTCGCCCCCACTTCCCTGTTGCATGCGTGGTGACTTCACTGCTTGCGTATGAGCAAGTTTAGTCGGGAAGCAGTTGAATCTAGTTTAGGGGTAGGCAGAAGAATTAGCTGCCCAGCGCCTCCCAATTGATGCCCCCTAGGCAACTGCCTCTTCTGGTTACCTCTAGTTCATGAGGTGGAAGCTGGGAAGCAGTTGAGAAACACGCTTCAGGCAGCAGCAACCCGCAGGTAACCAGGGGTGGCATAAAGCCGTTCCTGGTAACTTAAAGAACAGCAAATCTAATTTATAAATTAGAATCTTGGTTCTTTTATTGCAGAGAGTACGATTGCAATGTGACCCCCTCGACCCACTCCGGCATTCGGAAAGGTTAGCGCAGGGTGTGGGGGTGGGTGGCATCTGAAAGGCCACCTCAGGCGTTGAAAACCCCAGAAACACCCCTGGGTGGAAACATCAAATCCATATGCAAAACAAAGATATGGGAAAAGTATCTCAGTTAAGTTCCCATTATTAATTTGCAGTCTTAAAGAAAATTTCAGTAACAAGCTTGCGATAGTTCACTTATTTTTTATTTTTCATGGTAGAGTTTTTTCTAAATTTTATATAAACATTTCTTGATATGTATGTCATTATATAAGCTGTTCTATTACTAACATTTTACAGACATTTCACACTGTTTGTATTAATAGTTATTTACCGTAAGATCATGCAAATAAATGTTGTTTATTGATTTATTTAATGATTGAAGAAATCCATAAGCAGCAGAACACAAAACGAAATGAAAACAAATTCAACACCACAGCAGTTAATGGACTTTGGCTATTCAGAGTACATACTTGAGGGGAAAAAGGCCTCAGAGGCTGCTAAACTGTTATTGTTGATTACACCTTAATCATCAATATATAACACACATAACATCTCAGAATAACAAAGGCTAAATGAATAAAAACATTCACTTTAAAATGTGCTACTCTGGGAGTTTGTTTCAGAACAGTAGCTATATAACGGGTATACTAGCATCAGATTTAATCATGATACTTTTTTCCTGGCTCATCTGAAAATCTCCTGTGTCCATGAATAAGCACTTCATAAGAAAAGGATAAAATTGAAGGTTGATGGATCATTATTAAAGCGAGACTGTTACGGGAAAAAAGTTTTTTTCAAAATGCTAGAGTTAATAGTGCTGCTCCAGCAGAGTTCTGCACATAAATCTGTTTCTCAAAAGAGCAAACAGATTTTTCTTATATTTCATTTTGAAATCTGATATCAGACTAGACATATTGTCAGTTTCCCAACTGCCCCAAGTCATGCGACTTGTGCTCTATTAACTTTAGTCACTCTTTACTGCTGTACTGCAAGTTGGAGTGAAATCATCCCCCTCCCTCCCCCCAGCAGCCTAACAACAGAACAATGGGAAGGTAACTAGATAGCAGCTCCCTAACACAAGATAACAGCTGCCTGGTAGATGTAAGAACAACACTCAATAGTAAAAGTCAAGTCCCACTGCGTTACATTCAGTTACATTAAGTAAGAGAGACAACAGCCTGCCAGAAAGCAGTTCCCTCCTAAAGTGCTGGCTCTTTCTGAAAGCACATGACCAGGCAAAATGATCTGAGATGGCTGCCTACACACCAATATTACAACTTAAAAAAAATTAACTTGCTGGTTCAGGAATTACATTTTATATTTTAGAGTGAATTATTTGCAGTGGAAACAGTGTAATTTAGAAATAAAAAAGTATCACAAAATCATGACAGAATTCCTTTAAAGGAGAATTCAACACTGTAATAAAAACCCCCGTACCCCCTACCCCACGTAGACCCTCTCCCTCTCCCCAGCCAAAATGCCTACCTCGGGGAAATGCCCCATACTTCATACTTACCCCTTGGCGCAGATTCAGGCAGCGGAGTTCCACGCAGCCATCTTGTCTTTTTTTATTACAGGGTTGAATTCTCCTTTAAGAAAACCATCCAGGTGCATTTGTTATTTTGAATGCTAGCACATACAATACATACAGTATAAAGAAAACATAGCCAAAATATGTTAACATCATGAGTTTTTATGCAGTTAAAGGGGTGGTTCACCTTAAAGTTAACTTTTAGTATATTGTAGAAGAGAAACTTTTCAATTGGTCTTCATTATTTATTTTTCATAGTTTTTTAATGATTTGCAATTTTCTTCTTTTTCTTTGCAGCTTTCAAATGGGGGTCACTGACACCATCTAAAAACAAATGTTCTGTAAGGCTACAAATGTATTATTATTGCCACTTTTTATTACTTATCATTCTATTCAGTTCCTCTCCTATTCATATTCCAGTCTCTTATTCAAATCAATGCAGGGTTGCTAGGGTAATTTGTACCCTAGAAACCAAATTGCTGACACTGCAAACTAGAGAGCTGCTGAATAAAAAGCAAAATAATTATAAAACCACAAACAATAAAAAACTTAAACCAATTGCAAATTGTCTCAGAATATCCCTCTCTACATTATACTAAAAGTTAACTCAAAGGTGAACAACCCCTTTAACATATTATAACAGCCGCCAGAACTTTTTTTAATTAGTACAACTTGTTTAAAACCTACAACTGCTTTACTACACCCTTGTGAGTATTGCGCAACTGTATTGCTCTACTGTATTGCACAAATTGTACGCTATTATATAAAAATGCAGGAAGAATCCTGTGCCCATGAGTGAGCCCAAAGTGAATAATTTTCAGGTTATGAAACAGAGTTTGCTGTGTGTTATTTTTAATTTTTTTTTGCTGTTCCCCATCATATTCCCACAGTGCTGTGTGGCTTGCATTGACCCCTACCCCAGTGGAGCTTACAATCCAATTTCCCTGTCATATGCACACAAGCTAGGGTCAGTTTCTAAAGAAAACAATTAACCTACCAGTTTGGACTTGCTGCCCATCAGTGTCTGCAAAAGCTAATACTATATTATGTACAGATGGCGCCTTTATTATTGCTCAGATCTACGTGTACGGGAATCCCCTTGTGTGATTTTCCTCCCATATTGTTAGATTATTAGTGTTCACCATAGTAACCTTTAATATTTGGGCAAGAGATTTCCACTTAAATGTTCCTTGTTTAAAACAAAGCTGCCCTAGTTAAAAAATAGAAGCTGGTTGGGTTATTGAAGGATTTCTGTATGGTCCCTAAAATCAACACCGGCTAATTTTGTATGGAATCCATATTATAAAATAATCCTGCCCTGAAATGTACAGCTGGGAATTTCTTATACATGTATGGGATCCATTATCCATAAACACCTAATCCAGAAAGCTCTGAATTACAGAAACGCTGTCTCCCATATACTACATTTTATCCAAATAATCCACATTTTTAAAAATGATTTCCATTTTCTCTGTAATAATAAAACAGTACCTTGTACTTGATCTAAACTAAGAAATATTTAATCCTTATTGGAAGCAAAACCAGCCTATTGGTGTTATTTAATATTTAAATTATTCTAGTAGACTGAAATTATGAAGATTCAAATTATGGAACAATCAGTTGTCTGGAAAGCGCCTGGTTCCAAACTTTCTGGATAATCAGTCCCATACCTGTACAGGCAGGGCATTAGTTATTTAGAAAACATTATCAGTAAAATCTAAATTACCGAAAGGCCATAGACCCCATTTTAATATAATGACTCAAAATCATTAAAATGATTTCCTTTTTTTCTGTAATATTAAAACATGTTTTTGATCCCAACTAAGTTGTAATTAATTCTTATTGAAACAGAACAACCCAATTATGGAGATCCAAATTGTGGAAAAATCCTTTATCTGTAAACCCCAGGTCCTGAGCATTCTGGATAACACTCTGGGGCCGATTTATGAAATTCACGTGAAATGATCAAAGTTTGATCGAATACAATCGAATAACGATTGTACAAATTTTTTGTGAAATCGGATATGCAAATTTGACCTCTTCGATCATAGAATATCAAATAGATCGAATGATCGGATATTCGATAATTCGATCATTCGATGATCGAAGGATTCAAAATTTTAAAATTGTTATTAGTTCTGCTCGAATACCATTTGTATGATCGGAGCGTTCGATTGTTGGAATCGTACTAATTTTTTGTACTCTCTAAGGAAATTTAACGATTTTTTCGTGAAATCGAACGATCGGTATCCGATCGTATGAATTAATCGAGAAATCGTATTGCGAGCAAAATGATAGCCTTAAGCAATTCGATAAGCATTCGATGGTCGAATGCTTATCGAATTGCGAATTTGGTCGAGCAAATTTCCGGGAGTAATAATAAATTTACCCTTTAATAAATAGAAAGATTTGGCGGGACATATCTACATTTGCCCTGCCTACATCACATACACAGTTGTAACAACATTAATTTACTTTTTCTTCTCCATATTTACTGTTGATTATCAGTTGGTAAAACCATGGTGATGGCATTATAGCAGACGTCAGACAATTATGTGTGATTGCACTTTCTGTTCTTTTGTTGATAAGACAGAACCATTTGTTTGAGAAGCTGTCTATCTGATGATGAGTCTAATCACAGGCAGTAAATAAGCCAAGGGATAATGATAACAAGTCATTACACAGGTTAAGTGGGTAGAAGAGTTGCTTCTTATTTTTTTTCTTCCTTGGACATAAACTAAGCATCTCCAGATCCCAGAAAAAATCCTGCCAGAATGGATTGCTGTCAGTCACATCTGTTTATTTCATGCACACTGAATTTGAGTGTTTCTCTAATCCTGTAAATGTTGGCTTTGTCTTTTGGCATCCAGGGCTTCGGTTTGGCCTGTGTTATGCATTTCTGTTTGAGTTGTGAACTGACTGGTACAAACTTGTTAAATGTTTTGTTGCACTATGCTGAGTATCTTGCCTGCTCACAGCTCATTGTGTTACATAAAAAAAAAAATCATAAACACTAATGGGGTGTCCAAACCGTCACACCTCAGCTAACTACAATTCCCAGCATTCCCTGACAAAAGCTCTTAGTTCCAGTTGAAAAACAGCTGGGGGAAGCAAAATGGATAAATAAAAATGTAATCACAGAAAACTGGGATATAAATAATTCACTCATAAAGTCATAAGTTTTTACTTAAAAAAAAAACCCTCTAAACCTCTATGCCCAAATTCATAGCCTTTAAATGAACGGCTCTTTGGTCTCCATTTGGGGCACGCACATAACTAGGCATGGAATGAATAGACTGAATGCATAAACTGCTATTAATAAAGGGTGTCCTCTTATTGGATCTGTATGGCGCCACCCCAATATCCAATGTTGCATGTTTTTGTACATGCAAATAATCCTCAGTAGTAAACGTGGAGAGAGATTTATGGGTATGTAAGACCTCAAGGAGAGATGGACATAAAAAAATAACTGATGAAGGCAAATGTTTCTACATAACCCATGCAGCTCATAATGGTATGTAGCTTTACTGGCGCAAGATGCTGAAATCTTCCCCTAAAGCAGTTGTTTTAGACAATTTTGGTTTCAGTTCTTATAAGATTAAATAAAAGATCTGGGACCCCCACAATCCATAATAAGATTTAATGTATCCACATCATCCAATTAGCCATAGTAAAATGTGTTCTCTCCAGATCTTACACTAACTGACAACACATTATTTTTCAAACTTTCATCCCTACTAATCTACAGGCTGAGCCCACCAGCTTGGGAGCCCCCATCGTCACTGGAGATTCCATAACCAACAGCTTTTGTTAGAGGAATTGCAGGCCATGACGTAGCTTTGATACTCGTGCTTTATTTTCATAAAGATATTCCAATCAATGATAGAACACAGCATAGCAGTGCAAAAGTGTAGTAGTACAAAGTGCAGCTTAGGTTAAACTATTCTGCTTCTTATCCTGAACAGAATCATAGAGCTGATAAAATGTTGCCATTCTGGCTGAGATGTCACATCTATATGGGGACACAGTAATGTACTGGGGAAGAGTAAATGGTCTGTTCCTTGGCTCCATTAATTCTGGAAGCAGTGTGTTTTTCATTAAAGAGTATACTTAGTACAGTGATCCCCAACCAGTGGTTCATGAGTAACGTCGCTCACCGTCCCCTTGGATGTTGCTTTCAGTGGCCTCAAAGCAGGTGCTTATTTTTGAATTCCAGGCTTGGAGGTAAGTTTTGGTTGTATAAAAACAAGGTGTATTGCCAAGCAGAGCCTATTGTAGGCTGCCAGCCAACATAGGATCTACCAAATAGCCAATCACAGCCCTTATTTGGCACCCATGGCCTTGTTTCATGGTCGTGTTGCTCTCCAACTCTTTTTAGCCTGTGTTTATGTTATATGCCATTTTGCATGGTCAACTCAGTATCTATTGTTATATATAGTAGAACTCTGATTTTATGTATGTGCAGTTTATGTTTTCCCAGAAGCCAGGCAGTTTTTTTTTTTTTTTTTTTTGTGGTTCCATACAGGCAAGTAACATTATTTACGTTTTATTGGAATTTACGCCGTTCTGATGCTGTTCCATGGGACATGTAAAATAGTGTACTAATAAGTGGAAAGAATTCAGAGAAAGAATTCTCTCAAAACTGGAGAAGTCAGGTGTCATTTTATTTTTTGTCAAATTGGGTTGTTTCAATTTATTAGAATAAAGGTGATGCTTCAGATATTTTCTTGGTTATAAAGAATAAAGCAAATGGACATTTCTAACTCATTTGGTAATGAATATGGTTAGTGATGGGCGAAACGGGCGCTTTTCGCTTCGCCGAAAAATTTGCGAATTTCCAGAGAAATTCGCAAATTTTTCGCCGATTCGCGAAACGAGTCGCGCGTCGTATTTGCCGCGCGTCGCGTCGTTTTTGACGCGTCGCGTCGTTTCCGATGCGTCGCGTCATTTTCGGCGCGCGTCGTTTTCATTTTCGTTTTCGGCGCGTCGCATCAAAAACGACGCGCGACTCGTTTTTGCTCGGCGAATTTTTTTGGGCGAATTTTTTTGGCAGTTTCGAGAATTTATTCGCCAGCGGCGAATCGCGGGAATTCGCCCCTGGCGAATAAATATGGTAGATGGAAGAACTTCACTGGATTCATGTCACTGCTTGTCCTATAGTACCCCATGTTTGCTGCATTCCTGCATTAGAAAGAGTGTGAGCAGCATGCAGCAGCAGGTTGTTACAAAGTGTAAGACATTATGTGCTCTGGGTTTTGCCTGGAATGTAGAATGCATGGATTCTGCACTTTTAATGAATTCATTTGGTATATAGCTTTTTATAGAACTTTTATTTTTTAATTTAGCCCCTCTCATATTAATGATAGACGAGGAGTGCCTAACTACAGAAACAGTAATTTATTTGACTATTTAACTATGGATTTCTGCATTGGGGCAACATTTTATTACATATAAGGGGTTTATTTTAAAAAAGCAGAGTCGTCTATGACTTTTTTTAAATGTCCTGAAAATAACAGCTACTATCGACTGTAAGTCACATGAAGAAATACACAGATACTTCAGTTTGACAGATGTGCCCCCCCCCCTCTTTTCGGGGGAAAGGTTTTTCTATCTTTATCTCTCCTAATACAGGTATAAAATCCATTATCCGGAAACCGGTTATCCAGAAGGCTCCAAGTTATGGGAAGGTCATCTCCCATAGACTCCATTTTAAAATAATTAACATTTTTAAATAGTATTTCCTATTTTCTCTGTAATAATAAAACAGTACATTGACTATGACTGAGCTATATAGATATAATTAATCTTTATTGGATGCACTGAATCCAAGATTTGGTTCTGGATTAGGCCAGGATTCAGTCTTTTCAGCATATTAGCATATGCATATATTAGCACATAGCATATGCAAATTAGGGGCAGGAGGACTTTTTGTCACAAAACAAGGAACTAAAGCATATTTTCCCCTTCCCACCCCTAATTTGCATTACTGGCCAATACTGGCATCACATTGACATCCCTAGTCACAGGGGCTAAGTTGGGTTAGACAGAAAATATCTGGCTGTGTGACAGCAGCTTTTAAAGAGGATCTGCTAAAGCTTCTACATATTTCCCAATAACCAAGTACGATAGAAATAAATAAATGGTATTTTAAGTCAAATCAGTAACTTTAAGTTGTAATATTTTTTACTATTAAGAAGATCATTCTATCTGTGCTCCAGCAAAGTGCTAATCACTATAGGGTGCCAAAATCCAAAGAAAAGAAATCTGATGAAAGCACTGCTCACAGGTAATAGAAAACCCAACATAGTTAAGCAAACCTGACTGTACTGATTTTATTCTCATTAGATCCCATTCCAAACCTCCCACATAGAAGTGTTGGTATGCTGGCTGGTAGGACCAAGCACAAAATGCCATGGCCTCTTAAGTGCAGGAAAAAGATTATAGTGATTTTTATAATGACTCACATTATATACAGCACTGTAACACAATACACAAAGAGGAGGCCTCATAAACTTGATAAGAAAGAGAACATTTTACAGTCCAACAGTCAGACTTCATATCTGTATTAGAGACACACACTACTGTTTTGTATTATTTGAGACTCAACATTACAGCCTGAAATCCTTTGTAGCACTGTTTAGTAGTGTCACCACAGAGGTGGTAGCATCCATGTAGGCAGGATGGGTTTTATGGAATCCGTGTTCATGAGACATATTGAATACCCTTTTCAAAGTGAGAGATGGATGGGCAAAGTTACCGAGATCTGATGGGAAAAACTTCTGTAACAGCGATTTCTGAAACATTCCCATAGCTGTGTGATATTTATCTGAAACAATGACAGTTTATAACCCTGTGCCAGATATGATAAAATATAAAAATGTCATACAGTGTCAGCAGCACAAATATAACTCATGGCTTAACTGTGAATAGCATACGATTAGCTGTGCAGCTTCTTCACATACAACCTTGAGACTGAATTCAGCAAAAAAAAAAAAAAAAAAATTGGAATGTGATCACATTCCCTGAAATACTGGCAAAGTGGCATTTATTTAAAATGTGCCTGATGGAAAATGAATCTAAAGGCACAAATAGAATTGCTTTAAACCTTAGACCTAGCATGGAGACACATTTGGAGATGGGGGGGGGGGTTACTGATGCTCTGAATTCTCTCCACTTATTAGTAAAGTAGAACCACTATTTTACATGTCCCATGGAGCAGCATCATAATGGTGTTATTTCCAGGAAAATGTAAAAAATCCAGAGGAAAAAAAAATATGTCACTTGCCTGTATGGAACCACACAAAAAAAAATGGCCTCAATTCTGGGAAAACATAAACATAAGTGAGTAGCGCCAGACATCCATTCTGAAGCTGTTTCATTTCAGTTCCCAGCATACTCTAGAAGCACTCACTCATTTGGCATTGGCCCTAGTATCAATTTTGGATGCTTTGCCTGCTGTGAAAAGAGGTTGTAACCCCTCAGACATGCATAACGTATGTATTCTGAAAATTGAGTAGCGTATTGGGTGAATATGAGATTGCCATTCCCGATATAGCTTAATGAGGGTATAATATTTGAGTATACTGTATGACCTGTTATAACTGTGCAAGAGGATTTCCAGACATAAAAAACACTGCACTTTGAGGAAGCTCCTCCATCCTTTTGAAATCCAGCGCACTGAGGTACTGGCTTGGGATTTAGCACAGCCTTGGCAGTGTTACTTGATTAATGCAAAATACTCTTAAAGGGCTAACATAAATAGATTGCCAGAGTTTTTTGGTGGGAACATTTTGCACATTTACTTTAATTTTGTAAGTTGATAGCCCCTCAAAGAGATAGTCATTTTACCTTGTTTCTTAATGGCAATATAATCTTTAGCTGCAGACTCTGGCTTGCTCAAAATTAAATTGTTCACTGTCTCTCCAGTCACACACTTTTATACCTCAATATCACCTTCCAAATCCCTCCTCTAGTGGGAAACTTTTTTTGTTAAGAAGCAACAGAGAGTATTGTCTAGTGAATCGTGGGTTGTGGTCTTTTAGCATATGGATGCTGACTGAAAGTGGTTAAAGAAAAAGGCAAGGCAACAGCCTCATAGCACATTCAAGGTCTAAAAGTGCTTTAATAATTAATGTAGGTGTCCATGACTTTAAGCAGTTCAGTTAGACTAAATACTAAGGTTTCAGACATATCCAGCCCTGCTAAAAAAATGCTGGGATATGATTGAATCATAAGGGGGATCAAAGCAAACTACATTCTTGGTTGTAGTAAAAGGGAATAGAAAGGTAACATTAGACTTATATGACATAGGATTGCCAGACCATCTGATGACTCTAGGATACATTTGAAATACTGAAATCGGCAGGCATGTTTTTAAACAGTTTTAAAACTAATAATACAATTTTAAAGGATCCCTCTTAAGACATTACCTGCTTCGTAGGCCGCCTACCCATGGAGCTGAGGTTTGTTGGGGTATTCTCAATCCCCTGTACAGTGTATATAATTGAATGGTGGGCTTATCACTCCCCGACAATTACTTTTGTCTCAGTAACCAACATGTGTTGTCAGCAAAAAGCATTTGAATAGCCAATGCACCTTCAGCTGCCAACATGCTTTCAATCAATAATTGTTTGACCTTTTGCCATGACCTCAGCTGGCTACTGCTTTATACTTCATACTGGATCTGCCATTTGCTATCAAACCTTGGTACTGCTGATTATAGTAGAATTTGCCCTGTCTGTGTTTGTTTTCTGCGTTGATTCCTCTTTTTCAGGTTTTTTTTTATTGTTTTTTGAGGGACCTGTTTCAAATGGACGAGCCTGTTCCTGTATCTGTGTTAGACAAGGCCTCCTATGTTCCACCAGATAACTTGACATTTAGGGGCAAATTTACTATTATCCCCCTAAATTTGCTCAATCCTACTCGAAATTCGATAAGCATTCGACCATCGAATGCTTATCGAATTGTTTT
>CM044432.1:41510431-41530574 GCA_024363595.1 Xenopus borealis
GTGTGAAGGTCTGGAGGGGTGTGTGTATGGATGCTGGGTATTCATTTGGAGGGGTTGAACTTGATGTCTTTTTTCAATCCGATTTAACTATGTAACTATGATCCTACTGAGAAGATTGAATGAAAGTTCTAAAGTGTTTGAAAGGATTTCTAACCTGCCCTGTAAATTCGGCATTCGTCTGGGCGAGCCATTTAATAATGTAGTTTAAAGGTGTTTTAGTTCCTGCCCTTGTCCTTCTAAAAACTTTTAAAAAACAAGATAATTCACCAAATAATACTGTCCTTTCAGTGGGGAAATACATTATATTAAATGGGCCCTGTACTGCCATCTATGCAACAACTCTACAGTAGCCATCCTCTAACAGACTGCATGAACATCAGTTAGCATTTTGCCTGTAGTACAGAATTTTCAGCTTCAAATAATGACAGGGATATGAAGAACATTTACTCCTGAAGAAGCTCTAGAATATAGCTAAAAATAGAAAAGAATGCTCAAATCTGGACTCACTGATCATATACCTTAAAACAGTTATGTGTAACCAGTGACCCACAATCAATAGTTGTTGCTTTGAGTAGCCTCAGTGCAGGTACTTATTTTTTTAATTCCTGGTTTGGGGGGAGGTTTTGGTTGCAAAAAAAATACAGTAGGTGAACTGCTAAACACAGCCTCCTATAGGCTACCAGTCCACATAGGGGCTACCAAATAGCCAATCAAGCCCCAGGAACGTTTTGCATGTTAATGTTGTCCCCAGGTATAAAAAGGTTGAGGACTCCTGTCTTAATACAGACTGATTGATATCCTTTTTTTGTATACAAAAACAACTACTACAAACATATTGTTATTTCTGTCAACCCCATCCTGAGGTTGACCTAGAAAACCCATATGATAATTTGTGTTGGAAAATCACAGATAAATTGCAAGGCTCATTATTTTATATGCACCTAATACTATGCATGGAAAATAGCTGCTGTGGGAAAAAAACTATTTCTGCTCCATGTTGCTCACATGTTGCAAGTGAAACACATTGATATGTACTGTAAGTCTCCCGATTATTACAACTTAAGAACAAGCATCTCAATCACATTGACACATGTGTGCTCACGTAGGGATAACCTTAAGGAAAAGGCCTACAGGCAGCTCTCGAGGAATGGTGTGAATACCTCGACCTCGACTTTAATTAAATGCCTCAAGCTCTTTGTTAAATTAATGTGATTGATTCTGGAGCATTTTGAGTCTATTATTATTTTGGGGGAAATTGTGGCCCTCCAGTTGATTAAATGTCAACTAAAACCATTATTATTATTATAAACATTCCCTTATGTAAAGATGATGGCAGTTGTCATTAAACAACAGCTGGAGACTCACAAATACATCACCCCTGACCTATGTCCATCGCCATATTCTTAACGATGACTTAGGCCTGCTCAGGTGTTTGAGTTTTAAGCATTTTGTGGGGTTTTTCCAGCATGCCAGTGTGTGCCGTATTTTCCACACATACTACATCATGGTTTGGGAGAGTGACTAAAGTTTTGCCAAAGGGTACATATGGCAAAAATACACTTTTATTATATGGTCAAACAAGCCATTATAATTTTATCAAATATTTTTGTCACCAATGTGTCTACATAGCACTTAACAGAAATTGTTAATCATGTATATCTGTTCCCACCACAGTGAAACTTACAGCTATGGTCCCAATCACACCGAAAGATATATGTGAAACTCTATTGATCACACATGCCCCTATATTCCATAGTCAGAACAGTGGCTGTATTTATAGTCCTTACACTCAGTTTGGGTTGTCCCGTTACTTGTGAGATGTGCAATACCAGCTTTCTGCCTTTGCACCAACAGGTACAGTAGGTGCCAGTTATGGATGGATTTTTCTCGGCCATGCCCTGAGGGCGCTTAGTCCTATATAAATCTATATCAGTAAATATTTCCTGTTTATATCTTTTCCCTTGAGCCTGCATTTGATGACATTTCCTGTGCTGCCTCAGAGATCACCTGACCAGAAATACCGCAGCTCTAAGGGGCACATTTACTAAAGGTCGAAGTGAATTTTGAAGTGAATTAGAATTTTTAAAATTAGAATTTCAAAGTAATTTTGGGCTACTTCGACTATCGAAAAGCCCTAAGTTCAATTTGAAGTGTTACAGGAAGGAGTGTGGAAGCAAATCATAGAACTCTGTCTATTAATTGACTTCTGTGACCTAACTTATGCTCTGTTTGATTTATTTGTGTGCACTGTGAATCAGAGGATCTCCAGAGGTGGTCCTTAGTTCTTAAAATGGCAATTTTCTATTTATGATTACCCAGTGGCTACTAAAACATATATTATTATTGAAATTGTTTATTTGCATGAAGCAGGGTTTTACAAACAAACATTGTTTGGGGGTGTACCATACAACAACCATTAGATCTAGCCCTTGCCCTGACAAATCCTCATCTCTTCTAATTTGGTCTTCACTTTGGTCTTTTAAATTCTGGGCACGCGCCCACCCTTCTCCCTGAGGTGACAAGGAAGGTATCTATTATATCTGCTCTACCCTACACTACTTCACTGCTGTTTTATTTACAGTATATGGTCAAAACATAGTTCAGTGTACAGAATGTCTACATTTTACTGAGCAGTACATTTCTAATTCTGTATTTTTACAATGTCTTTTTATGAATTCCCTTCCCAATGCTAAACTGGGTTATTTCTAATACAATTGTCTGCATAACTACACTAATTATTGGCCTTGGGGAGCCTGTATATTTCATTCTTCTGTTTATTGGCTTTATAAAGGACCATATTGAGCCTGCGGCACTGTGTGCAAGTGCATATTTTCTCTAACAACTGAGATGCATGAGTGATTTTTCCTTTCTATATAGGCCCCTTTCTGTTTTTCTCTTCTCCTTTCTGTATTCTGTATACGTAGCAGGAAGGATTATTTCAATTAACATTTGCTTCAATTCTTTTCATTTTGTTATGTCATGTTCTTCAGTATGTACCTGCCTATACAGAGCAATGTTTGCTTGGTTCTTATACCATATAAGGAGTGAAGCATGAAGCCTGTTTAATGAATGAAAATCACTTGCCAAAAAGTATATTTACTTATATTGAAAGGATGTCATGTTATTAACTTTTGATGAAAAGAAGTTGTCTCTTAGGGCTTAGTGGCACCCCAAACAGGGTGAACATTAAGATTTCTTCATTCTTTAAAGTCTTGTTTTGCTCTTTGCACAAGTTGTCATGAAGATTTAATTTGAGCAGGGTTATATATGTGTATATGAACAGACCATTAAGAAAAATATGGAGCATGCTAAAAATTAGTAGAGTTTTACTGCCCTTTCTTCAAAAATCATGGGTCCCCATCAGGGCCAAGCCAAGCATCTGGCAGCCTTGCCCTCCTGTGCATGTGTGAATGACTGTATGAACGTGTGAACACACACATTGATTATGAGACTGGGGGATATTACAAGATGTGCCGGCAGTGGGAGGACAAGGGTCAAAACTAGGGTAGGCAACTGAAGAGTTAGCATACCCCTTCTGCATCTTCCTAGTTTTAGCTCTAGTCTCCATGCACCTACCAGTCTACCCTCTGAGAAAACCACATTAAACCCAAACACGTCCCAATCTGCACCCAATACTCTCATCCCTTTCACAGCAGTCTACCCTCACAGGGAGCTGCCATGACTCAGGCCTGTACCCCAATGGTGGCCATTCTATGACCCCATGTTTGTTTACTACATTTGTTGTAACTGGTTTGTGTCATAGTAAAGCATTGTGGAACATGTTGGTTCTTTAAATCTAAAATATAATTTATTAACTGACTAAAATATTATATCTATGCTTAACCAGAAATTGGTTATTTTTAATTACTGAACCAGTTCAGTTCAGTGATTAATTTTAAAGTGGTTCTAAATGCTAATACCTACTTACATAATTGTATTACTTATTTCCAGTGGAATTTCATAGTTTCATGATGAGACTATTCTGCAGAGATAGGCAAGTACTGTATCTCCTGACATCCTACAACATCTTATTGATGTGGATATGTTGAATAAAATGATTACAACCACCATGGCAAAACATTCAGGCTTTCTTTAAATGAAATGTGTGTGCAGTCAAAGCCTCCATTTAAAAGGTCAGAAGGAATGTGTGCAATGCTTCAATGACAAAGATACTGTGCCAAGATTTTAAGATGGTTTAATATACCAGATTAGTATCAATGGAGTTGTATGTTCTTTGTGTCCAGTGAAAACATTCAGCTCTGAACCAAGATGAAAGAGTGAAGTGCAGAAAGATGCTGCTGCATTTATACCTCACTGCCTATTTACCCTGGCTTGCAGGTTTTTTGCATTATATATTCATTTATCTGCCTTAAACCACACTTTTTGTTGCCTCTATGAGAAACAGTGACCTTTATGATACAAGACAACTGTATATATTTAGCTTATGTTGTCTCTGTAGAAACACCAGACACTATTGCTTATAAACATTAGACATTATAAATAAGAATATTTGTTGGTCATTTTATGGTGAAATGCCAAGCATGGGGCACTACAATAGTTTTGCTATGCAGTAGATACATTAATGCTACATTCAGCCTTCCTGAGAAATGAGCTGTACACAATAATTTAGGGGTCCCCAACCTTTTTTACCCGTGAGCCACATTCAAATGTAAAAAGAGTTCTAAATAAAGGCTGTAATTTGTTATTTGATAGCCTATGTGGACTGGCAGGAGGCTCTACATGGCAGTATACTTTGTTTTTATGCAATTAGACATGCTTCCAAACCTGAAATTCAAAAACAAGCACCTGCTTTGAGGACACTGAGAGCAACATCCAATGGGTTGGAGAGCAACATGTTGCTCATGAGCTACTGGTTGGGGATCACTGATAAATCTGAGAAAACGACTTTTAGCAAGTGTTGCTAATTATGAGGAATCTCCTTCCTAATATAGGAAACATGCCTGAATTCATTAATATACATAGCCCAGTCATGTTTTATTAATGTATTGACTCCCAGTGGTGATGCAAACTAAACTTGTACCTAAATGGGATGATAATAGTTCTGAAGAGCAGCAACCAATTATTTCATATTACTGTACATGCAAATATTGTGTTATTTAAACAGTGTTGTGTACAGAATATTGCTTATAGATAACATATGAAAGGTTCTCCTAGATTCTAAAGCCAGGCATCCAGACCAGTTTCTGTGGCTGTATCAATATTCAGCCATTTTTTTGTGGTCTTTAGAGCGTAAAACAGTCCAGTTCAGCTTCTCCTTTTTAAGATGACTTTACAGACAATCAATAAAGAAATATAAAAGACTCCTAATGCATAAACATATCCCACCATGAAAATATCATAAAAAGCAAGCAATTATGGTGAAAACAGTGTGCAAATAGTTTGAAATAAATATTATACAGGATATGGCACTAACCAAACCAAGGATTTAAACTGTGTGGATTTACTATAAAGTAGTAGCACATTTTTCCAATTCCCATGATTTTCAGACAGTGTCAAAGCACATTCATCTAGTTCTTGTTGGTCACAACATCCAGATGTAGCATCGTTAAGAATGTATAAGGATCAGACATGCATAACAGAGAAAGCACTATATATAAAATCAGTCCCCTGCCTCAGGGTCTACTTACAGACCATATGCAGGTATCTAGATTTGTACAGATCCTGACATTAATGGATTTGGATGCTAGCTTTGCCTGGCAGTGATATTTAAACATGGCTTAAAATTGCAATTAATATTAAGCAAGAGGACATAATAGATGTCATGCTAGAGGATGGAAAGTATAGATCTTCTTAATAAGGGGTTAAATACTGCTGAGTAGGAAAAATACACGGATGTTTGAAATAAAATGTAAAGCGGAGTGGTATGTTTTGCTCGTAAATCCTTCTGGCATGTTTCATGTGTAGCAAAATGCAAAAGACACTTAGAAAAAGACTTTAAATAAGTGTAAATATGAAGAAAAGTAGCAGCTGTGGTCCGGTAACAGGCCTTGTTGCTGCTCTCTGTGGGAAAGCATTGATTTCACTGAGCTGCGTAGTGCACCTGTGTCCATTTGTGTGTTTCTTACTTGTTTCACACATGTGCTGTAACATGCATATACACATTTGTTAAAATGCTGGTGTACATTTCTCTATCTTGGGTTAGCTAGCTTCTATGGCATTACTATAGTCCTATCAACCATGTTTTTTTTTTAACCTGTATAATTCTGGGTTTACATAAATATAACAACTCATGCCTGCTGTTTGCAAGTAACTGGAAAGACCCAGCTGAAATCTAGAAACAGCAGGTAAAATCTGTCAGCGACTCATAGCATTAGTGGGTTGTCTTAACCAGAAAAATGTTTGTTTAAGAAACTCACAAAAATTGTTGAACAAACATTTTTAATAAAGAAAAATAGACAACTTTTACAAGTACACTAATTTAAAAAAACATATATTTCGACTCTTAAGATTATTTAGTAAGCACATATAGACAGAAAATGTTAAACAAATAATTTATAAGCACAAGACTCAAATCATGTCTGTAAGTTTGTAGTTATTTTTTGGGAGGTCATGGACCTTAAGACTTTGTGCTAGACAAATCAATTTGCAGTTTGGGTCATAGGGTAAAGAGTGGCAAAATATTCAAGCCCCTGAAGTCAAACATGGTAAAAAAAAGATCAGTTCCCATGATCCCATTTGTCTTCAAACTTAATGTTTTCAAGAGGTCAAGCTGCTATTTTGGAAATGAGAGAAAAGTATTTTTCAGTTTGCAGAGAAGTGATTTTCAGGACACATGTCATTAGGAGATTTCTGGTAAGAGGGAAATGTATGCAGCTCTTGAAGTAACTCTAGATGAAATATTTTAATGAAATATAATTTAAAATTATGGCCATAATGAGTCGGAGAATGAAAAAATCCTGCCATAGGGCAATTTCCATAACCTTAAAGTCTAATTCTGGGACTCGTGACAGGTGGAGAATAAAAGTAAAAAGAAAACTTTGTGAGCCTTAAATTTGTCCTCACATTCAGTTTTATGTCTGATTTATATAGACATACATATATATGATTACACATTTAGTCAAATTGTACATCAGTATCACTTCCTTTTGTTTCCAGCTAAGACTGTTTCTTTCTTGTTGTAGGGATTTTTGGCCACTCTTCCTTGCAGATCACTTATCCTGGCGTTTGCTTGAAAACCCAGTGGGCAATCTTTAGCCTATAGGATAAACCCATGTAAATGGGATTCTCTTGGAGCTTGTTTGGAATTCATTCCCAGGATTCCTTTTGTTTATTTAAGTCTGTATGAGGCAGTCTCCTCAACCTTTGTCACTTGTATGCAAAACCACACGGTGGTTCTACCTAAGCTGATCAGACAACCCTGCACTACACTGATGAGCCTCAAGAAAGGGGAAACCAGTCTGTAGTTGGGAATCTGATCAGCTATTATCCTGGCTTTAGCCTATAGGATAAACCCATGTAAATGGGATTCTCTTGGAGTTTGTTTGGAATTCATTCCCAGGATTCCTTTTGTTTAATGCAGATCACTTCTAATTCTAAGATCAGCCTTAGCTGTCTTGCACATTTATGGTCTACCTATAGCACACTTCAACTTGCTTTAAAGTATGTTTAGAATTGTAGAAGCCGCACACCCTTTCAGTTTCATCTTCTTAATTTAACTGTTTCATATTGGCATCCAGAAATTTGTATTTAGCAGAATCCATTCTTTCCTCTAGATGTACATGTAACAAAGCCACTGGCTGCAAACACATAATGGATCCATCACCATGTTTAACAGGCCAATCCTACCTACAAGCCCTTTGCAGTGATATGCAAGCTTGCCCAACAAACCAGCAGTTCTATGTGCAAGTTGAATTGTTTTGGTGGTCTTCTATATTTTTCTTGACCAATTACCCTTAACTATGTTTACTTGATGGCATTACAGATAGTGGACATTGAGAGCTGGAAGCATTTTGAAGTTTTATTATAGCCTTCTCATGCTTTGTAGGAATCAACTAGCTTCATTTTCTGATCTTCACTCAGCTGCTCAAAGGAGCCCATGGTTGTTAAGTGACAGCCCAAACGTTGGTGTGTCAGAGATTCTATTAAGCTCTGCAACTTGACATCTTCTAAAGGCCATTAATAAAGTAATTAGGATAACTGTTTAACATTATGGCCTCGAAATTTATTCCCTGCCCTTTTCAGGGCTGGTTTCACAGAAATAAAAAGTCACTAGAATAAAAATATTGGCCATATTTCAGTAAAGCACACTTAAAATATGATTCATGCATCACAGCCATTTTTTTTATAAATTTGGACCAATAAGATACATTAAAAGAACAGAATGATACATGCAAATACAATCACACTTGATAAAGGGCGTGTGTGGCCCGAAACATGTTGTGTCGAGTAGTCAAAATAAATACATTGTAGCAGTTATCCTGCCTTGGATTGCTCTCCTCATTTCCTTGATGTTTGACATTGAAGACTTACGGTGAAGTCTTAAGAGGAAAGAAGCACCACTATTACACGAAGTTGGGCAGTGCGCTGAAGTGCTTGTCTATTGGATGCCAATACAATCATAGATAGGCTGCGTAAATAAACAGAAGTAGGTCTACACAAATTCTTTGACCAACCCAATAATCGCAATCATACATTAAGGGGCAGATTTACTATTGGTCGAATTTTGAATGAAAAAAAATTCAAAATTCAACCATCTAATTTTTTTGGGGGGTCATTTTTGATCAAAAATTACCGTTTTCAATCAAAAACTGCCATTTTTGATCGAATTAAAATAGTTTGAATCGAAAAAAAGGTTCTCTCACAACTACATATAGGTACATATAGGTATTTATTAGTGCACAATCCCTGACTGAATATTTGCAGTAAAATATATAAAAATGGCTGTAAAACAGGAACACATGAGAACATTTATCAATTCGAAACACTTCCACCTCTGGCATGCACTATCCAAGGATCCACCAGACAAGGGTATGCTTCAATTAAAAGGCTTTATTCCACACACAGATATGTGTGTGGAATAAAGCCTTTTAATTGAAGCATACCCTTGTCCGGTGGATCCTTGGATAGTGCATGCCAGAGGTGGAAGTGTTTCGGAGTATTCTCCCCAGGCTACAGGTTCAGGGCATAGCACCCGGGCCACGAACAAGGAGGGGTGAGTGCCGACGAAATTGTTTTAAACTACTTAAAGTATATGTGGAGGGTTCGGGGCAAGGGCACCCGAACCACACTGCGCTCCTGGTGAGCATTGAATAAATTGATTAGCGAAGAACTGTTTAAATTGCACCAGGAAGAGAAATTTGCTTTGAGCTAGGAGCACGTGTATTCTGTTTGTTATAAACATTTATCAATTGCCTGATAGTCTTCCATTTGATACAATCTTGGGTAGAACTGTGTGGGGCTCCAGGGCAGAAAAGTGCAACATGTTTAACATTTAGAGCAATGTGATGATTAGGGGCACATTTGCTAAAGGTCAAAGTGAATAAAATTTTATTTTTTAAAATTATAATTTCAAAGACTATCGAATAGCCCAAAATTCGATTTGAATTGAAAAAACTTGAAAATTCGAATTTTCTAATTCGACTTTTCGCCACCTTAATGCTGCCGAATTGCAATTTTAGCCTATGGGGGAGCTCCTGGAACCTTTACAGTGATTTTTTTCTAAGTTTAAGAAATTCAAAGGATTTTGCCCAAAATCGTTGGAATCGCTAGAAACGAACAATGCATTCAAAGATTCGAATGTTTAGAATCCAGTCGAATACAGACCTATTCGATCAAGTTTCGATTGAAAATGCCCTTTAAAAAAAATTTGATGGTCGAATTTCGAAGTTTTTAACTTTTGCCCCTTAGAGGTATCTAAAGCTTCTTCCAGATTTTACTATATATTGCATGTAGTTATTTAACAAAGGTAGCTACATCTAAGTATTTTAAACAGACTTGACATTCTGTTCATTCTGTTCAAGGTTACCACCTGCTTGGTTTTGAGAGGTCCTGTCAACTTTACTGTCTGGTTTTCCTGATGATAAGGAGACTTTGGCAATCACAACTCACTGTTTGCAATGGCCTGTCATGTTTTTTTCCTTCCATTTTATTTTACACTTCTAAATATATTTAAAGAGATAATAAATCATTCTAATCACCTTATTAAATAAATCATTTAATGATCATTGCATAACAAAACCTAAAAAAAGACCTATCTTTGCTTTGCATAAAGTTCTTGACACTTGAGGCACTCACAGCTCAGACTCTGCCTCATGCCAGCAATAGCCAAGATTGTATAAGATTATTCAGATCACTCATTCCCAGGTCTAATCATCAATTGGCTCCCACCCATGCAAGAACCTATGAGTCTGCCACAGTTTCCTTATTTCATACAGTATATGAACTGGGGGTAGCCAATAAAGTCTTTCCTGCGGAGCAAACGTTTGCAAGCTAATTTCCACAAAATATGTCTAAATAGATTTAGGGTGTGACATTTTATATAGTAGATCAAAATTGGGTCTCCACACTCCTTGTGCTGGTTCTAAACTTAAGCTAAATGAGGGAATAAACTAACTGGACAATTATTTCCCATGCCGGAAAAAAAATCAGGAAATAAATTGGTAGATCTGGTAGAACTAACCTGGATATACAATAACTCTTAAGATGAATTAAACAACAATTTAAAAAAAAATGTCCTTTCTTCAATCTAATTTATAACAACATGATTGCATCAGACCACAGTTATGTTGGTTAACTTTTAATGTATATAATTTGCTTTGGTGCATATTAAAGAAAAAATCTAAACTTAAGGACCAGCTGATAGAGATGCCCCTCGGTAGCCACTTTAGCTTTATGAATGCTCACCATGTATATAGTTAGCATTTTCCGGGGGGCTTGGGAAAACATACTGTATAAGACTGTGTACTTAACATGGTTTGCTATATCTTACAGTATACAAAGCCTTTCTGTTGTGTGATGACTTGATACAGTGGTTTTAGTGGTTGCCAGACATGCACCAAAAAAAGCATTCAAGGGACCCTTTTGTTTTTATAACTTTCATCTCACTTTGGGTACTGGCATTTACATTTTTAACAACATCAGAGAGGCTGTAGGTAGGGCAACACTGATATAAAGTATTACTGGTACTATTCATCCCTACTGTAACTATCTTGTCCTGTTAGAGTTACTGTCCTCCATTCATGCCTTCTGTTGCTGATCTGTGTGACCCCCACTCTGTGCAGGCCCTGAAGCAGTTGCTTCTATTGGCACCCCTTTAAAACATATCTACCCCATATATCATATGTGCTTAACTAACTTCTGCTGTATACTGGTGTAATGAGGTGAAATCAGAGACACTTACAACATAGAGGATTGATGTTGCACATGAATATTTTGAACATGAGCTATGATATATTATGAAATATTGCATGCTTACCTTTAATTGTTTGAGTGACGCACAGCTCTGTCGTGACTGTTAGTCAAGATTTTTTGCCATATGTTATAGCTGAGTGCTTAAGACAGTAGAAGAACTGCCCCAGGCAGCTTGCATTCAGTGAATATTCATGCTGTCTCAAGCATATTTCCATTTTCCTCTAGCAACCTTTGAATAAATCTGTCTTGCTATTGTCACAATAATCACAAAATGTTAATTTCTTTACTCTGAAAAAGCACATTTGCTTTTAGTTTATCCATATATTATTACCTTAAAACCAGTTTTAAGTCTTATCTTATTTTTGATCAGTTTTGCGGTTGGAAAATCATTTATCCAGGCCTGCTGATTGAAATATTCCTGATATCCTTTTGTCAGAGTTTGGAGTTGTAGTGGCTGGAATTCTGCCTGGTTTCCTATGTAAACTGTTTAATGTTTGTGGTTGAGTTCAAAATCTCTTGAGAGCACTTTGTATAGTTGGCATTGACATCTGGAACATCTTATATGGAGATACATTTATGTACTGTATTTATACAACTGAAAGATCTTCAGTTAGCCTAATATGTTTTAAAGTTGATATTATGTTGAAAAAAGATAGATATCTCCAGTGTCGTAGTTAAAATATAGGGAAAACATTAAAAAGCCGATTACCCCCCTTTAGTTTCGCACTGCTCATTAAATACACACCATTTTAGAAGGTGTAGGTGATAGCTTTGTGGAATTGACATTCAGAAGTTAGAACCAAGTTAGAACCAGATTGTTCAATGTACTGGATTGCTTATTGTCCTTTCCCTAAATTTCAGTTTGCGTAAATGCAAATTCTTTGCAAATGTAAAATACTGACTCAAAGATTTACCAGGCCTAAGATTAAGACGATCTAGAGGATTCAACAGGCTTCTTTAAGTTCCCCTAAATGCCAGATGCCCTATAGAAGTTCTAGGCACAGGCGTTTTTGGATTAAAGCCTGCCATAGATGCACAGGTATAGTTTGCAGACTGTCTGTGAATCATCCCGAGAATTTTCATACAATGGGAAAGACAATAGTCATTAGTGACTGTCACTAATATTACTGGGATTGGGACACAACTTTCATACGTTTGCTGTAAATTAATAGCCAGGACTTGGTCTGGCTTGTTATTTTTCCTACGACCAAACAAGATAATTTTAAAACACAAAGTAATAATACAATTATAAAGCAATATAGGTTATGTGAAGATCTGTTTATGGTGTAATTAAAGAAGCTTTATAACAGACAAGAGGAAGGGTACTCAAAAGCTGAACAGAATTCAATGTTTGCATTCTAAAGCAAGAAGTATGTGGGTTACAAAAGAACAGTACTAACAGCACATGATATCAAGTATCAATAGAAAATATATAAACAGGCAAGAAGCATGTATGAATAAACACTTGTTTATTATTTATTTATACTAGATTGTAAGCTCTGCATTGCTGGGACCTTCTTTGTCTCTCTCTTTACTGCACATATTTATTTTATTATTGACATTATTTTCCCCATTTATGTATTGTAATAAATGTTGAGCATCATATGCATACATACATATATATTCATAAATACAGTAAAATATATGTATAAAATATGCTTATCTGCATTTAATTCCTGAATACACTTACAGCAGCTGGTTGATTGGATTTTGGGTTTTGTCTTGAAGATTTTTAAAAGAATAATAATGCCATTTTATTTTCTGACAAAAAATTGGGTAATGTAATCACTTTCAATACAACATAATATATTATCAGTATAATAAAGATCACTTAAAGATTTTAAGTTCGCTACTTATATACTATATAGTGATAGGCGAATTTATTTGCCAGGCGTGAATTTGCTGCAAATTACTGTGTTTCACCACCGGTAAATTCAGGAATCACCATTTTTTGGACACCAGCATCTGTTTTTTTTCTGTTTTTCGTCCAAAAACCAACACAGGCGTCAAAAATGGACGCAGGCATCAAAAACGAGATGCCGGTGCTGTTTCGTGAATTTTTCGTTGTTTCACGGGAAATTCGAGAATTTTCAGGCAAAATTAAACAGGTCAGCTGAATGAAAGCAATTATCTGAGTGGTTGCTATGAATTACTAGCTGTGGACAGAGAATTTTAATTACTTTACAAGAATAAAAAAATATATTAATGCATCTGAGCAGTGGTCACATTTAGGAGCAGATTCACTAATGGTTGAATTTTGAAGTGTAAAAACTTCGAAATTTGATCATTGGCTTTTACGATCGAAAATGGACTTATTTCAATTGAATACGTCGCTTTTTGATCGAATGAAAATCGTTCAAATCGTTTGATCGCATTGTTCGAATTGAATGATTTGAATGATTTTGCACAAAATCCTTCGAATTCCTAGGACCTACAAAAAATTACAGGACAGGTTCTAGGAGGTCCCTCATAGGCTACAATGGCAATTCAGCAGCTTTAAGGTAGTGAAGTGTCAAATTCGAAGGATTTTAAAGGGCCATTACTTCGAAAAATTTTATTTTTCTATTCGAATCGAAATTTGGCCTATTCAATTGTCAAATCAGCCCAAAATGACTTAAATTTAAATGTTATTCAGTCACTTCAATCCTTCATAAATGTTCCCCTTTGTATATATATACAGTATATGTAAACACAAAATTCATACCCACTGGGGGTAACTATTGTCAAAGCAAGAGGTTTTGAGAGGCTATTATTTTTATCTGTGCATAAACTGACCTGGGTTATACTGATTATACTGAATCTACTATTTAAACCTACAAACACATGAGTAAGCTAAGGTAGTTATGGTGGCCATACATGCTACAATTACAATCTTTCCCACGATCATTGGTTGTACAAAAGATCTTTCATCCACTCTACTAACCTTAAGAGCTGAATCATCAGATATGCAGGTGCCCAATCAATCGAAATTTGCAGTCCTGCCTGATCAATGAGACAACCTATATCCCAGGCTTTTTACCAATATTGGTCACATTTAATCAACCACATATGTACTGATTATCATATGAAAGATATTGGTGTGTCTATACCCACTTTAAGGCACAAGCATGGTTAAGGTTTGCCTAGTAAACCATAACAACTCACACGCAGTTACATTTACTTTTCTTCAGCCGTTAGAATTGGATCCAGCACATATTTGAACTGTTGATGAGTGCTGGGGATTGTGATTCAAGTACAATTGGAAGCTTGTAGGTTGTGCATGCATGATCGACAGTTGACAACATTATTAACTTTAACTTTATTAAGCATTATTAAAAAATCCTACCATTTTATTAGGCCCCTTATTTCTGCTTGGGGATCTTTTTGGGCACAAAATTATTTTCATAAAAGTTGAGGCTGTAGCTCTCTTTTGAAGTACTATTTGATTTGTTGCTTTAAGCCTATTTATAATAGTAGACACCTGTCAATAAGTGAGAAACACTGTGAAAATGATTTGATTCCATTTTCAGATGGAATGCGATACAAAAACTTGAAACGGTAAAGGAGTGACTGATTACATCTAATTCTCTGGTGGAAAGATTGCTACTTTAGGGAGTGAAAGTTATACAATAAAAAATGACCAGTATTAAAGTGAAAAATTATTCCTCCTCTTGTCCATTGACTTCATTTCAGCTCCATGCTGCATGATCAAAATACACAAAGCACAGACTTTCTGCAAGCAAAGAAAAAAAATTCAGCATTGGAAAAATGAAGAGCTTGACGCCAACTGTGAAACTCATTGCTCATATGCTTTTGACCCCATGATCTTTTGAATAGTCTTTGTAATTCTGTTTTGGAAGTATTTAAATCCTAAGATGCAGTAGCATCATGTTGGAAAGAATTTCTACTAACCAGATCTTTGTATCCAACATTTTTTTGGACAAACCATAAAAAGTCACAATTCCAAGAGTACATACGGAATGCAGTTTGGAAAGTACTCAGAGCATGAAAGATCAGAAAGCCAGTACAATTGTTATAGTAACTTATTTGCAGCTTATTGGAGCCAATACAGAATCCAGCAATGCTCTGATAGTAGGAGCATATCCAAATGAATAGTTTGAAGAGGACTTTTCCTAGGATAATATTTTTTCTGTTTCTTGCAACTGTTCCTTAGAGAATCCTGAACATAGCTCACTTCAACATACTGCCCCAACAGTTCTAAGAACTTTTTATCCGTCTTTTACATTATAGTTTTTATAGTCTATAAAACATAGCATTGGAATAGCTTCGATTAAGATTAGCACACTATATTTTAGACTGGTGCAGCAGGTAGTGGAGCAAAAAGGATAAGACATTGCTGGCATTTGCATGAAACTTCTATGAACAGCACAGTAAAGTTTCTTCTGTGGTTTTAGTTTATGGATGTAATTTTTATCACCAAGGGCACAAGTGCTACAACACTAAGTGGCTCAAGGGTACCTGTATAAGCAGTTAATACTAGCAAAGTAAGGTAAGGATTTTTTTTATAATAAAAAAAATTAGAATTAAATAGGACTGTCTATAATATGAGCTGCATTGTTATGGAGTGTCTTTAAGTAAATATCAAACAGAAAATATTGGAAGTGTGATTTGTTTTTAACTGAAGGCTTTTGGGGTGGGGTCTTCAGAGGTGGAGTACAGAATGCCTACTGCTGAGCCAAGAAGTCAACATTTTTCCAATAATTAGGTACCTATTTCTGGAGAACAATTCCATTTTAGAAGTGAAATAGGTTATGTTCAGTAGCTATTCTCATTTATGGAGTGAGTTTTTCCCAGTATTCTAACTATGGTGAGTTTAAGCACAGCTAGAATATGATTGTTTAGGTGTGCCGTGTATAAACTGAGATCTAATACTGGTGTGCATAGAAATGTAACTTTAATAACATTTTACTAATAGAATGTTTTTACGTTTGCCACATTACTACTGTATAATGATGTACAGTATATGTGACCCACAACCCAAATTTCTTCCAGCCTAGTTTGTTAGAAGATAGGTAAATTTTTGTTACTTATTTTATAATAAGTTTGATATTGGATTCATGAAAGTCGATTGACTTATTTGACAAAAATATCAGAATTCTCCAATAAGCATAAACATATCATAGAAAGGTCATTTGAAGTTTCTGTAAGCCTATTAGTCTAGGAGAATAGCGTCTGTTCAAAGCAAGTGAGCGACTTAATTATGAACAAAGGTTAAACTTGGAGGATATCAAACTGGATTTACAGTAACTCTTGACTGGGACCTGCATTTTTTAGATGGGTAAAGAGAGTATAGATCTTGGATTTATTTGGTCCAGGTTTTAAGTAATGAGGGATGTAGTGAAATACATATAGAGCTGCTTATTATTCTCTCCATCTTTCACCAATACTGTAGGGTATCAATATGTTGGTATTTATTTGCCTGACCGATCTTATTTGCATTTTGTTGTCAACTAAACTCAATGTTGAAGGTAAATAAATATAGCCCAATGCCAGAATGAACTATATGAAGCAGGCATCTGCGGCACCAGTTATACTTTATACCAGGGGTCCCCAACCTTTTTTTCCGTGAGCCACATTTAAATTTAAAAAAGAGTTGGAGAGCAACACAAGCATGAAAAACTCCATGGGGATGTCAAATAAGAGCTCTGATTGGCTTTTTGGTAGCCCCTATATAGACTGGCAGCCTACAGGAGAGAATGTTTGTAGGACATCTGTTTTTTAAGCAACCAAAACTTGCCTCTAAGCCATTAATTAAAAAATAAGCACCTGCTTTGAGGCCACTGGGAGCAACATCCAAGGGGTTGGAGAGCAACATGTTGCTCACGAGCTACTAGTTGGGGATCACTGCTTTATACCTTCACATTATACTGGAATGGGATTTCTGATTACCTGTTCCCATTCAGTGCATAGCAAGAGGCACCATAATGAAGCTCATCTGGATAAACTAATGCCAGTAATCAGTGTCAGTCTTGGGTGCCTAGGGCCCACCAGAGAACCTCATCCCAGGGGCCCACTATACACAAGTGTACCCAATAGCTGCCACCACTCACCAACCATTATGTACATGGAGTCTTATTAAATATGGGGCCTCAAAAGTAAAGCTTTTAGCCCAAATAAATGTACAGAGCATAGCACAGTTCCAACATTTTTATGTCCTTTGCCATTGTTCTTGATTATAAATTACCCAAACATGCCAGAAAGATCAGTGCAGAAAATGTATAGAATACCATTTCAACTCCCTCTAATTTACCAAAACTCTGCCAAAATTTTCAGCTCTGCTTAAATCATGACCACCGTACCCTTTAGGGCTCACTTATGACTGCAACTTCAGTGCCATTTTTTTTACCTACAATGCTGAATATTTTCAACATAATACCAATGTCACTTTGTCAATCAGGTGGATTTGTGCTTAGTGCAATTGGTAAAATTGCGCTGAAAATCTTTGATGTTAGCATGCTGGCATTTTTTATGGCCTACTTTAAATTAACATTTATGAGTGCTTCTTTAAGCACAATATTTATGTTATATTTTATGAATGCAGGCTGGTGTGGGAACCCTTCAAGGTTGTTCCCTTGTTTCAATTTGCACATTTTCTAAAATAAATCCAAACAGAATGGCAGGGAAATTTTGCAAGTTCAAGGAGCTTTAAACACAATAAATGTAATGAATGGTGCCTATTCATGCTTCTTGAATAAAAGTTTGTGTGTGCATGTGTGTGCAGTCTAAGATCACAAATTGACACCTTAAAATCATGTTTCACCAACAGTAAATTTCATTGCTAGTATGCCAGATGTAATGAAAATTGTTTTATAAATGTTTTGGCCATGTTTGTTAATTATGTGAACAAATAACAAATACTTGAACATAATCAAGTAACAGAGAATGTCATGGAATGTTATTTATAAGCAGGCTATGAGCTTTCAGTCTTGAGACTAGTGTATAGTATTGGCATTAGCCTGCCAAGTGGTTCATTTATTCCTAATGGAGGTTCAGTTTTGATGTCTGCACAGGTTTGAGTCTTCCATCTAGTGGCCATATGTGTACAGCACAATAACTATGCATGTATATGTCTGCTACCTTCCACCATGCGTTTGTGGTTTAAGCATTCTTTAGCTGCTTGTCTGCAACAAGAATAATCATCTGTCATTCTCTATCAGTTCTTTCAAATACTATGTTGTCAGTAGACAATAAACAGTGGAAGAGAATTCTAAATGACACAGTTAGTTTCCCACAATAAACTATAAGCTCATCAGGGCAGGGACCTTATACCAACTGTGTAACAAAACTCCTAGAACTTGGATTTATTCTCTCTGTCTAGTTTATAAATACATATATATTTGTATTGTCCCAAAGTGTCTGCATTCAATCTGTTTTTGATACAAAGTAAACAAACAGGTGTGTTATATACAGTATGGATGCAATGGATCAGCACTGTTACAAAAGTGATCTTTATTTCACATAGTGCTGCAGCATCATTCTTCGTCATCCATGAGAGTGCTGATCTATCATATCAATATAAATATATATCCATATCCATAATGGTGAGATAAGCATAAATATATATACACAACACATTTCTTTTTTTTTTTTAAATGAATTTATCTCAACATGCTAAAGGCACCTGGGGGCTAATTCACTAAAGAGTGCAACTTTGCCAGCATCCACTTCGCAGCCATCGCAACACTTCGCCAAGTGAAACTTCGCTCAGACAATGCAAAGTTGGTGGCAAAGTTGGGCTAGCATTACTTGTCAAGCGAAGTTGCACAAGCATTGCCTAATTTGCATACTGAGGAAAGTTAAACTGCAATGGATGTATATGTTGCAGCAAATACATTACATTACACAAGCACAGGAAACCTTAATAAAAGAAAATAGTTGTTATATTGCCCTACACATGTGCCCACTGTGTAGTGTATGTTCCATATGTTAGGAAATGTAGGGGGGAAGCCGGGTACCCCCAAAAAAGCCTATCACCCTGTAAATTTGAAAAGATGCTAATGTTTTTGGGACTTACAAAAATTTTCAACAATTTTGTGACAAACTCTTATCTACTCTTTTGTGTTTTGCCTGGTCTGAGCTGGCGAAGGCAAGTCTGGCCAAGAGGTAACATTCAGTAAAATCCGCATCTTAGTGAACTGACGTAGTAACGCTCTTTCGCTAGCAAAGGGGTGCTTGCGGTAGTGTGAAGAATTTTCACCCTGGCAGTCTAGTGGTGCAGTGGGGACGCCCGCCGCGCCACTCCTCTTCTTTGTTACCGGCTACTATAAAGTGTGAGCCTGGCGCGCACCTCCGGGTTTTATACGGGCATACACGCTGACATGATGACGTCAGTGTGCAATGGAGCGAAATTTGAAAATATTTAAAGGGACTTTCTGTTTAGGTAGGTTCTGATAGGTTCTATTACCTGGTGCTCTGAGCTTGCTTCTAGTTTGTTCTTGATCTGTTATTTGATCCTGATTCCCTGTGTTTGACCCTGCCTGGCTTTTGACTACTCTCACTTCTGAAACCTGATCTTTTGCCTGTTTGATGTTCTGGTTTGACCCCTGCCTGTTGTTTGACTCCGATTCTGCCTCACCCCATCTGATTGATCACCCGGTTTGACCCTTTGCCTGCTTGACGATCCTAGCTATCTGCCTGCCTTGATCCAACCTGTCTGACTACGAATCTGTCTACTCCTGCCTGTACTGTAATCTTTGGCCTTACTGACTCTAATAACAGTCGTGCCCCTTTGCCTATCCAGAACCTTTCCCTTGCACCTCTCGTTAAAGTCCAG
>CM044432.1:41532536-41549560 GCA_024363595.1 Xenopus borealis
CCTTTAGTGAATCTGCCCCCTGGGGTTAATCATTTGTGGCATTAATCTGTATTGCAAGTATAAGGATCAAAATAAGTCAGTGCTTTTTGGAGGATTGCATGGGTCACATCAGTAATTGCAGCCATACAAAGAATACCTGCTAAAATATGCAGCCAATCAGTCTGAAGGCCAATATTTCATATATTTGTATGAGCCAACAGCCTTAATTCTTGGGTTACCTGTATGGTTTCACTGCAGTGGGGGACCATATCGTTCCTTTAGACTGATAACCTCTTAGGTGGTCATAAAAGTCATTACAAAGCACAAGAGCTTGTTGAGTCAAGTAGCTCAGTAGTGGAACCCACATCACACCATCATGCCTTCTCGAAAATTAACAAAGTATATATAAACTAGTTCCCACACCTACAGAAAGCAATATGATTCAGGGCTGGAATTAGGGGTTGGCAGAATAGGCATGTGACTGGGCCCCAGTGGCAGGGGGCACCAGGCAAATCCCTATTCTGATGCCTACCCCTGTTCCAGGCCTTCTCCCCCTTGTCAGCGCTCAATTTCCCAAGTGCGTGGGGTTGGCATTGGGGTTGCCTAGGGTGCCTGACCGGCTCAGCCCACCTCTGATATGATTGATTTGACTGCTTTAAACATGACTGGTATACCATAGGTCAGTGTAACGGATATGACTTGGCTATTTGGTGCCTTCAAGTGTATCTGAGTCTTCAGATATACATTTTTTATAATAGAGGTGTATAATTTGATTTACTCTGAAAATTAACCATTAATTTCAATGCACTTCTGTAAAAGTAGTAGGACAATTAATGACAGAGAAGAAATCCTTGGCTAAAATGTGTAAAAACAAGTGCAAGTTTTTGCATCAGAATATGGCCTTCAGCTACACATTCATTAAATACCTTTGTGCTTTCATGTGGTGTAGCATGAGGTTAAAGTGGTGATACTGTATGTGCTATATATTTATACTTGCACAACTTAAGAAGTAGTCATCTAACTTACAGCCCAGATGTCATTAGACACAGCCCATTAACAAGTTTCCACCTTGTCACAACTAGTTACTTCATACTGAACCCACCAAATGTTTTCATCAAAATATGTGTGGAAGTGTGGAAACTTCCTAAAGGGATTATAGGCCCCAATAATTTAGATACCATCAGTCATTGCTCTTAGTTTTCATGATGATGGTGGAGTACAGAAGGTGGTGAAAGGACACTTTTATAATGTAAATAGTATGCATACCACAAGACATTCCCCTGTCCATGTTATACAGGTATGGGATCCATTATCAGGAAAGCCATTATCCAGAAAGTTATGAATTATGGAAAGGCCATCTCCCATAGACTTCATGATAATCAAATACTCCAAATTTTTAAAAATGATTTCCTTTTTCTTTGTAATACTAAAACAGTAGCTTGTACTTGATCCAAAATAAGATATAAGTAATTCTTATTGGAAGCAAAACCAGCCTATTGGGTTTATTTAATGTTTACATGATTTTCTTGCAGTCTTAAGGTGGGAAGGGCCAAATTACAGAAAGAACCGTTATCCAGAAAGCCCCAGGTCCCGAGCATTCTGGGTAATAGGTCCCATACCTGTAAAGGCTTTCAAATTGCCCTGCTTCTTGCAGTACAGTCCTATCTCCTGCCACCAAAGGACATTCCATGGTAGATAAGGGGTGAGGTTAGGATGTTTTTTTTTGTCTTATACACTGGTATAGACACCAGCAAACTAGACTGTAAGATATTCAAATAAGCATTCATTTAAATGAAATATTATAGGGCACCACAAGGATTTGGCTACTGCACAAGCAGCTATCCATCCCAGTCAGAGCTACTGAGGGGAGAATTTTGTTTAATTTAATGCTCATTTATAAGCAGCCATTTAACTAATGTGGCCATACAATTACTTGCATGTGAACAATGCTCATATGTTTTTGATTAGTTAATGGGTTATATGTACTAGAACAGCTGAGATGGGAGCTTCTTAACAACCCAATCTCTGCTCTTCTACAAAATGTCAGTTCTCTACGCAATTACCAAAAGTAATTTGAAAGGCAGACTGAAAATCTTACCACTGATACATTATATTTATCTTCTGTAAAACATTGCTATTTGTGTGTTGCTAATAGATACTTGATAATAATATTAGGAGGCCTATTTTGCATAATGCAGCTGTAACTTCTGTTGTGTTTGGTAGCTGAGGATGAGGAGAGTATAACAGTGCTTTATTAGCAGGTTCATGCAGCCATTACATAACAGCAGTAAGTCTTACTTTCACTTTCAAGCTGTACAGAAAGTCCTGTGTATGCACAGTGCCACCTGCTGGCCATTTGTATAAACACCACAACTTCATGTTGTTGGAATGATAAAACGGGTTGAAAGCTAAGGAAGCTGCAGCTATTAATTCTCAACTTACCGTAAATCCACATGCATTTCTGAACTACATTTAGATTTAATATTACAAATCTAACCTTGAGTGTGTTTGATATGATTTGAGAAGTTTTATTGCAGCCCCTGGATGATAGCAAAACCATCAGATCACAGATCTCTATGAGAAAATAAAGATTTTAATTATCATTTTTAAACAGCAGGTACAATACCAGTGAACACTATGATAAAACTATGATATAATTTCAGCAGCACTCCAATACAGTGAATGTCATTTATTAGTGCCTAATGCTAGGCTACGTTAAGGATCCTTCATGATGCTGGTCAAGTCTGAAATGTCGCCTAGCTTGAGGCACTAATAAATCAAATTTTTTCACTGTACTGTATCGGAGTGCTGCTGAAATATATGTCTTGGAGTGTATACCTTCTCTGGGCAGACAGAGTTACAGTTGGCATCCAACGCTACAATAAGTGGTGAGTGTTTGTATAGCACTATTCTATATGAATATGATAACACTGGGACCCGACTAGGGGCCCCTTGGTCGCCAAGAATTGGATAATTCGCCAAGAAGAAAAGATGAGAGAAAAGCCCATGTCACATGGAGGTGAATAAAATCAGTGGGATTTAGAAACTTGTCATAACAGAGGCACTAATGTTTTAAATCGACTTAGAGCTCCTATGCTTTTACTGCATTTTTCTATTTTATTCTAATACAGGCATGCTATCCATAATGCTTTGGACATGGCTTTTTCTGTATAATGGATCTTTCCATAATTTGTATCTCCATACTTTATTAATACTAATTAAACCCAAAAGGATTTTACCCCATAAGGATTATTTTTTTCTTAGTTCAGATAAACTAAAAGCAAATGTTGGTAAAAATTTTAATTATTTTATTAAAGTGGAGTCCATAGGAGATGGTTTCCATAATTCAGAGCTTTAGGGATAACTGGTTTCCAAGTAATGGATTCCATACCTGTAATTCTATTCAGAGATAAATACAGAATAATATTCAGGTTGACTATGAAGATTTTCATTCATCCAGGTCATGGTATATCTAACACAAGTAACTCAAAGCAACTGGACTTGCTGAGAAATTTTAATGAAGACGTTTCACTGCTTATCCGAGCAGCTTCTTCAGTTCAACTGTGAATAGTTCTGAAACCGCTGGGGTACAGATCTTAGAGCTGGTCTAACATCTTTACCCTGGTGGTTTCAGAACTATTCACACATCCATTCATGCAACTCTCACAAGTAACACTTGTGTCTAGGAGTTACATGACACATTGGTAATCCTATCATAGTAAATCCACAGAATCAACCATCCATGATTTAAGATGCTGACATCAGGGAATCGCCTCTTGTAACCTTCGCCTGGGTTCCACCGTAAAATCAATTTTACCATTGAAGCCCTTAAAGTGGACCCGTCACCCCAAAAAAATATACAAAATCATATTTTATCACATTAGTCAAGCAAAATGAACATTAATTATACTATATAAATTATTTGAATCCTGTTTTTCTGGGAATTCATAATTATTGCAAGCAGGCAGGAGCCATTTTGTGGACACTGTTATTAAGGCAAGCCTTGCATTATCTCAGAATCTTGTTTGTGCACCAGAATGGGGGACCCGATGTCTATCCCCATGTCCAGGCTACACAATTAAATGGTTAAGAGAACTAGGGGAATGTGTGGGTAGCTGTGGCATCTAGGACGTGCTGAATGGAAAGTGAAAGTAATTATCAGCCCCACCTCTATGCCTAAGGCATAGAGGAGTGTCAGACAATATTTGATTAACAGCTGAGATTTTAAATGAGCTTAAAACAGCTATGAATGGTTTAATAAAAATTTGAAATTGGATTTCATGTTTAATTTCAAAAGGACTTTTCTTTCAGATTTTTGTGTCTGGGTGATGGGTCCACTTTAAGCAGGACAATGAACATCTGAAATAGAGTCTGACAAAACAACTACCTGATGTAACTCTGTAAAAGGTATTTGTTTTTGTTGAACATGCTCAAACAACACAGCACATAAAGAGCAAGGAGAGATAAATTAACAAATTCACCACCTTACTGTCACAAAGCAGCAGTTGGAAAAGGGCAGAAAGATGAGACACCAAAGAACACCAAACACGTGGGTTAGCCAGAAAAAGATCAGGTCAGCCAGAAAAGGATGTGCTATCCAAGGGGTTGAACTATGCAGTGACAACTCAACACATCCAAGTAGTTGAACTCAGAATCTGCTATCAAGAATAATCACATAAAAAAGGAAGAAGCGGAACAACTCCAACTAAAAGTGTCACCTGCCTTGTCAAGTGCCAGAACACTTCCCTCTAATCTTAATAAACAAGAGAGCAGAGCTCTCAGTTCTCTGAGTAAGGACCCGAACATCACTATCCTGCCAGCAGATAAAGGGTGATGCACAGTTGTGCTCAACACAACTGACTATCACTGCAAGATAACAACACTACTCAGTGATAGCAGTACATATGAACATTTAAAGAAAGACCCAACCAGCTGTTTCAAGAAAAAGGTGATAGGTTGCTTACAAGAACTTGAAAAGGTGAAAGCCATTGATTGAGTTTTATACTACAGTTTGTGCCCCAGAGAAGCCACACAATGCTTATACGGACTCCCCAAGATACACAAAGAAGGATCCCCACTAATGCCCATTGTCAGCAGCATAAATTCAGTGATATACAGCATTGCAAATTTCTTGGCTTAACATCTTGCAGTACAGTGCATCATATCCAGAATGACAAGGATTTTGTAACCAAGATTCATGGTGTTACACTAGAGGCAGAAGAAACAATGGTATCATATGATTTCACATCTTTGTTTACATGTATACCTACGACAGACTGCAGCAAGATAACACCCTTAGCAGTAAAACGAAGCTCAACCCTAACCAAGTATGTTTGTTGTTATATTTGTGCCTTTAACACCACAAATTTCAAGTACCTTTTCTATACACAGAAACATGGCTGTGCAATGGGTTCACCAGTCTCTCCCATTGTAGCTAACTTGTACATGGAGGAACTTTCCATGGAACTGCACAGAGTCACTGGTTCAGATATGTGGATGACACTTGGGTTAAAATCAGATCCAATGAAGTGGCATCCTTTACAGAACAGATTAATTCAGTGGACAATAACATCAAGTTCACAAGGGAAGATGTCCATAGGAACTTGCTTTTTTGGACTGTTTGATATGCATCCAAAAAGGTGGCAACTAAAAAATGTAGGTATACAGGAAACCCACAAATACAGATCAATATCTGTTGTTCGATTCCCACCATCCACTGGAACACAAACTGGATGCCATTAGAACTCTGCACTACAGGGCGGAATATGTGGCAACTGATACAGTGTCTAAGGACAAGGAGCATAAACATCTCAGAGGAGCTTTGAATGACTGGGCCTTTGTCAAAACAGCAGCAACCAAGCACAACAGGAACATCAAAAGAAATAACCACCCAGAAACACATAGTAGGCAAAACATAGTCATTCCATATGTAGCTGGAGTGTCTGAGGATTTTCAACAGACACCACGTCCATGTATTTTTTAAATCTAGCAACACACAGAGACAAAAACTGGTACACCCAAAGGATCCAACTCCTAAAGGAAAACAAAGTAATGTGGTATACGCAGTCCAGTGTAGCAATGAGTGCACTGATCTATAAATTGGGGAGACAAAACAACTGCTCACTAAGTGAATGGATCAGCATAGGAAGGAGAACTCTACGGGACAAGACTTGGCTGTCTTTCTACACCTAAAAGACAAGGGACACTCATTTGAAGATAGCAATGTCCAAATCTTGGATAAAGAAGACCGCTGGTTTGAAAGAGGTGTGAAAGATGCGATTTATGTTAAGGTGGAGAAACCATCCCTGAACAGAGGCGGGGCCTTCGACATCACCTGTCTGCTACATACAATGCTGTTCTAACATCTGTACACCGGCGGTTTCAGAACTATCACACATAAATTCATGCAACTCTCACAAGTAATACCTGTGTCTAGGAGTTGCATGACACATTGGTAATCCTATCATAGTAACTCCACAGAATCAACACATCTGTGAATTTCAGATGTTACCTCTCTGAAGAGTTACAATGTGCCGTTGTGATTGGATTGTTGGAAGAGTCTATATGCCGAGAACTCCCCCACACCAGTCCAGTTGAACTGAAGAAGCTGATCAGATGAGCAGTGAAATGTCTTCATTAAAATTTCTCAGCACGTCCAGTTCTTTTGAGTTACTTGTGTTAGATATAATATTCAGGTTGCAGAGCTTTCAAAAGGCTAGATTTAATACTGTTTTATATAGTCTGTCATAGTCACAATCTTCTTCTTGTTTCCTCCTTAATTACTTAAAGGGGAATTCAACCCCTCCCGCACTAACCCCCAACCCCCACAGTCCCCCCCTCCCATTTGTCCTACTGCGCATGCGCCGAAAGTTCACGAAGTTCACCGATTGAACTTTGTGAACTTTTGGCACATGCACAGTAGTACAAACTGGCAAATGCGCCGCAAAGCGCCGGCGGAAGAAGGCGTCACTGTAGAAGATGGTACCCGGGAACCTGGCTGGAGGGGACCTGCATGGAGGGGTAAGTAGCGATTTAGGGGCATTTCCCCCAGGGGAGAGGTAGGCCGGGGGGGGGAGGAGGGAGAGGGGCCTACAGGGGGGTGGGAAGCAGGAGAGCGGTTGAATTCTACTTTAATTCCTAATTGGTTGGATCATTCTGTAAGGAATTACCACAGGTGTGTGGTTAGCGGGTTGGAGCCTATGTACTGTGTAGCAAAGGCTTTATGAAAAGGGAGAGGCCTATAATAGTGAGTAAATTGATTTAATGAAATAATAAAATATAAAAATAAAACCAAGCCAATACTGACCAGTGATTGGGAACAAAATGCAAAATAACACAAATTATTTCAGCAGACGAGGATCACGTAAGGTGGTCGATACAGGCAGCAATCATCCGTGAAACAGGCAGCAATCATCTGTGAAACAGGCAAAAGTCAGAGCCGGGAATTCAACAAGAACAAGGATTCAGGCAGAGTGGGAACCTAGGCTGGAGCAGGAACAAAAACAAGCATGGAGGCAAGATCACAAATTAATATCAATGATCCAGCAAAGGGAGGCAGAAGGGAACTTGTATACATGGGACCATGATTACTTCAAGGCTGTCCATATAATTAACTGCTTTCTCTGTTTTACTCAGTCTCCACTCTCCTGCTCATTAAGGCCAGATGTCCAAATTGTAGACATCTGGCCTTAATGAGCATGAGGGTGGAGACTGAGTAAAACAGAGAAAGCAATTATCTATATGGACAGCCTTGAAGTGTGAACTCTGAATGCCTCCAGTGGCTCAGCAGGAGAGTGCACTGTTCGATTATTAGACAGTCTTCTTTTTATAAAGTAAAAGCATATAAGTGAAAAGGAATAAATATTAGTTAACTAGGACACATAAGTATACATATAATGTGTTTTTAGAGATTTCAGTACGAGAGAAGCGTTGAATGAAATTGTGTGTTTTGCATCACTGAAATTTTTTTTGAAACCTTGCCAAAATGCACCGGGAAGGTAATATTGCCATTAAGGAGTTTTTAGCTCTGCAATAAAATAAACACTGTCCTATATTGTTATAGAAGCTGCTTTCCACCATGCTACAACTGTTCTTCATAGAAAAAAAGGCTCCCATGTTGCTAATTTTGGACAGATCGAGGTCTGAGGAGGGCTACGATCCTAAGGGGTACATAATAATGATATCTGTATTTTTGGGAGGGTTTTTTCTGTCTCAAAAGATTTATTTATTTTTTTTGGTGAAAGAGAAGATATAGCTAACTTTTACAACCGATTAACAAAAATGTTCACTCCTGATTAAATAGCTAATTTCGACCGTGAAACTAAATTGTTAATTTTGCTTGTACCAGGCAATAAAATGTACTCTTCTCTAGATAACAAGTAAAGATATACTGTATAAATACATATATATATATATATAAATAATGGAGTTCATTACACACAAGAGGAATTATTGCCTGAGAACACCAGGATTTATTTAGCCCATGTCATGAATATGTTATCTAAAGGCTCAAACAAAACAATAGTTCAGAGATTGCATGGGTGTGTGCTTATGGATAACAAGAGGTAGTGCCACAAGGAACTGTACAAGTAAAGGAATCACTATCAGCAATGAGAACACTGCAGTGGAACAGTAGTTCTGGATGAAGAACAGTGTAGCAACAGCTGCAGTGAATAGTTAGCACAGCTGCAAGTGACACTTAATGGCTTTGGTAGCAGCTGTCTATGGCACTGTTCAGCTGGTTCTACTTCACAATGACAAATAAGATTTTTTTTTACACTTTATTTTACAATGGTATGCATAGGATTATTATATATATATATATATATGCGATTATGCGGTGAATAAAATTGAAATTAATTTGAACTGGAGTGCGTGAGACTACGGATTTCTTCATATATATATATATATATATATATATATATATTGTACAAAATATGAAGAGTGCTAAGCATACTTGGGATGTTTCTGGAGTTTTAGAAACATTTAGGCTTTCACGTCAGGACACTATAGGTAAAGACACATCATGATAACGTGGGATGGGTGAATTTTTTCACCTTGTTTTGCCACGGAAATGACGCCCATAGACTTGAATGATGTAGTGCGTCAAAAAAATTTCACCTTACGTCAAATTTTTTTTGGCGTCGGCGACATTTTTCCCACAGCGAATTTTTTTTCGAAGCAAAACAAGTCAAAGTTGGCAGGCTCCTTCCTTCCCACTTAGCATGGCTTACTGCGATTATGATGTTTTGTTATTGCCCAGAGACAGTTTAAGGAACAATATTACATAGGAAATTGTGAATATTTATTTGTACAAATTTGTAAGAAGAGTTGATCAAAGTCTCCAGCACTAGGGGGCACACTGGCAACTTGTAGAACTAACCATATCAGCTGTTTACTATTGTGACCTTGCAATTTGAAATGTCTGCTCACAGGTGTAACATACAGTACTCTTTCTCAAAAATCACAGTTATGGATAGCCCTTTTATGTTCACCCATCCTAAATCTAATCTCTCGTTTAGTTTTGACAACTTATACTTTGCCACAGGGACACATTAACATGTAAATGACTTTTAGACAACCCTTAGAAGGCCGGTTAAAACATTCCCCTTTAATCATACTACTACAGCCCACAATAAACATGGGAATGTGCCCACACTTGGACTCCCAAAAAAGTAGGTTGTTTAGTTATAGGTAGTGATGGGCGATGGGGTTTTTGACGTGCGTCACGTAATTTTCGATGCACGACGCTTCGTTTTTGAGGCCAGATAATTTTTGGCAGGTGAATTTTTTGCTGGCGTTTCGTGAATTTATTCGCCGTTGACAAATCGTGGGAATTCGCCGTGAATTTGCGCCTGGCAAATAAATTCGCCCATCACTAGTTATAGGCTGTAACAAATAAGCTTTCATTAATAAGCCACCCAAATTATGTGACCTTTTGTATGACAATAGTGGTTTGTCCTTAAATACCTGTTCATATTCATCATCTTTTTGCAGAATTTAACCCCTTATTTAAAAAAAAAAAACCCTCCAAACCAACCCTACACAGTCCTCCCTCTCTCCTCCCCACCAGCCTAGCTGCTACCCCGGGCAAATGCCCCTAAGTCTTTACTTTACTTACCCATCAGTGTAGATTCAGGGATCAAGTTCACGGTAGCCATTTTACGGGTTTTTTGTAATCTTTGTGTCTTCTTCCTGAGATATGGCAGTTGCTGTCAATTACGTTGCATGTGCCAGTTTAATCTTGTACAGTCATTGACCATAAATGGACATACTGTACATATAAAGGTGTTTTATTTGGTTGCAGTTATAAAATACTGTGATGGTCTCATTGAGAAAAGCTCAGAAGGATTAGCAAGTAATTTAGGATCACTGATGTCACAGTTTAGCATTAATGTTCAACAGTATTTGTTGTGTATTTGACATCACCTTCACTTTTGTCACTGGTTTACTTTACTAGAATCTAGACATCTGTATTGGATGCACAGTTTTTATCAAGTGACTTTACACTCTATTATTGATTGGTGATACCCACTAAACACATTTTTGGTAATTTACAATATGAGCACATTTAATTGCCCACATGTCTTATAATAAGGTCTATCATTATCAAAACAGTCTGTTTTGTTGTATATTTCTGAATTAATTGCTGTATATGTGCTTTTAAACCATGGCTTGAAAATGTATAGTTGCCCAAAAGGGACATATATTAAAAAAATTGAAAGCTGCCAAACACAATTCCTGAGCTTGTTACTCTCTTATTTTTGGTTGTGAGTCAATGCGATACCTATGCTATATTGACCACAGAAGGACATTTGGTTCTTTCTAGATGACTTTGCCATAACTACCTGGCCCTTCAATTTCAGGATAAGCAGTTTTCAGTCCCAAGAAATAAAAGGGGTGAAAATATACTGTACAGTCACATTCTACAGCTTTCCAAACTATGTACAGCAGCTTAGATCTGCAATGGTACTGTATATGATAATATTCTGGTAACATTGGGCTATGGGATGCTACCCAAGAAATAGGTTTTGGACAAACGTATCAATCTTATGACATAAAATAGCTATGTAGGCATTGGAGTAATAATTTGACTCATTATCACAGGTATTCAACCAGCACCAAATGTTTAAAAACTTGGACAAGCCAAGTGAGCGGATAATATTAGAATTTCTCCAACATAAACCAATTTAGTTGCCCAAAGGGTTCATGCTCCCCTATGGGTTTAAATCCATATAATTCTTTATTTACTTACGGAGCAAATGTCCATTTATCTAGTTTGGGTTATTGGTATAATGTATAAAGTGTACCATTGGCCCAGAGGCTGGTGACCACCTCCTGCACCAAGAGTGATCAGTAGTGATTAGCAAATGTTTTCATCAGGCATGGATTTGCAGCATATTTTTGCATTTCAACATCTGCAAATTGTTCAAAAAAATGTGACAAAAATCCACAACAAAATATTTCTCCGTGACAAAATAGTTGCTAAGACAAAAAAGTTGACATTAGAAAAATTGCCCATTGACTTTAATGCATTTAGATAAAAAAAAGTCACTGAGAGAAAAAAGTCGCAAAGACAAAATAGTTGCTGAGAAAAGAAAAATGCCCATTAACTTTAATGCATCTGGGGTTTTGTAATAACTTTACTTGTAATGGAATTTGAACATTGGGTCTACTGGTTTAGTTTACTGTTTTGTTGAAACTCATCATATTCTATGGCATTTTGTGTTGAAATAAAGCACAACACATTGTTTACTGGAAAATTCACTGAACACTGTAGTCAGGGGCTCGGGAGAACCCTGAATCCTTGGGAATGGATTCACCAAATCGAAATTCTAGGAGCACAGCCTATCTGTGTGCACATGAGGCATGTGCAGCAAATTTTCACTACTATACTACTGTATATATATACTACTATAGTGTTCCGATTCAGTCCACCCAGGGTCTTAGATTTGGACGAATCTGAACTGAATCCGGCATTTGGTGCATCCCTAAAATAAATATTACCTTCCCTGTTATTTTCCTTATTTAAGTCATACTCCATAAATGTTTAGCAGTAGAACTTTTTAACATTAGATCATACTATTTTTGTCTTTTAAGATTTCTTCCTAATTGCAATACCATAGTCAAGGAAAGCTATACTATAAGTAGCACATTGCTAATTAATTTTGTGAAATCAATGATAAATAAGTAAAAAAATTCTAAATACTGACTCAAAATAAAAATCCCAAAAATGGTAACAGTTGTCTTTCATAGTTTTTGTTCATTAAAAAATTACTTAAAATTCCACCATTGGGATGGCTGGCTTCAATGGAAAAAGTCACATTGCAATATAAATTATACTTTAACTACTAATGTTTTTAATGCCCTAGTTATTGTATTACTTTGTTACAGGAGTACAAGACCCCCAACATGAGAAGATTGTTTTGGTTTCATTCAATGGAAGTATTCACAGCCCCAGGTTCCCTCACTCTTACCCTCGCAGCACAGTGCTAGTATGGAGACTGGTAGCAAAGGAAGAACATTTAAGGATACAACTGATATTTGATGAAAAATTTGGGCTAGAAGACCCTGAAAATGATGTATGCAAGTAAGTGATCATTTTATCATTCAACCATTATTGCACCCAGTAAAGTGGAGTCAATTAGCTTTAACATAGTTGGTGAATATGTTAGACAAAACTATCTGATTCTTCCCAGGTAGAAACTACATTATAAGCTAAAACAGGGGTGTCCTTTTGGCTTCCCTGGGCCACATTTAAAAAAGAAATATTGTCTGGGGAGACACATGAAATACACAAACACTTTTGATCTATAAAAGTAAAGAAAATGCACAGAAAAGAACTACAATGCCAGTTGGATAAACAGTTGGAGCTATACACTGGAATATGGGACACCTTGATATTACAGTAAATAGGCTTCTTATTATACTATTATGACATTTCCTCGGGAACCGAGTATTTCAAGCTGGGCCGCATTCATATCCATCCCTCAAGCCGCAGTTTGGACACCCCTTACCTAAAATATAACAAAATGGGGAACTGACAACATTGACCAGGTACATATCTTTGGAGAACATGAAGACTTTGGGGCAAATTTACTAAAGGGTGAAAAAAAAGAAAGGGAAAATTCGCCAGAAATCCCATCCGCAGGGACATTGCTACCAGTTGTAGAGGACATTTTGCTAGCGAAAAAGTACATTGCTAACAAAGTTTTGTGCCATTTTGCCAGGCCATTAACCTGGCGAACTGATAAAATGAAGCTACATCCTCCTCAGTCTTATGTCAGTGACATCATATCCTGTATGCTGGAAAGTCATAAAAATTTAAAAAAAAAACACTGGCGTTTTTCTTATTTTAATGTGGAATTGTATTTAAAAGTTGTAACTGTTAAATATGTTTGTTTTAATATATTTGTTTAACAATTTGAGAGGCACGCCCCATTTGTTTTAAGGTGGGCTCATGTCTAGGGCATTAGAGGATCTCTTTTGTCTTTATTTTGCTTCCATGGACATTTGTAATAATATTGTAAATGGCCACTTCAAGCATTTGCACCAGCATTTCCAATAAAGACATATACAGTATATGGCCTACATGTATCCGCCCTATACAAACTGACCTAAGCATAAGTGTACTAAGGAAGTTTCGCTAGGCCAAAACAAATAGCTCGCTATTAAATACTCGCGCTGACGAATTTACCCTGGCGAAACTTCACCAGCGTTCGGCTGCTGAGATGCAACTTCACATTTTGATGAATAAGCATATGTGCTGCAAATTAACAGCTGACGTAGTGGCGCAAAGTGTGGAGAAGTCTTTGCAAGTGAAAATTTGCCCTTTAGTGAATGTGCCCTTTGATTCAACACCACGCTCATGCATATCTGGAGTGCTGGGATCAGACCTTGTGCATTATATGTGTTGGTATTGACCTATTGCTAGCCTCAGTGGAAGTACTTTCCATAGACTGCAATGAAACAGTGGGCATTAAATAGAAAGCACTGTACTGCAATATGGTGGCAGATTTCACTAATATATAACTTGTTATTGTCAGAAAGGAAAATCTACATCATTCACAGTTAATGGAAAGCAAAAGGTTAAATGAAAGAAATATAAAAGAACAAATGCTTGTTTCACATAAGCTCCCACATCTGTTTCTTTTCATTTAGATACACATTGCAAGGCCAATAAAGGCAAGAGCAATTGCTCACTTAAGCTGTGAAATCTGCCTTCTTGCTTTGCCAGAAAATAATTACATTTGCCTTTAAATGAACATATTACTTTTGTAGAATTTCAGTTTCCCAGATAGGTTTAGGTCATTTGTATTTTCACTCATGGTGGTTTTATTCCTGCGATTGTGAAATTATTCCACTGCTGTTTCTACATGCTGCTATGTTTTATTGCTTAGTCAGGGTAAATCTCTCTTCATGTTATGGGAACAGCTTCTGTTGTAAAAACGCAATAAGCATATTTGTTAGGGAGTAGGGCAAAGTATCCTCCTCAGAGGTCGGTATGGTGGAACAAGCAACCTCTCAATCTGGAGGATCCCATAGCCATTTTCCTTGCAGGCCTCTATTAAATGTTGATGCCGGCTACATGCATTAAGGTTACAGGTGAATGTAAAGGCATTAAAAGAGACTAACACAAGTTGGACACTCTATTGACTTCAGTCTTCAGTACCTGAGCAAATAAACATCATTTTTCTGGGGGAACCTACCACATGAATGTATTTAATTTTTTCAGGACAGTGAAAAGTCTTACAAAACTGGCTATTTCAGAAGACAACTCAGTAAGTTTACAGACCTTTTGTCAAGTAACAGAGTTCACCTGACCATAAATACTACAACTTTAACTGTAACAGGAAGAAGTGTGGAAGCAAAAGACAGAACTTGGTCTGTTAATTGGCTCATGTGACCTAACATGCATGGTTTGTTTGTGTGCACTGTGAATCGTAGGATCCTAGGGGGTGGCAATTTTCTATTTGGATTACCCAATGGCACATACTGTACTACTAAAAAGTATATTGTTTAGAAAATGTTTTATTTACATAAAGCAGGGTTTTACATATGAGCTGTTTTTTGCAATATTTTTCAGGGGTATCGTTTTGCTTTAAAGGAAATGGGTTGGAGAGCCATATACCACCTGATCAGTCTCAGATTTGTGTATTTCATGGTGTGCAACCATTTTAAGGGCAATGATCAATCACCAAAACAAACTGTACCCCTGCTAGATAGAATCTTATTGCCTCAGTGTCTCACTTAGCAGTTAGACATTCTCAGTTTCCAAATAATAAGTCTGTCTGGGAAAAATATTCTTGCAAGTAAAAAGAAAGGACCTTAAATTAAATTCTTTTGATACCACTGCCTCTAAACCAACTTTTTTAAAGATGAGCTTGACAGACATTTGTCAAGGTTGTCAAAAGCTTCCACTTTTCTTTTTCAGCTTTGTGAGAGGGGTTGAGTTGAGCAATGGCGAATAAAGTGGCAGCAGTAGCAGTTAAAACCCAAAAAGGACCTTCGTCCTTGCAACTTCGGGTCTGTTTGAAAGTGGCTATTTTGTCATCTACAGGACTCAACTTCCCATTGCCTACTACATATCTCAATGTACATTTCTCAGTTTTACTCATTGCACAATTCTTGGCATTTGCTGTTAGGCTTTCTTCTGTAGGAGTACAAGACAACACTTAATTAGACTAGATGACCTTACCAGTTTTACTGAAAATGACAATGTCATTAAGATAGACAGCAGCATAACCTGCATGAGGGCACATCACCTTGTCCATGAGCCTCTGGAAGGCAGCAGGGTATCCATGACATGATGGTAAATTGATATAAACCATAGGGACTTGCAAAGGCAGTTCTGTGTTTAGACTTTTCCACAAGAAATCTTCCAGTAGCTAAAGTTGCCTGTTCTGTGCAATACTTCAAATGGACCTAGCCAAGAGCTTGCTTTCTGAGGAAGGGAGTCGTAACATCTGGCTGAAATGTCCAAGGATGAGCATTACCATTAAAGTATGTTGAACCTTCCTCATATTTTCCTTGGCAAAGTGACCAAGTAAATCTAAATTATCTTTTAGATCTGTTACATACTAATCACCATTTTTAGCTGTGCAAGATTGTTTCTCCTAGGACTCTTTTATCCAATCCAATACCATACATAGCTGTCACGCCTACATTATTTGAAATGGCAAGAAGCTTGTAGAGGCAAAAGGGAGCAATTAAATCTTTTTATTTCCTAAATCTGCAAACTGTCTTCACATGTCCTTTAAAGACTTATTGAACTGTTTTACCAACCAATCAATTTTTGGATAATACACTGTGATTTTTAGAGGCTGTACACTTACAGTAAGAGCACCAACATATCTTACATGTGGGTGGATGGAGTCCCACCCTGGAGAACAGCTCAAAAAGTTTGGAAGCAAATAGTTTAGCAGTAGCTGCTCTTAAAGGGAATGCCTCTTGCTCTTTGAATGCTTATCTTTTGCAAAAGGTTCCAAAGAAACAAAAAGATGACCCACTCCCTCAAAGGGAACACCAATTAAAGACAAATTTATTAAAGGGGGAAGTTTTAGGCTTGTTGTCTTGCTGTTTAACAGTCTTGGCATGATTTACAATATCCTTGTCCTTGAAAAATACCTGAAAAACCAGTTTTATCTCTGCCCAAATAATCAGCCTAGGGAATAGTATGAGCCAAGTTAAATACAGCCAATATAAAGCTCTTCACTCTACTGCAAAGATATATGCATACACTAGGCTCTGGGTGTAACTCATATATAACTGTCTCTGGTTATACACAGTTCATTGACCACTACACAGTTGAAAACAAACATATCTCAAAAAAATCTTATTTAATAGAATCTCTTGGCAACATTTCACCAATTCCATTCCAAAGCACCCAGTTTATCAAAAGCAAAAGTTTGTCTAGCTTGCAACTATTATTCATTTTCTTCGACACAGGTAGCTTCTAGCAAAATTCCATTTTATTTTTATAGCCAAGGCTTAACAGTAAACATAAAAACATTCAATATTTGTATATGCACATTGGTATTATTTAC
>CM044432.1:41559183-41582344 GCA_024363595.1 Xenopus borealis
CTGTTTAGAGCAAATTTACAGAAAGAAAAAGAAAAACATTTACTTTTCCTTTAACAATAATATAGTGTAGCATCTCCAACAATTCTTTTAACATGCATTGTGTTCATTTTAATGCAATACTGCTTAGTTTCTTTGTGCTTAAAGGAGAATGAAAGCTTGACAAAGAATTTGAACTATAGACCTGTTATCCAGAATGCTCGGGACCTGGGACTTTCCAGATAATGGATCTTTTTGTAATCTGGATCTTCATATTTTAATCTACTAGAAATTCATGTAAATATTAAATAAACCCAATAGGCTGGTTTTGCTTCCAATAAGGAATAATTATATCTTATTTTGGATCAAGTACAAGCTACTGTTTTATTATCACAGAGAAAAAGGAAATAATTAAAAAAAAATTTGATTATTTGGATAAAACAGAACCTATGGGAGATGGCTATTCCATAATTCAGCGCTTTCTGGATAATGGGTTTCTGGATAACGGATACCTGTACTACTAACTCACAAATTATAAGGGCTTATCGACAGATGTACACGAAGGGGCTTAGAAATTCACAGAAAAAATGGTGTTAAAAGCTGTGTAAATTAAATGGCGAGTTTATCAAGGTGTGTGTGTAATTTATTCCATACAAATGCCAGATTTGCCATCATTATTTTACACTGCTTCCGGTAGCAAGTCACTCCAAGGAAAAGTTCGGAAAAAATTACGCTGTGTTTTACACAACAAAGCCCAGTGATGTGCTCTGTATTATCCTGCTGTTTTTTACACAGTATAATAAATGTGCCGCTAAAACAAGCCACGTTGTACACCCAGAAAGCAAACACCACTTAGCTTCAAGCACATACTGTCACAACATGAAGAATCAAAACATACATTTTTGTTCTAATGGGCCAAGCATGGCATATTTTTTAGGAGTCAATTTATCAAAGTATGAGATTAGATCTCACGACAGAAAAACGTACCTACTTTATATTAAGTCCTATGGAACTTATAGCAAAGGTTTATCAAATGGTGAACTCTAACTTTCACCCATTGGCAATTAATATTAAATGAATATTCATGCTGTGAATATTCAGCTCCTGACATCATACTATGTACAAAGTGCAAAGATTTAAACATATTAGTACCGGTGAGTCTGTATATTTTTAATCAATAACCTTTCATTAACTGTATGCTGGAGGTACTGTCTTTGTAGAACAGATAAGACCACTGCCTCATTTCTACAATTAAACCTCAAAAATCATTTCCTATATGTATAGTCATGAAAAATACCAATGGTGCCCAAATATTGTCTACAATTCGGTTATAACCATGGGTGGCAAAATCACTGTGGGCCAATAAACCAGTTCACTCTTTGGCAATGCAGGATCAATGACCCCATACACATGCTAAACTGATTTATTTGTAGTGCAATTACACTAAAATGACTGGGCAAATTGTCTGGCAGCAAGCTCACACACACTGACCCAAGATTATAGTGTTTATTTGGAGAGTGATTACATTTTAGGAAACACTTTTTTTGTGTCTGTCCAGCTCCCTCACTGTCTTGTCTGGAAAATTACTTCAACTACAACACATTTTTAACCAACCTTTATGTTGTTCTTAACCTATTTAACCCCAGTGGCTGTTTGATCCACTAAACCATGTGCCAGTTAAAAATTATTGTAGCATAAATCAAAGAGTCCAGTTAAACATTATTGTGGCATAAATCAAAGAGTCAACTAGAAAGGCAGAATCTGGCACTGTGATCCTTTACAGTAAGCCTTGTGGATCCCGTGATGTTAATAACCATGTCAGTGATCTTGTTACAAGCTCCTTCTTTGCACATTTGATTTACTAATGCTTCATGCCTCAGTTATACAGTGCATGTTCTGTACTGTATTCCCCCCTCTCACTCTCTCTCTTCCACTGTCTCCTTTCTGTTCTATGAATTCTTTTCAACCACCTACTCTTGTACTTTATTTCACTTTGCATGCCAAAGCCGCTTTCACACCTAGCAGTTTATTGTTACAGTTAGTTCCTCAGGCTGGAAGACTTTGTAGATTATACAGATCCATGTGAACGCTCACATAAATATGATCTGTATATAAATATCACTTAGTATCTTCTCAGCATCCTCTCATTGGCCTGTTTCCTTTCACCACCTGGAATTTTGTAATTCATATTCGTTCCCTGGCTGGTTGTTGCACATATAGTACCTAATTATCCTTCTTTTTCTGCCTGCCACATGTTTCCAATCCATTCTGAATTTTCTAAAAAAAAAAAATCTTTGTTTCCCTAAAGACAACATTGCCTTCTTTCATGTATCACATCTAAGTCTGATCCTTTGCAACATATTGCACAAGCGAGATGGGCCAGTAGTCGGCACATTCTGACGGATCTCTTCCCTTCTATGAGGAATCAGGACTATTAAGGCTTCTGTAAGAGATCGTTTTACAGACAGGTGGGTTATTCAAAGACTACTGTTTTTCATAGGAGGCCACATCTAAAGGATTTCCCTCTTACTCAAAACCAGTTTTGAGGCCAAGTCCAACTAAGAAGAAATCTTGACAGAAAATGCAGACGAAGACTGTATTTGTCTTAAACATGTTTAATTTGTTCTCCAGCTGATTGTAAAAATGTATGCTCATTGCTCAATCTGCAAGGCACACACCAATAATTTGCACGCCTTTAGAATATGTCCAGACATGTCTCAAGACATGAAAATTGGCAGCCAATATCCTTTTTTTCTTAAAAAAAAAATAAAGAAATCTTGGAGAATATGAATGCAGTATTACTGTAGTTCTATGTATGTCTATAAATTATATGCGTATGCAGTGAATAATAAACAGGGTTAAATAGGGACTGTTCCAGCCAGTGTCTAGAAAGGCTAAGTTTTGCTGCATTTTAAGCTCAGTAAAAAATGTTTTTACAAACATTAGGATTTAGGATTTTACCTTCCTATATATATCAACCAGAGCTGCCATAATTGCTCTGATGTTCTTCTTGACAGACTGAAGGCAAAAGCTCCCCCAGTGGGATCTATTTGTTGTGCTGGGTAACAGTTTGTGTAAGCTATTAGCATTTTTTCCTTTTCTGAATTGAAGAAAATACCTTTTGAACTAAGACTCTCTAAGGCCATGGATGGAGTACCATTATGTTTTTCAGAGGGAACAGCACTGTAAGCATTCATTGATATCTTATAACATAAAACACTTCATGAGGCAGTTTCAATTGTATATAAATTGGTCTTCAAAAGGGGATACTTTGTATATGGCACATATTGCTTCATTTACTAAGGGGCTTAGAAGTGAAAGCAGGCAGTGAGTGATGGGGGCAAGTAGTTGGTTCTAGGTATGTTAAAAATTATGAAAATTGTCTGCAAATTTGAACTTCTTGTTTTTTAGCTTTTCGGGAGAAAACTCTTTCAACTTCTTCGGGTGACTACCTCTCCCCAAATCCTACTGTGTGTAACCTCCCTAAGGCTACAGCCACATGGGGCTGCTGATTTTCAACCTGCTGCTTTCAACCCTTACCATTGGCAGTAGCCTCCTTCTTCTTTCACATCCAGAACCATTGTGTTTGCTCTGGTGGGAACACACTCTGCAGATTGTGTAGCAAAATTCAAAGTCTTGCATTGCTTTTGCTAAATCCGTCAACACAGTGGTTTCTGATGTAAACAGAAAAGGGAGGCTGCAGAAACTCAAATGCACCTATTGGCCTCCTGCATGGGTTGAGCCTGTATCATGCTCCAAGCCCTGCTGTTATTTTATTGTTGGTTTCCTATCCCAGTGGTGTGCTGTTGAGTGTTGGAAAATGAGATCTAGAGCAAAAATGTTTCCCATAAGAATGCCAAGTTTGTAAATATATTGTCATTCAATGGATTACAGAGGCAAAATATATGTCAGACTAGTTTACATTGCCCCATATTAATAGTGATATTCATTACATTTCCACCAGTGTCTACTTTAATTGTATTAGAAGGTAAAATTTTAATTTAACAATAGGATCTATGTGTGTTAAGTTTATTTCTGAATGCTATATGTAATAAACAGGGGTGTATGGATACCCCACCACAAAAAGTGTCAGGACCCCCACTTCATATTGTGCTGTTTTTATGGCTGTACCCATGCCAAGAAGGTTCCACACATGAATATACTGTATGCAGCAGTCTGAACAGGAGTAGGCAAAAAAGAGGCTGCCGAAGCCTCCATGGTACAGGTATAGATACAAGAATGAAGAAGAGTGGGGGTCCTTACCTAGTCCAGTCTCCCACTGATGTATAGTAGTTAAACCACTAATGCCAGTTATGCAGGTATTTAGACAAATGCTTCAGAGGAGTACAAATAGTATTACAGAAGATAACATGAATTGAAATAAAATCAGTTTGTGTTTATTTTTGAATAAATTAATTTTACATGTTTTTAGATTTATACACATTATAAAATAATATGCATCCTATTAACACTGTCACTACTGGCATCATCCAATACTTGCCCCATGTTTTCCTTCAGCTAACAAACAGATCAATTACAACAATATATATAATTCACATTTTTGAAATATCATATGTTTACAAACCCTGTTATCAAAAACCTGCTTCTGTATGATGGCACATTAGTTACACTTTTCTGCTATAAAATTAACCCTCACGTAAATACTGAATATTAATTCTATGGATTAATTAATTCCAGGGAAGAAGCATTTTGCACAAGAGTAGCCAAAATAAATAATTTGGATGGCAGTTGCTATACTATTTAACTTGTCGCATAAGCAACCCCTTCTAAATAACTTTGGGGCTCAAACTCTTTAAAGGGCAAGGGAAGTGTAAAATAGAATAAGGCTAGAAATGCTGTATTTTGTATACTAAACATAAACATGAACTTACTGCACCACAAGCCTAATCAAACAAATGATTTATGCTTTCAAAGTTGGCCACAGGGGGCTGTCATCTTGTAACTTTGCTATACATCTTTGCAAGACTAGACTACATACACATGCTCAGTGTGGTCTGGGCTTCTTAGGGCTCTTCCAGACGAAGAGATTGCAGGGAGATTTGTAGCCTGCGACAAATCGCCGCGTGTTTGGGGCAACAAATCTCCCTGCATCTCTTCCCCCAGTCTTGCGCCCGGTAAAGTCAAAGTCGCGTGCTCCTATTCACACGCGGAGCGGCGCTTTTGAAAATCGCGCGAAAATGCATTGGCGAGCGTTTTGCTAAAGCGCCGCGTGTGAATAGGCACACGCGACTTTAACTTAAGCGGGCGCAAGACTGGGGGAAGAGATGCAGGGAGATTTGTTGCTTCAAACACGCGGCGATTTGTAGCCTGCGACAAATCTCCCTGCAATCTCTTCGTCTGGAAGAGCCCTTAGGGATCATCATAAATGATCAAAAAACAAAGCTGCTTGAGTTCTGCATTTCTGGGAAGGCAGGGATTCCCCTTGCTGTTCATAATTATGATTGTTTCCCTGCCAGTAGTTAGGGACCATCTGACAATTCCTATCCACAGCACTAAATGAAGGGAGAATTTCACTGCATACAGTCCGTTTTTTTTTTATAAAAACGGTACACATTTTTTAATTAAAGTATATTGGAGATAGATTTCTTTTTCATTAAAGAAAGTAAAAATTGGATTTTATTTCTTTGCCTTTCCTTGCCCTTTAAAGCTTTCATGTTAGCTAAGGGACATTAATCAACCTCTGTTAAATGAAATCAGTAAGAGGTAGCATGCCCCAGTGAGTGAAAACAGAGGCTTAAATATTTTTTATATCCTTGAAAATGTGTTCCAGTAGAGACACCATTGAGAGTCAGCTTGGATATAAAAAAAATTCTGAGCAAATTACCTGTTATGATCAACCTTTAGTGCAATCTCACCAAAGATGGTCAACCAAAAGGGAAACAAGGCCAACTGTCTATCTGTATATATAAGTGGGGAAATGGGTCTGTCTGGAACTTCACAAGACGAGGGTAAGATATGATGTAAGTGTCATCATTACGTAGAACTCTTTTGTGGCAACTGACAGGTGACTGAATAACGGTGGCTATCGATGCACAGATGTTATCGTATAAGGCAAGACAACTGATATCTGCAAAAGATTTGTCAATTGAATAAGATGGAAATTTTAAGTTGCCTGAATATCGGCCAAACCTTAATTCTGAATTGTCAGCAATTAAAAAAACAATTATTTTGTGTCTACCACCTGTATATCTGACAATTTAGCTCTTAATATTAGTAGACAAAAGGAACAATCTTGCCTGCGACTTATGGTCACAGGAAAGATTGTTATTACAACCATTATTGCCACAGGATATATCCGTGTGTAACTATATATGTATGTTTAAGCATGTTGTTGTGCATACATGTAGACATTGGTGGTTCTTTAATCCTACAATAGAGGCACATTAATTAAAGGTTGAATTTCAAATTCATTTGAATTATTTTACTCGAACTCGAACTCGAACAAATATTACCAACCTGAAAACTTGAATCAAATTTGAATCTAATTCAACGAAACAAGTTTTTATTCCGAAAAAACTTGAATGTTATGAAGGCTACTAACAGCTTCAAAATGGTCACTGGACCTCTCCCATTGACTTATACATGAACTGGCAGGTTTTAGGTGGCAAATAGTTGAATTAGAATTTTTAAAGAGCCAAAACTTGATAAATCTCGAAATTAAAATTCGAATCGAGTTTCGATTAATCAATATTCGAATTTGAGAGAAAAATGTAATTTTAAATTTGATGCTTAATAAATCTGCTCCTAGGTATATCCATTTCGATATACAGGTGGAGGTTTTGCACTCATTCTTGGGTCTTTGAAATAAAACACTAGGTGGGGCCTGTGGTGAGACCAGATATATCCTAGATATGTATTTTTAAATATGTATCTGTGTTATATTTATTTATGGAGATAAGTTCTATATAAAAATTAAACAGAGCTGGAACAAGGGAACTGGAGAAAGATTCAAAATGGAGCAAAAACTCTTCTGGAGCAGAACTAAATACTTGAGAAAATGCCATTCTATGGTCTGGAACTGAACTCTAACACTATAGCTGCTGCCCTTACTGATACAGGAGTAATGGCACAATAGACTGGAAAAGAACTGCAACCATGCCATAGAACAGAATGTTCTTGCTTAATGGCAGTTAATTTGGCACCTGGAGTAACAGATTAAGCTATGACCAGTGATGTTCCTGTTCAGTTCTGTTTAGCACCAAATACCTAACTAGGTAATACTAAATCACATTTTTATTTGTCTTTTTTAACTGTTCATGAAGCTTGGTTACTACACGCTTAGCTGTTGATCTTCATTGCTCTTTATCTCACTAGGTATGATTTTGTAGAGATTGAAGACCCCAGTGATGGCACAATTCTTGGGCGCTGGTGTGGCTCTAGTGCAGTACCGAGCAAGCAAATATCAAAAGGGAATCAGATCAGAATACGCTTTGTATCCGATGAATATTTACCTTCGGAACCAGGATTCTGCATCCATTATACACTTCTCACACTGGTAAGTAAACAGCTTCTGCCAAGCTCAGCACATTGCAGTAATTATTAATCACTGTTATACTTGGGGTAATTTGATCTGGTCTCATACCGGGAAGAGGCCAAAAAAGTTAATGAAAGATAAACAGTTTTCTATGACAAGTAACTTATCCCTTACATGAAAACTAAAGACCGTATATATTCAGGTGGTAGATGTGTAGAATCTACCGGCAAGTGGGTTAAAAATGGTTGTAACTCAACTTAGGATGCGTATGCCTATATCTTCTTTTAGTAAAATGCATAATTAAATAAATCTTATCAATCAAATTCTGATCAATTAAAGGAACAAGTAATACCAAGAAATGAAAGTGTCTCAAAAGCACTACTATAGTTTACTGTATATAAGATGGGCATATAGAGAAAGGACATTTCCTATCTCCACAGGTTATCTATCTATAGGTGTACAGGGCTGCTCACATTCTGACAAATCATATGAAGACAATATACATGCTGACATGCCAAAAATATGTGTGTGTGTTTGTATGTTTCATAGTAAAAAATATAACAATAATAATTAATATTTTAAACACTGAAGTATTGTGATTCGTTTTGTGGTTGTGGTCATGGCAGTAAGAAAAGGAGTTATTATTGTTCAATATTTAAATAGCACAGACATTTTCAATGCACAAAATCTATGTGCTCTTCACTTGTACAGCATGTGGCAGTTCTAACCTGAAATGATGGAGAATAAGGTCTCAAATGATGAATTGGAGATTTTCTGTGAACTGTAGTTCTTACAGCTACAGTATATAAAAATAGTCACCACTTCAGAAATTATTGGCCTCTTTCACTGTGATTAGAGGTTGGCAGGAGGCCAAAAAGGATGTGGATATTGTTGAATTGTGTATGTAACCTAAATTTGTTCACACAGACACACTTTTGGAGAAAGGCTGAAATATATTACTTCTTCACTTTTTTCTGACGGTGACAAAGATTGTTTTTGTTACTAATAAAATACTGTCCACATCAGAGTTCCATCATGCTCTATTGTTTTCTTATGTTTTTGGCAATTAAAAATCTGTTGGTTCAATTACTAAAGCATGCAAAAAGCAAAAATCAGGCTCAATTTGTTGTGTGTGTGGGAATAAGAGAGCATACAGCATCAATAAGCTTTTCCATGTGGTTCAGTTGGGAACCCTGAAATTGCTGCTTGCTCAACACAGGAATAAAATACAAGACATGCAAGGCATGTGCTTTTATTTGTATGCCATGCTGGAGAATGCTACACCAATATTTCTTCCTAGCATTGTGCCTTGCTATCATAAATTTGCTCCATGCTTACTCTCATTTTCAGATTTCAGTTTAGAAATAGAGGTTAGTGTAAAGTTCAGTAAGTTAAAAAATGTTATGATATTGATGATACGATGGGCCAAACATCAATGGGGGTAATTTACTAAAAATCATTGTTTGATCTTTTCCATGAATCTCTAAAATTCTATATTTCTAAAAATGTTATCAAGTGTAAAAAATAGTGATGGGCGAAACGGGCGCGTTTCGCTTCGCCGAAAAATTCGCGAATTTCCAGAGAAATTCGCAATTTTTTTGCCAATTCGCGAAACAAGTCGCGCGTCATTTTTGACGCTCGTCGCGTCGTTTCCGACGCGTCGCGTTGTTTTTGGCGCGCGTCGTTTTCGGCGCGTCACGTCAAAAATGATGCGCGACTCGTTTTTGGCGGCGAATTTTTGGCGGCGAATTTTTCCTGGTGTTTCGCGAATAAATTCGCCCATCACTAGTGAAAAACATGAAAACCTCTAAGGCAAAAGTAAAAGTTGCCAAGGTGCTATAGAAGTCAATGGAATCTGCACTGATCCTATTAGACAGCTTTATATCAGTGCAGATTTTTAGGGTAAGGTCGCATTGGGAGATTCGGGGAGATGTACAGTAGTCCCTCAGCAACTAATTACCTCTTCTTTGTAGCGACTAATCTCCCCAAACTGCTTCTCCCAGTCTTCCGCCTGCTAGAATGAAAAATCGCCTGTGGCATTGCACTTCCGGTGCTTCGTTTAGTGATATTGCCTCACGAGGAAATTCAGGCGACTTCGGAAAATGAGGCTCCGCCAATGCTGTGCCTCAGGCAATTTTTCATTCTAGCAGGATGAGGACAGGGGGAAGCAGTTTGGGGAGATTAGTCGCCCCAAAGAAGAGGCGATAAGTTGCCGGGCAACTAAATCTCCCTGAATCTCCCAGTGTGACCTTACCCTTAGAGGTGTAAAGATTTTTTCTCCATTAGAAATTGTCTGAAAAACTCAAATTTGATTATTCATATTTTTTGGTGCATCGTTCATCACTTTCTTTTGATCGTACTTTTTGTATTCAGTTTTTTTAACAATTCTCATGACATTTGAAGTTTTAATTTGAAGTTTTAGGGGACCATTTATTAAAACTACACTTTTCATTATTAAAAATTCAAACAAACTCACATCAACGATCTGGCAACGATTCGGATAACAGGTTTCCAGATAACGAACCGCATACCTGTACAGTATAAAAATTATTTATATATAAAATTGTATTACAACTAAATAAATCATGGCACAGCAATGATATATCAGAAGTGGCTGTTCTTCTAATTACAGTATGATTCCTTCTAACAAGCTGCACCCTCCAATGGAGTAAGTTATGCAAGGTTTATGTGCAATATTCAATTTGAGGAGAAAAAAAGCTTTCTCTAATTAATTTCCAGTTTCCCCATTTCTTATAAAACTCTTTTTCACATGAAAACTTTATTGAAGACAAACAGGTGACATTAGGAAACAAAGAGGGTCATTTAGTGGGTGGGTCATGACACCAGTGGCTGCAGCTATGACACAGGAATTGGTAACTGGCTGTTCACCACGTCATTGTGACCAGGACAGCACTTATTTTGTAAGGGTGGCCACCTTTGCTAGGGCTGGAAAACAGGCAGGGCGGTGGGGCCGGTGACCTTTGACATCAGGGGTGGAGCTGGTGACCTCGGGGGGACTAATGATGTCAGGGGTGGGACTGGTGATGCCGGGGGCTGGACTGATAATGTAGCGACAAGTAATTGGCTGATCACCATGTCAATATTTTCAATGCCCAGTCCAGTTCTCCTAATTTGGACAGCCCTTCCAAATACTGGGCTGTCCTGGTGAAATATGGACAGGTGGCAACCTTATACTTGGGTCTAAATTGGACAGGTGGCTGACCCCTCTGCAGCCCTCCTATCCCGCTGCGCTCACCTTTTCAGCACTGGAGGGGGACCAGGGGTGGTAAATCTGGCTCCTAAAGTTATCAGGAGCTGCTTTTTTTTCTCAACCTGCATCATTGGTGCAGTGTCCCCTGGCAACCCAAGCAACAAGTGAATGATATACAATATAGGACAGCAAAAGAAAATAGGGATCTGAATAAAGGTATATGGAGATGGTGTGCAGGGTCAAATAGGTAAAAGATATACACTAAAAGAGAAAAGAAAGAAATAGGGTTGCCACCTGGCCAGTTTTTTATTGGCTTGGACGGTATTTTTGATGGCTAATCCCAATGTTATTAATAGGAAAAAAAGATAAATATATAGGAAGGCTGTTATTTTTTTTAAAAAAAGGTGGCAACCCTAGAAAGAAATGACCCATGAAACTGCACTGTCCCATATATCATATCAGAAAACTCAATAGTGATATATGGGATAAAACGTAACTTTGAATAAAATACATTAAGGTCCAGTTCTAAATAAAGTTAGTTAGAAAGTAGCGGGTTAGTTACTTAATGTAGTGTGTGGCTCCAGAGTAGTTTCTAATTCAGCCCCAATGATGAAGTCCTCCCCTTCAACCACCAGCATTACTCTCCCTTCCATCCATGTGGTTAGAGTCACTTGGTAGCGTATAATGTGAGTCAAGCGTGCGTTCAGGCTCATCAGTCTAACTGAATTGTGCCTCAGGCACCGCTGTATGCTGGTGCTGTATATCGGCTGAACTGATTTGTGCCTTGGGAACCAGCATTCGTGGGCTTTGTCTGGAGCCACACGCTACATTTAGTGATTAACTTGCTACTTTCTGTCAGTCTCCCCCCTGCCTTTACCTTGGTTTTAACTTTGTGATTTAGTACTGGACCTCTTGTTTAATGTATTTTATTAAAAGTTACGTTTTGTCCCATATACAACCATTGAGTTTTCGGATACGATAGATGGGATGTTGCAGTTTCATGGGACATTTCTTTCTTTTCTCTTTTTGTGTATATGATATACAATATATGCACCACACCTGAATTGAAGTTCATGCCTCATAGCCATTTTTTATGCTCTGATTTTTAATTTCTGTATTTGTGTATTTCGGTTTCAGCATGTGTAGGAGATGTACAACGTAAATATGTACACTTGGATGGAAGAATGTTTCTGCCTCGACCAGAGCCTTAGACTCCATAGACTATGCCAAACCAGAATCAGAGTCTTAGCAATTTGGTTTAGTAATAGATATATCATGCTAATTTCCATCTAGGTGATTCACATACTTACCAATAACTATTATAATGGTCCAGAGAGAAACATTTTTCTGGGGTATATGCATATCTGATATGGCCTGGGCTTAAAATAATTTTTTGCCAATTAAGAAAAAAAATAGATTTTTATCAAAATAAATGGGGATATTGCCTAATAATCACAGCTTTCCATTGCAGAACTGACCGCATACTAATCCTCACAGATCCAATATGTGATTTATTGGAACCAACTGGAAACCAAACATATTTTAGACTTAAGAATAATTGCTCCTTCACAATCAGAATCTTTGGTATCTAACAACAAACAGAAACTGGCTGTATACATCAATAAGTAAAGGTCTTTGGCCAAATATTTTTCCAGAAAAAAAAGATATATTACTTTGCAGATCATTTGCAAGATGTCCAAAACAGATACATCTTACGACAGTTAAATGGAGAAAGTTAAACAAAAAGGTATAGAGTTTCATATCTGTTGCACTTGGAGAAGCATACCTTGGGTATTAATAGTCTGGGGCTGGCAGGGACTATGATTGAATCTGTTAAACCTTGTGGCTTTTTATTTATTTATTTATTTTTAATGTTTGGAAAGTTCCATTTCATTGGCTGTGGCTTAAGCAATGTAATCGGCTCTAAGTATTTCTCGGCACAATAATTCTAATACATAATGCTACTCAAAAAGACAATAGCATTTACAGAATAATTGTATGACCTAGGTAGAGGAAGGGGATTAACCTTGTGTGATGATTTAACTAATACAGGTAATTTCTCTATCTCTCTCTATCTCTCTCTCTGTCTACAGGTATACTTTTAGGCCGCACATTTGTGGAGGGCAATGGTAAAAATTCACTTAATTACATTAGGCTGCCCATTGGCAGTATTGTCAAACAGTAGTACCTATAGAAATGTTTTTCATTTTATAAATTTGCTTGCATCTCAATCTTCTACAGTTGTGTGTAAATATTCTCTTGTTTTGAGGTAGCAAAACGTGCTGCTTTTAAGCCCACAATAGATCATGTACGGATGAAGCCACTTGGATTTGTGTGTGAAATGCGTCATGACTTGGGATAAACTGAAGACACTGCATTATCTAAAGTCATCTAAACTCATTTAAAGGACAGTAACATCAATTTTAAAGACAAATTGTTAGTATAGAATGAAAAAAATAACAAAGACACATGAAACTTTGAAATTGCTTCTGCTCCTCTTCAGAAAAGGCGATCTGGCAATCCATTGTGCGATGCTCGTTTTCTCCTCCCTGCCTTCCTTATAGAAGATAGCCAGGAAGGAGAAATGGAGCGCTGCATGATGGATCGTTACCCTGTCACCTTTTCTGAAGAGGAGCAGAAGTTGAGTTTCGTAAGTTATTTCTTAAAAAAAAACTGTACATTCTCCTTTCCCATGCTGTCTGCAATCTTGCATCTCAAACATGTTTTCTACATCTTCTCAATACTGCCTTTAAAACCACTTCCTACCTTACCCAAATTCTTCATTGTCTTTATTCTGACATATGTCTCATCAAGTGCTTCCTACTTATGTTATCCAATGTCTTGCCAGGACTATCTGCTGAGTGGAGGAGACAATTAATGACTCAAATATAAATGCTCTTTCTACAATTTTATTTTGCTTATGGATTCACTTCCCCTTCATTTGAATTTCATTGCGCTATGTAATTAACATCATCAATTTTCCTCTTTAATTATGTGGCCTCTTATTAAAAGAGATTTTGCTGAGTTTTGAAGCACACACTGTTTAACATGGACATTTAAATCATATTTTAGTTCAAGTGCATTGGATATCCAGTGATACATTCCATATTTCATTAGGGGTAAATTGTTTACATTGAGACATTTGTCTTTTCTGGGTATGAAGCCATAAAACATTCAAGACTTTTATGCGGCTTTATTAAAGAGGCCTGGAAACAATTACAGAGGCAAGTGATGTGTGTTTTTCATATATTCATAACTCCAGTGATTCATGGTCTGTGATGTGGTTAGTCATAGTTACATAGTAGCTGAGCTTAAAGATAGACATACAAATTCTGTGCTAAATGCACACAGAAGTAATTATAAAAATTGAGATAAAGACAAATAATTAATTTTCTTTTGAATATAAATACACATTGCAGTTTAGACAGTTTTGTCAATATTTCAAATTTGAGAAAGAAATAAAGAAACCATTTTTAAAAAAAAACAATTCATAGCATTGATATGCAGTTGTGCAAACGTCACAATTTTTTGACACACTGAATCCAGAAAGTGACTTTAATGAGATATATTTAGCATTTCTGTCACTGGAGCTTTCCAATCATTTAGAGGTATGAGATCTGTTATCCAACATGTTTAAGACCTGAGGTTTACTGAATAATGGATCTTTCTGTAATTTGGATATTCATACTTTTTTAAGTATGCTAAAAAAATTATTTAAACATTAAATAAACCCACTAGCATTGTTTTACCTTCAATAAGGATTAATTATGTATATATTGGCTGGGATCAGGTACAAGGTGCTCTTTTATGCTTTATTATTAGGGAGAAAAAAGAAAAACATTATCAAAATGTTATTTAATTATTTAATATTATTTAATTAAAACCGAGACTATAGGAGATGGCCTTCCTGATAACGGATCTCATACCTGTACCTTTTTTGTTTTAACCATGCAATAATCAAAAATTAAAAGGGACAGACAGATCTATCTTAGATTGACAGTTGTTTTTCTAAAGTAAACTTTTATCTAAAAAACTCATGTATTTTTTAAAAAACTTGTTCTTTCACAATGTGGTATGGTTACTGAGATTGACTTGTTGCTGAATTTATTATTCCAGTAGCAAACATTAATGTGTTTTCTTCTGAAGGAGTTTCACAATCCCTAGACATATTATGTAACAGCTTCCATTATTTCATTGTTTACTCCAATGATTGCAATCCAAAAGGGCAATCATTTCCATTTTCTTCCTACTCAAAATCCCTTCTCTCATTAATTTGGAAGAAATGTGTGTGTGAATGTATATATCACAGAAAACTATCACTGCTACTATATCCACTGTGTAGTTCTTATGATTATAACGAAAAGCTAATGTTTACTAATGAGAGAATAATAGGTACACTTATAGGTTGCCATGGTTTTAGGGCCTGTTTATTAATCTGTGTAAAGAACAGAAATCATTTACCCCGCACACATTCCTATGTGCCTGACATCACTGTTTAAAAAAAAAAAAAACATTTTTATCAAACTGTATTGCTTAAACTGTATTTTACACCTTTTTATACTTGTATTATAAGCCAAAAATGGAGTGACTGGATGTCTAACATTAAAGGTCAAAGGAAGAAATTCAGACACTTTGGGTGAAAAATGCGGGGAAGTTCCCCTGCTGTTTATTCAGTCGAGTGATGTAACGTTTCGGGGGCGTGCCCCTTCGTCAGACATTCTTTCACTAACATTAAAGGTCGCCATAGAAGCACAGAAAATGTGCATGTATGGTGTAAAACAAGTTGATATCGGCAGAAGACTTGGATATCAGTCGGCTGGTCGATCGGGCTGGATGGAAAATTTTGATCTGGGGTCTTTGAAGGCTCCCTTCACACCGCCCATTGTCCTGAATTGTCAAATACAGGTAGAATTCTATTGTTTCTACCTGTATATCTGATGATTCAGCTCTACAAGTGTCTATTGAAACGAACAATCTTTCTTGGAAAGATCTTTTCCAAGAAAGATCGTAATTGTAACGTCTATGGCCACCATAAAGGAGAAGTCTACCCTCCCGGAGCAAAACCCATCCCAACCAGGCCTGGACTGGCAATCTGTGGGTTCTGGCAAATGCCAGAGGGGCTGCTATAAGATGCCATAGAAAGTCAGTATTTAGTCGGCTGGTGGGGGCTGATTGAGCCTCTGTGTACCTGAAATGCCGGGGCCTATTTTGATTCTCAGTCCGGACCTGCTCCCCACCTCCAACCTATAGGCCTCTCCCCCTGGCTCTACTGCCCATGTGCCAAAAATCACGAAAATTGAATCAGAAACTGAACCGGTAAATGATCCTATTGTGCATGCGCCACCAAGCTCCGATGGATCGAGGAAGAAGAAGGCTGGGGAGAAGATAGCGCCTGCAAACTCTATGAACAGGACCTGTGCCGAGGGGTAAGTAGCAACTTAGGGGCATTTTCCAGGGGGAAGGGGGACCTACAGTGGGGGGGGGGTTTGCACTGGGAGGGTAGACTTCTCCTTTAAGCCAGAACACCACTTCCACTGATTGGTTACCAGGCAGTAACCAATCAGTAACTTGAGGGGGTACCATACCTGTTTGCTTTTGAATCTGAGCTGAATGTTGTGAATCAATTGCAAACTCACTGAACAGTTATGTCCCGTGTGGGCCCACCTTCAAGTCACTGACTTATTCAGAGCTGAAAAGCAGGAAGATGTGTTCTGTTCTGTTATTCTAGACATCCAGTCACTCCAGCCTTTATAGGCTGGTACAACAAGTTCAGTGTATAAAATATGGCATATTCATTTTTAGGGTTTAGTTCGCCTTTAAACATTGCTGCAATTGGAGTGAAAAAAGGGGAGGGATGCACTATGTGGTGAGCAAAACAAGCCTCTCTCACAACTACAAGCCACACCCATTGCTATAAAGAGCCTCATGCACCAATACTTTCTGGTTTTAAAGCCATTTTCCTATTTACTTTTTTTGGTATTTCCTTCTAATGAACAGTTTGATGACCAGTATGCATAGATTTATGTATGTGACCTGAAGGGACCCCAAAATAAAAATTGTGCATAAGACTTTTCTTGGCTGCCAAATCAGCTTCTGCAAACACAGCACCTTTTCTTTATATTGTGTGTCATAACATAGCACAACCCCATCATATTATATATTACCCAAAATGAATCCATACAGAGAGCAGGAAGAAGTGTACTGTTATATTTTGCTAGACATCCAGTCACTCCATCCTTTATATATGCATTTTTGACTAAATATATTAGAAACGTTTTTTTATTTTGCACAGCCAATCTATTTACCCAGTATAATTTTTACACTGAACTGCTCCTTTAAAGGTGAACCAAATCCAAAAAATGAATATGGTTAAAAATGCTATGCTGTATATAATGAACTTGATGAACCAGGGTAAATTTCAGCTTCTCATAGACAGTACAGATACAGTCCCTTGGATTTGTAAGTTAAATGCGTCGTGACTCAGGGCTAATTGAAGAAACTGTGTTATCTAAAGTTATCTTAACTCATTTAATGCATTTAACCTTTTCATTAGCATACCAAAGCACCATTGTTTTCAATGCTGAACTCTTTAATTGGATGGGATGCTGTGACACAATATTCTGTGCTAAGTGGGATAAATGAGATAAATGAGTTAAGTCACGACGCATTTAATTTACAATCCAAAGTGACTGCATCTGTATTTCAGGGGCTGCTGCAGCCTGAGACAGCAGCCCCGATGCGCCCCCTCCCACTCCACGCTTCTAACTTGTAGCGTCGGAGTGGGTGGAGGAGGGGCTACAGGAGGGGCTCACTGCACTAGAAAAGCCAAATTTCCATTTAAAAAATGGAAATTCGGCTCTTAAAGTTACCAGAGGCGGCTTTTTGCTGCCCCTGGTAACTGGGCGCTTCATGCCACCTGAGGCAAGGCTCTCACCTCTCATAGCAGTGGTGATCCAGGACTTCAAACTTGTCACAAGGGGTCACCATCTTGGAAAGTGCTCAGTGGATTTTGAGCAGCTGTTGAGAAGTTAATCTTAGGGGTTGACGTAAATTTACAAGCAGGAAATAAGGTTGGCCTGTAATCAGGGCTGGAACTAGGGGTAGGCAGCAGAGGAACCTGCCTAGGGCTCAAGATGTGGGGGTGCTGAGCAGGTACCTGTTCAAAAGTCTTCTGCCTACCCCTTGTCGGGTGGTTCGCTCAACTGCTGCACTCCCCTCCCTCCTCTTTCCTCCCTTCCATCACTCCCTCTGTCACTCCCCTTACCTCCCTCCCCACACTTGCCCTTCGTTACTCACCCCTCCCTCCCTTCTCTTGTAATGGCACATGGGCACAAGCGAGTGCACACACATGGGGGAGGGGGTAGCCAACCGGGTGCCTGGGGTACCCTTTCGGAACGACCCTGTCTGTAAAATAAGCTGATGCTACGGGGCTGATTATTAAAATAGTTTCACTGGTTTCTGTGCTGTCATGTACTGTAGTAATTATCTGTATTAATTACTAATCAGCCTTATACTGGGATATTTCTATTCTATGTGTACTGTATATTGTGAGCGGGTCCCTAAGCTCAGTAAGTGACAGCAGCACAGAGCATGTGAATCGGTGAATCAGCAGAAAAGAAGATGGGGAGCTACTGGGGCATCTACTGGGGAGACACAGATCTTTACTGCTAAAGGGTTGTGGTTGCCTTCGGCTGGTACAGAAGCACAAAACATAATGTACAAAATTTCTAGCTACTTCTTTAAATAGGCTTTAGTTCTCTTTTAAAGAACAAAGAAAAGATGTGTTATTGGGGTGTCAGTATGTTAAAGGGTAATGAACCCCCCCCGGCGCTAACTTTAACCCCCCCACCCCCTGTAGGGACTTAGGGGCAATAGCCCGGGAGGAGAGGTAGGCTGAGGGGGAGGAGGGAGGGTGGCCTACAGGGGGTTTGGGGGGTTTGAGTTAGCGCCTGGGGGTTTCATTCCCCCTTAAGCACCCACCAGTAACTGTAATTGCTAACCCAAGGCTAGTACTATTCAACTCAACTCCCAAATGTCTGGGGTTTGGATTATGTGATTATAACCACAAGGAGTGCCTAACAAAACAGAGCAGAGGAGTAAACGTTATTAAGAGTAACTATGATAAGCAGCTTATGATACAACTTTTTGCAGTTGGTGTCTGGTCTCGGATTCTCAAAGTGTATATAGAATAGTGTATAAACCATAAAGCAAGACAGGGTTTCTGTGGTTTCCCAGATAGGATATAGTAATAGCCATATGGGTATAATAAAGTTTGTTCCTAGTGTGTAAACAGTGGCAATAATGTTTCCAGCAGCAACATCTGTATTTTCCAAAACTATACAGCTTTACTCATTTTTAGGCAAAGGTAAATACTTTCCTATTCTAGTGACAGAATTTGGTAACTGGACACCTAGAAAAACAATATATACAGTATGTATACATTAACCCATGCTACATACTGTATATAAATGTAAACTAAACTAACACTATTTAGTATAAACATTGCGCTTGGTCTGAAAAGTTCTTTGTTTTAAATATGTTATTTAGTTTCATTGAAAGCATTTCATTTCATTCTTTTCCAGCTCTCAAAATGCCTGTAAAAAACACTTTTGGCAGAGCTATGTAGCAACAAAAAAAAAAGTGAGAATGTTTAAGTTGTTCCAGGGCATGCCTGTGCATTTGTAGAGGCTACTGTGAGTTGCTCCTGTCTGCATGCCTTGTCTGCTACTTAAGATGTTTAAAATGCACATTATGGGGCCGATGTACTAAATTCACGTGAAGGATTCGAAGTTCGATCGAATTTCGAACGAAGGATTTCTTTGTTTCTTCGAATATGTGAATTTTGGCATATTCGATCATAGGGAATGGTCAAACGATCGAATACATTCGAATAGAGTCGAATGGACGAATATTCGATCATTCGATCAATGAAGGATTTGATTTTTTAAGTTTATTCGATTGCCTACTTTGGCAGATTGGACCTACCGAATTGCAATAGAAGCCTATGGGAGCACTCCCATAGGCTTCTGAGACTAAGTCCTGATCGAATAGGATTCGTACGATCGAAGTGTTCGATCGTACAAATCATTCGAACGATCGAATGATTTCTTCGTTCAGTCGAATGATTTATTCGACTGATCGAATAGGTTTGTATTCGATCGTCGAATGATTGAATATCGAATAAAAGGTAGCCTAGAACTATTCGATTAACATTTGAAAATCGAATGCTAGTAAAATATCGAATAGAAACTAATTATTTTTGGGGAATAATAGTAAATTTGCCCCTATGTGTATAAATGTGCAACATGGCCCTTTCTATTAAAGTGGTTACTTTTAGTTATGGGCGAATTTGCGGCAAATTCCTGCGATTGACAAAATGGCAGGAAAATTTTGCCTGGTGAAAATTTGCTGGTATCTCGTTTTGGATGCCGGCATTTTGTGAATGTTTCGCCGTTTTGCAAAGAAATTCACAAAAAAATAGGCAAAGCTAAACTCCACAGATTCGCCCATCACTAGTTCTTTGTTGAAGTCGATGTCCTTCGCTAGCGAAATTTATCCAGGGACACTGTTAGTGAATCTGCAAAGTTGCTAATTGACGCTTTGCACTTTAGTGAATTTGCACTGTATAGATAGTCCCATTTCCTGGTTTTCATTACAGTAATACCTCTTCTTTGGTGTTTATCCCCTAGATTGGTATGTAAGAGGTGAAAGGGTTAAATATTTAACCAAAAAAGAAATTAAGAAAAATATCTTGGAATGCGTATATATTCTGTAGTATTTTGCAGCTGCTTCTAAGATATAATATGTTAAAAAGCCTGGCAGCTACAAACCTCCATGGCAATCATATTACATTAAAATTTTTAAAAAATGTTCAAAAATTAAATATACTCTGTGTACTTCATGGTTTCATTTCTATTTGTTCTCTTTAAAACATAAAGGTTGTAAGTAGTGATGTGCGAATTCGCCTGGGTCAAATTCCCGGGATTCGCCCCAGTCGAATCCCACAAAAATTTGAATAGGGAAAATTCGCCGGTATCAAAAAAATGAAATGCTCGCATCCAAAACGAGACACATTCCAGTTTTCGATGCAGTACACCAACGCAAATGTGCCCCGGCATCCTGAACGAGACGCGCGAGTCCAAAACGAGAAACCGCGTTTCGCGAATTTTTCACTGCCACAGATTCACCCAACACTAGTTGTAAGTACTGTAATAGTATTTTATGAAGAGAATATTCTGCTTTAGACGTTGGATATAAACTACTAAAGTATACTGTATGGCTAAAATAGTTACTCTTCCCCACAATCCAGCAGTATCAATGCACCAAATATCATGATGACCAGACCAGGATTCCATTCTATGGCACCAAATTTGCCCAACAGAAAACTTTATTTCATCAGTTCCAGTAGTTTTCACATACAGGGAGTGCCTGGGCTCTCTGTTTGAATGCCTGGCAGTGGCTCAGCCTGGCAGTCAATGAGTAGAAAACGAATGAGTAATTAATAATAAACCATGCTCAAATAAGTTTCTTTTTTTGTTTATGGTATAATGATATGTATTGTGCAGTACAGGGGGATGGGATCTGTTATCCAGAAACCCTTTTTCAAGAAAGTTCTGAATTATGGAATGAACATCTCCCATAGACTCCATTTTATCCAAATAATCCACTTTTTTAAAAATGATTTCTTTTTTCTCTGTAATAATACAGGTATGGGACCCATAATCCAGAAAGCTACGAATTACAGAATGACCATCTCCCATAGACTCCATTTTATCTAAATAAGCCACATTTTTAAAATAATTTCCTTTTTCTCTGTAATAATAAAACTGTATCTTGTACTTGATCCAATCTAAGATATAATTAATCCTTAAAGGGGTTGTTCACCTTTGAGATAACTTTTAGTATGATGTAGAGAGTGATATTCTGAGACAATTTGCAATTGGTTTTCATTTTTTATTATTTGTGGTTTTTGAGTTATTTAGCTTTTTATTCAGCAGCTCTTCGATTTCAATTTCAAGCAATCTGGTAACTAGGGCCCAAATAACCCTAGCAACCATGCACTGATTTGAATAAGAGACAGGAATAGTAGAGTGTCTGAATAGAAGGACCAGCAATAAAAAGTAGCAATAACAATACATATGTAGCCTTACAGAGCATTTGTTTTTCTACAAGGGGACGGCGACGCCCATTTGAAAGCTGCAAAGGACCACAAGAAAAAGACAAATAACTATAAAACTATAAATAATGAAAACCAATTCAAAAGTTGCTTAGAATTGGCTGTTGTCTAACATAATAAAAGTTACCTTAAAGGTGAACCACCCCTTTAAGGAAAGCAGAATGGGCCTATTGGGTTCATGTAATGTTTATATAATTTTATAGTAGATGTAAGGTATGAAGATCCACATTACAGAAAGATCCATCATCCGGACAGCCCCAGATCCTCTGCATTCTGGATAACAGGTCCTATACCAGTAAAACAGTAGCTTGTACTTGATTCAAACTAAGATATAATTAATCCTTATTGGAAGCAAAGCCAGCCTATTGGGTTTATTTAATGTTTACATAATTGTCTAGTAGAAGGTATGAAGAACCAAATTACAAAAAGATCCATTATCTAGAAAACCCCACGCCTGAGCATACTGGTAGCAGGTACCATACCTGTATGCGTAATTTAATTTATGCAAAACATTTTGAATTAGTGAAAAACATACCAGGCTATTTCAATTCCACTTTATTTCCATTTGATGCTGAATTTTAGTTGAACATGGACTAAATTTAGAATCTTATTTTTGAAAAGCTATGGAGCTTATGCAAATAGCTGAACAGAGCATTTATCCATATGTTGCAACTGACAGACCGTGGAAAGAAATGAACGTTGCATAATTACCTCATTAAAATAAATATTTCCCTGCTCCAAATGTTTATAAGGCAGCAACTTTCTATTAGTAGAGAAAATAGAAAATGCACATATACCCATTGGACCTTCTATTTGTTTATTGAAGCCACTGTATTTCAATGTGCCACAGTTTTGTTTTCAAAATCGGAATTTCTGTTAATGCAACACATAATTTAATAAAATAAGTGACTTTTTCATTGTACAGCTATGCCCTGAATCAGAGCTATTTTTTAGCAAGATTCGGATTCAGATGAATCCAAAAGTGTGGCCGAACTGGATCCAAACCCTATATAAGTGAACAAAAAATCAGTTTAGGCACACAGGTGCCCTTTTTTTAGATTTGGTTTGGTATTCGGCTAAATAATAAATAAATAATCATAAATGGATTCAGCCATGCCTAAAAAGCAAGGTTTGGTGCACCCCAATGATGTATATGATCCTTTATCTGGAATCCTATTATCCAGAAAGCTCAGAATTATAGGATAGTAAGCTCTCATAGGGGGAAATTCACTAAAGAACACTAGCGAATTTTCGCTAGCGAAGTAGATAGACTAGCACAACTTTGCACCCTTACGCCAGGCGA
>CM044432.1:41589608-41604100 GCA_024363595.1 Xenopus borealis
TGTTGTTATGCCTTCTGAGAATCTCTGATATACTGGCAATCAGAGTAGTTTAAGTTTTCTAGTGATATCATTTCTGTACAAATCAAAAATATAAAGTTTCTTTGGTGCCATCAATTCCCTAGTTTTTGATATACATTAATTGCATACAATTTTATAAAGAACATTTGTGAATAATTATAGGGTACCGTTTCCAATGGATTAGAATTATTATAATAGCTAGTGGTGGGGACCAGAATCTGGATAATGTCATTTCATGTATTCAGCTTGTGGAGTTAAATAACAGATTTATTGTTTTCTTTAAAGGTACATTTGGGACCAATTCACATCCCTCTCTTTCCTGCATAATTTCTATTTCACTACAGATGGGTATTGTAATGTGAATTTACTGAAAATTCTGCTAATTCCTTACATCAGACCGAATTTTATAGAGTATGACAAATAATATCCTGGGAATCTGCCAGCTAGAATTCTTTGCATAAATTGATTATTACATTACCTGCTGTGACTGGTGGTTCCTAAGTGAGTAACAGGGGGGGTTGTGCTTTTTTTTACAAAGATTAAATTTTTTTTTGTCTTTTCACAGTTGTGGATCTGAATTTGCTAAAAGAAGAAGTCAGATTGTATAGCTGCACCCCAAGGAACTTTTCAGTGTTTTTAAGGGAAGAACTGAAGCGGACTGATGCAATTTTCTGGCCCAGTTGCCTCTTAGTGAAGCGCTGTGGAGGAAACTGTGCGTGCTGCAATCATGTATGCAGCGAGTGCCACTGTATGCCTACTAAAGTCACCAAAAAGTACCATGAGGTATTTTCATTAAAATTTTATTTTTATGTTCATTTTATTTTTTTAAATAAACTTATCTCATACTCACTATTTTATTTTTTTTTGGGGTCTGGCATTCCAATTTGTGAGAAAATCTATTTCTATGGCATTAAAGGATAGTTCACCTTAAAATTAGGGATGCACACAATCCTGGATCCTATTTCGAACTGCATCTGAGACTTAACCAGCTGATAACATATCCCTCTGCAGAGGCAAAATATCAGTAAATTAATAATATTTTTTTCAAGCATTATTCTACATTGCTTAAGGATAACACATTGTTTAAAAGAATGAATATAAATAAGTTGCCTACAAATTGTAGACTGGGTTTGCAAAAATACAATTGAAATCAATCACAGCTCCATCAACACTTGTATTTTCAAAAGTTAACCAGAAATTTTGATTGCAGCCCCCTTGTTATGTCCCCCCCCTGTGGGACAATAAAAAAAAGCATAATCTGTAGGGAATACATGCCAATATTCAATAGCTTTTAGTAAAAAGTATTGATGGGCGAATTCGCTGCGCATTCACGAGTTGCGCGTCGTTTTTGACGCGACGCGCATCTGAAACGACGCGACGCGCGTCAAAAACGACACGCGACTCGTTTCGCAAAGTTTTTCGCCAATTCTCGAATTTCGCAAATTTTTTGGCGAAGCAAAACAGGTGAGATTCGCCCATCAGTCACTAGTAAAAAGTGCTCAAATATTTTTCAATTCATAAATGCAAGAAAATATGTTATTTAATTAGAGTCCTTCTCTGCTTGAATGACAAATTTTTTACATTATCCTAATGTTTTTTTTTTATATTGCACCATAGTCTCCTTCAGTGTAAGGGGATACTAATACAAGACATAACAGTTATGGGATCCGTTATCCAGAAACCTGTTATCCAGAAACCCGTTATCCAGAAAACTCCCTTAGACTCTATTTTAATTAAATAAATACATTTTTAAAAAAATATTTCTTTTTTCTCTGTACTGATCAAACAATACATTGTGCTTGGCCCCAGCTAATATATAATTAATCCCAACTGGACACAAAACAATCCTATTGGGTTTAACTAAGGTTAAAATATTTTTTAGTAGCCTTAAGGTATGGAGATCCAAATTATAGAAAGACCCCTTATCTGGAAAACCCCAGGTCCCAATCATTCTAAATAGGTCATGTTGGATAAGTTAGTGCATAGCAAAAACTGGAAAACCAGTAATGTGTGTATGTGTTTGTGTATGTGAATAAAAAGTAGGGGTTATAGGATGTTCAAGTTGCTGAGAGCTTAGTGACTGAAGGCCTGCAAGACTTTGAAAGTGCCTAATGGAATGGGAGGTGGAGGTTCATAGGATGAATGCTGATTGCTGAACAGGAAAAGTCTTGAAGGAGGGCAGAAGTGTGATGTAGTTTATAACTTTATTAAAGTGGTGTGACATTGTTGAGTGAATGAGTGTAGAGTCAAGAAGCTTAAAGGTTCTCAGTACTAACAGGAACAATAAACACTTTTGATGAGTACTTGAACTCACATAAGGTATGAAGAACTGAGGTATATAGAATCCAGAAGGTGTGCTTTGCAGTGGTGCATAGTATTGTACATATATTACAATAGCTTTTATGTGTATACAAAACATTACTAAGCTAAATTGTGGATTTAGATAAACTTATGGATTTCTGTTTACACTCCTTTTAGGTTCTTCAGTTGAAGCAAAGGATTGGGATGAAAACACTTCAAAAATCTTTGGCAGATGTCCCTTTGGAACATCATGAAGAATGTGCTTGTATGTGCAAGGGTAAAACTGAAGGATAAATCAAGTTAGAGATGCATTTTTATAGAACATACAGCAGCAACCTGTTTAAGGAAGAACATTGGTTTACACTGTAAATTTGGAAACCTGACTTCGATCCTTGCAAATTCATAGAAGCAATGTCCTAGGAGAAGGAACTCTAGTTGCCTCCACCTCAGAATGCTTCTAAAAGGTTTTTGATACCCAGATGTGCCAGTGGGTATAGCTGATGGGACTTTTATATTAATACAAAAAAAGTTGCACACCCTAAAAAGAGAAAGACTTGCAGATGGGTAAAAGCTTCACATGACATCATGTTTTAACAGCTATGAAAATCCAAACTGGTTTGCATGAACTATTCTTGCTCGTATGCTTCCTATTTTGGAAGCAGGTACACTTATGAATAAGAACACTGAGACTTTCCCTTCTGAACCATCTTGTGCTCATCATTTGAACTTTGCTCATGCAGTGTGTATGGACCAATACGAAAGCCCACTACCAAAACAAAAACAGTTGTCATTTTCAATTAAAAAAAAAATCTAGTTTTTTTTTCCTGCTCATTTTGTACATTTTATACTCTTTGGACATTATATGTATTCACATTTCTTATTGTCTTAAGTTTATCTATTTTTACCTAGGGTATTTAATGTGCTGCCTTTTTAAGCTTTTGTGTAGTTTAAAAATTCTACCTTGAGTTATAGAACCCATTGGAATGATGGTCAAACGTCATTATTTGTATATGGTGCTAAACAGTGAAGTGATCTGAGTTTTCAAGTTTTAAGAGTAAAATGTCATATACAAAGAATATATTGGTACTGAACTGCTTCTCACAATACTCTTAAATGTATAATATTAACTTAATTATGGGTTTTTGAAGAACTTTTTTGTTTTAGTAACATATAAATATAATTTTGATTTGGTCTATTGTTATGTGTCTCTAATTTTTTAAATAAATTGGTTAGTACAATGTACAATGGAGCTCATTAAAACATAGTTGGAAAGGTTGGCAGATTCTTTAAGTATGGAGGGCAATGTTACTAGTCCACATTTTTTAAAATAAAGTTATTATTAGGAAAACCTAGGGGCAGATTTATCAAGGGTTGAAGTGAACATTTTAATGAAAAAAATCGAATTTCAAAGTAATTTTTGGGTACTTCAACTATCGTACAGGCCAAAATTTGATTTGAATTTAAAAATTTGACCATTCGAAAATCGAAGTACTATCTCTTTAAAGAAATCGAATTCAACCCTTTGCTACCTTAAACCTGCTGAATTGCTGTTTTAGCCTATGGAGGACCTCCTAGAACTTAAAGGTGAAAATCTTTGAATCGAACGATTCAAAAATTTTTATTAGATCCAAAAGGACCTATTCAATAGAAAATGGTCAATTTTCAATAGAAAAAACACTTTGAAAAATATCCGATTTTTTCACTTCGAAGTTTGACCCTTGATAAATCTGCCCCCTATTCTTGAAGTAAATTGAAAATGTTATCTTTTCAATAAAAATGTTATAAAATTTAGAAATTCTAAATATCATTAATAATTTATGGTGAGGTTTACCTAAGAATCAATTTTTTTTTTTCTTATTACATAAACTTTAAATTACATATTTATCAGGGATGATCTGAATTAGGCCAAATGCCCAGCATTTTCCAATAATTTGGATTGTGCCAAACCTGAGCACCTGGACAAACCCAGGGCCTTAACAAGTGGTAGACACAATAGACAGCTGACTATTATTAAAAAAAAAAACATAGTTACTCTGCTCCCACTAGATAGTAGTAGTTGTTGCCTCTGCCATGGGTGGGTGGATCACTAAAGTGAGAGATGGGTCAAAATACATGCCTTGGGATGCGCTTGACTTTAGACACTTAGATGATTGTAAGGTAATTTTTTTCCATATACTGCAATCTTTTTTAAAAAATTGCCAATTTCAACAAGGTTACGTTTGATGTACAGTGATTTTGGTATTGAGTCTTAAAATTGTCGATCCCTAATATTTAAAAGAGGGTCCAAAGGAAAAGAAAATATTCTACCATTTAATTAATGTATTTAGGCATTTGGAATATTTCTGAATCAAGTGTGTGAAGTAGCATTTTCTTCTGGCTGCTAGGCTGAAAAAAATACTCTAGCACAAAAACTAAGAAATAACTATTAACCTATAAAATTTACATACAGATGAAGCCACTTTGGTTTGTGTGCTTGACACAGAATAACTAAACCCAGATATCCCACGTATCCCATTTAACACAGAAAAGTGCATCACAGCATTCCCAAGCATTCACTGAACAATGGTGCTTTGGTATGCTAATGAAAAGGTTAAATCTTTCTTCAGTTAATCCCGAGTCATGAATTAACACACAAATCCAAGTGGCTACATGTATGCGTTTGGAAATTGATAGGTACAGAAAAGCATTAGCATAATTCTAATACCTTTTCTAATGAGTAAATCATGATTTGGTTAGGTGCATATACATCTCAAGGTGCTGCCCTTTACTTTATAACTATGCACTGCATCCTCTCAGATACGAAAGTAATTATAAGAGTATGGAATGGGAAGAAAGCATTTGAGGGTTTGTTAACTAACAACGGAACAAGGTTAAAACTTCAAAACACAGGTTCAAGCTGCCATGTTTTTCATCCTTGGTATCTTACTCGGCCATTGGTGCTTCTGGTCAAATGTCTATTCACTCCAAAACATGGCCAGAACTAGGTGTTGGCAGAAGTGGCACATTCCTAGAGTGGAAAGGTGAAGGGGTGACAAACAAGTACTTCCTCTCCCTGGCTGACCCTAGTTCCTGAAGAGGATGCCTCCCCCTCATGCCGTCTATCACCACTGTAACGAGCAAGCCCATACTTATGCATGTGCACTTGGGGGTCAGGGTCATGAGTGCGTTCTGCCTTGGGCATGCCAGAAACTTGACCCAGCCTTGCTCCAGAATGTGTATGCAAGAGGTGTAGGCACGGAGAGGAACATAGGTGGCCATAGACATGGATGTTATGGAAGACTAATGGGTGCAAGACATAAAGGAGCCCTGTACTTACTTCCTGCCCTATGAAAAGAAAAGGGCAGGCTTGCACATTCCACCACTGGGCTCTGTATGTCATCCTGGAGTTTTAAAATGTCTTAGAGTTTTTTTTTTTACTTTTGTTATGTGATTATGCAGAGGTCAGTTAATATATTTCTATATACAGTACATTGAATAAAGACTTTGTACAAATGATAACAAACAGGAAAATGAAGTCTTGTAAAATTCACTGCATGCATGCAAATGCCTTTTCCCCCATAATTCCTTCATAATTGGAGGTGTTGACAAAACTGAATGCAACACAACTTGTACATGTTTATCAATGCATCCATGTGGTTAAATTGAGAGCAAGTAGTGTTTGCAATTTGTTAAGTCATTGCATGTGTATTGTATAATTTCAAACAGGGAGATGTATTCAGTGCTGGAAATGCTGTTAGCAATTCTCTAGATGCGAGATAGTTGCAACTGCAGATGAAGAATGTAAAAAGAGCCATGTAAATACTGTCTCCTCAAAGAACGTAACATGTTGCCTCCACAACGCTCCCTTGGGTCCTTGTGCCTTATACCTTGTACCTTACTCTGCAAAATTTAAATAGCATTTTAAAATAAAAATGTGTATTAAGGAACTTGTGCACTTGCAATTTTAATGAGTGGAATGCAAAGCAAATAGAAATTGAACCTACCACCCTGCAGCCAAATAATAGATTGTTATTTCATTCAACAGGAAATATGCCACAAGACACAGATGCATGCAAATCATTGAAGTTTAAAAAACACCTGAATGGAACAGACCAAGTGTAAACACTGATTGGCACAGTTTTTTCAAGTTTGTCCATGTAAGCTTGCAATTTTGGATCCTGAGCACATGCTCAGTATGCTCAGGATAGCTGTTAAGAAGCTATCCTTTGGGGTTGTTGGAAATAATCAAGCAGAAAATGAGGTTCATCTTTATAGAAGCTGATGCTACAGGGCTGATTATTACATTCAGATGTAGAGTGCTCTGGGTGTAGGCATCATTTTGATGGCAGGTGTCATAAACAACAATCACAACAAAACTCTTCATAATTGTGTCGAAGTGCAAGCACTGTTGCATGTGCTTTACCAAAATGTCCGGAATTGCTACCGTTGGGTAAGAAAAACCATAGTGTTTGTCCAAAACTGCACATTGTATTCTTAACTCTAAGGGGCATATTTACTATTGGTCGAATTCGATGGTGAATTTACCCTCGAATTGTGGTCGAATTGAAATTCTTCGAATTGAAAGATTTTACCGCAATTCGATCGATCGAACGATTGAAAAGAAATAATTTGATTGATCAATTCGAACAATTTTAACCATTTGCCAAAAAAAGAGATGCGCGTAAAAAAATGCGGTGCACGTCGAAAATGAAAAGACAAAAAACGCGACTCTTTTCGTGAGTTTTTCACCAAAATTCGAACATTTTTCAGTGAAATGGGATAGATTCACCCATCACTATATGTCAGTAGTATAGTTAATGGGTTGGAATGTAATCATGCTCAAACAAAAACAGATACTGGCTTCTAATGTGGCCTTTCTGGACTAAATTTGTAGTTACTGAGTTTTCCACCTGATGTTCACTCAGTGCTGCCGAGTTATCAGTCAACCAATGTATGTTGTTTATGGGCCACAGCACTGCACAGCTGTTCCAGGGAGGTTTGTGAGAGAACACATCTATTTTTATGCACACTCTCCATTTTTGCACTTATGCCTTATACAAAATTCACTTATATTTTCTCTTTATTATATCATAATACAAAATACAATTATGGTATTGTATCCAGCATTTTAATATAGCAGTTGGGGACAGCCAATGTCTTTCCATCATAACAGCTGAGGCAAACCTTTGCTTCTAAATATTTTATATTTCAGCAACCTATGGTAACAAGTCAGGATTATGTTAACCATGCTCAGTGAAACCAGAGTAACTGCCATGACAGTATTTACCTGGTGTTGTGGATACAGGGCATTATGTGAATACATGCTTCAGTTGCTATGTTCTGGCTGCTGCTAAAATCTGGGAAGTTTATGTAAACCTTTGCCTTCAAGAAAGATATTTTTCTTTTGCTGACTTTACTTTGTTCTATGTCAGAGTTTTAAGTTAAGAAAACACTGCAATGTATCCTTTTGCTTAAGTAGAATTTAAAGGGATAATATGTCTTTTTTTAAAATGGCCTTTACTTTTATCCTTCATTTAATGCTAACAAAAAGTTGTAAAATACATTGAAAATATGTTGTTCTGGTAAGTACTCTGAATATGAAAAACTTTTGGAATAAAATTCTTGCAACAGAAAGAATGTACAATATACTAAATTTCAATTGTAGTCAGAACAAATGTATTGGGTGCAAGATACATTCTATAAAGTTTCTTAAAAATTACATATTTGTTCACAAAGAAACTAAATATTTACTCTTTTCTTACTTTGACCCCAAATGTGTGACATAATCGAAATGTGCTCAGGACAAGGCTTGGAATACAGAATACCTCATCATCATGCAGCCATAGGTTCACTGAAAATCAATGCATCTCCCATGCAACCTACAGGAAACCAGACCAAAACACCCAGGCACTTACTGGGGAGACAGCCTTGCTAATAACATATTTCAATATTAGTAAGATCACTTCCACGAACACATTATTTCAAGAACATCTCAGAAACAAGATCGGCAGCCACATACCTACTAAACCTATATCTGACTGAAATGTAACGCTTAGTTGGGACTTTACTATTTTTGGCTTATATGTTTAGTGATGAGCAAATCGGTCTCATTTGACTTCGCAGAAAAATTAATGAAACTGCAAAATAACTTGCAAGAATTTGCAAAACACATTGAAGTCAATAGGCAGCAAAATAAATGTGACAACATTTTATACACATTAAAATCAATGGGAGTTTTTTCTTATGGCAACTTTTTTGCTGTGGCAAATTTTTTACCCAGTTTTGTGAAACAATTCAGATTCTGAAATGTGGAATTTCGTCACAAATCCATGCCTGCTGAAAATAAATTGCTTATAACTAACCATTTTTGTTTAATAGGCATATATAATTGCCGTCACATCTTAACAGGAAATATATCCTATCTGGAGTGTTTAAGAAATATTTATGTGAATTGCAACCTGTGTATTTCTTTGTGTTTATCAAAATAACAGTAAACAGAGATTTTGGAGTGTTTGGATTGGTAGAAATTAATTGTTAGTTAGGCCGTTCCACAATTTTTTATTTTGTTCTTATGTTCTATTCTTATAGAGACTATTTAGTTTAACTGAGAAGAGGTACATTGGCCTGCATTTTTCCTTCTTTTGTCCCTCATGAAATCCTTGCTTGCAGGGCCATGTTTGAGAAGTAACAAATAAAGTCTAATTTTTTTCATAATTGAGTGCTCTTTATTCATATGGTTTTTTTTTTAATATTGGGTGAACAGAAAACAAAGTAAAAAAAAAGCAGGGTATTTTTCTGAATATTTACCCTAACACTGCTGCAGAAGTGCCCACACTTACTCTGCACTAGTTAGCTGTTTAGCCTTGACCTTTCTGTGCAATGCATTCCCAAATGAGCTCAATACGTTTATGGTCAGGTGACTGGGCTTTCAATTTTCTTCATACAGTTCTGACTGGACTTGGAAGAGTGCTTAGAAACATTGTCCTATAGCTAAGGGCTGCCCAATAAATCTCATACCAGAGGTTATGGCACCAAAGAATACTGTGGTCACTACTTTGATTTACAGTTCTAGTCATTCTATGAGGCTCTCAAGCATTGTATAGTAGATGCCAAAACACCCTCAAGCCACAACATTACTTTCTCCATACTTAACTGATTCATTCTTTCATCTAGTCAATAGTTAAGTTGAGTTAAACAAAGACCCAAGTCCATCAAGTTCAACCCCTCCAAATGAAGGCGAGCACACATAATTACACACACCCACTAAAACTATATATACCAATGTAGGGACCATTTGGATTAAATATGCTCCTGTGGCTTTAATTCCCTACCCTTACACCTTTTGCCTAGTTGCTGGGCAAAAGCCCTTCAATCAGTGTCAGTTCATTTGCAAATAGATGCTATTGGCTAGCAGGTAGGGTGACCATTTCCTGCCTCACTTTGGTATAGTGCTGTTAAATGAATGGCACGTCCTCTTTGCCTTCCATCTGACGAACAGGGTGGATGTGTGCTCTGAGCCTGGGCATGGTTCCAGTAAAGTCGGAGTACAGGGTACCATGAATAAGGCATTAGATTGAGTGAAATGTAATGGTACACTCTAGGATTGTAAGTCAGTTAGGGTTGGGCTAAAAAGAGAATCAATTGCGACCCCCCATGTTTCGGTAGGTTTTTTTACAAAAAATTTCAGGAAAGTGTTTATTGTTCCACTTAGGTACTGAACTCTCTTGTGTGTGTTTCTTGTATATAAATAACATTAGCTTTCTGTTTTTGGAGGTCAGCAGAATGGAGAATTCATTTCTGAGGTGTATTAAAACCATTAGCATTAATACTGACTACTGATTCTCTGATTCTCCATCTGGAGGGGCTGTTTCTTGCTGGTGTAATTCAGCATCCGAAATAGGCTTATCAGGGTAAACATACCTACTCCACTCTTGAATATCCATGTACGTTAGGCCAAGATTGCAGGAAAAGGTGAGTGCGTCTATAGGTTCTTTGAGCGTGAATGTTTTCCCATTTTTATACGCCATCAATGCAAAGGGAAAGCCCCTTTGTATGTGATGTCCTGGTCTCTTAGGAGTTGGACCACATTTCGTAGCATGTGGCATTGAAGTACTGTGATATAAGCCAAATCTTGATATATTTCAATTACATCACCTTCCAACTGTACTTCCTCTATTTCCCTTGCTTTACGTAGTATCAGTTCTTTCACAGAAAAAAATATGGAAAGTACATAACACATCTTTTGGTTTATTTGGTCGACCTCAACTCACCCTGTGCAGTCTGTCTATCTGTATGTCTGTGTCTTTATCCTGATTCAGAAGTCGATTAAAAAGTTCTGTTATACAGTATCTGTTCGTCTTGGCACGGCAGAAACCATCTGATTACACCCTCCAGATACACTGCGCAGGGGTCTTACAAAGAACGACACAGTATGCTCGTGTGTTGCAAAGCAAGTTCCGATTTATTAGGGTTACAGCCAGGCCCGGACTGGCCATTTGTAGGTTAGGGCAAATGCCAGAGGGGCTGCTATAAGGTCCCATATAAAGTCAGTGTTTAGTGGGCTGGTGGGGGCTGTTTGGGCCTCTATGTGGGCTGATGGGCCTCTTGTGTACCTGAAATGCCAGGGCCTATTTTAATTCTCAGTCCAGTCCTGGTTACAGCAGTTGCTTATATAGCCAATATGACGTGTTACAAAAAGGTATGCCTTTGGCTAAGGGAAAATGAGAAGTATTATTCTGCGTGTCTGCAAAAAGGAATATTCTAGAAGTTGGGAGAGTGGGGTGTGCTGGTATGCGTGATAAGAAGAGATAAGAAACATATTCGCCCAAGGGCATTGGGGGCTGCTCAGGCCAATTAGGGAGTACGTGACATATAAGCATGTTTTGCACAAAGAAGTTTGAGCAAGGATAGAAGTTAACCCTTAATGTACCCTTTCTCTGTTGTAGTTCCGCATTAGCAACATCATTTGGCACCCCGCGTATATAGAGCTTGCAGAGGCTACTTCTATTTTCAGCATCCTCCAACAGGAGTCGTAGGTTAAAAAGATGCCGTGCCTGCGTATTAAGTCTGCCAGATTTAGTGCTAACCGACTGCAACAGGATATGATGTTGTTTCTCCATGTCGGTCATTCTATTAGCAAGAGTCTGAATTTCTGCCTTAATTGACTGTGTTTCCTGTTGTTGGTTTTATTTCAGACAGTAATCGCACCAGGTCTTCCTTCTGTGGAAGTGACAATATAAGATTCTGCAAGTTATCATTGAGTTCCGCTGTAACCTGTGTTTCCTCCATTACGCAAGGTGACTCTGGCATGTAGGCCTCACTATCCGCCATTTTGGAGGGTTCAACGTTGTCAGGCGATGGAGGGTTTTTCGCAAAAAAATGGTTTCTGAGATTGCCTGATCTCATCAATATAGGTGAATATGGGCAAGGCAGCACCGGAAAGCAGGAGCTCTGTGAACAGGAGCACGCCTGTGTCAGACAGCCATCAAACCACGCCCACCTAACAAAATAAGGGTTTGTAAATATTTGACTGCCACTTTAAACAGTTTTATATGTAAATATGTTTCTTAAATGTTTGTTGGAATGTAGAATTTGAAACATTTGCAGTGTTGGTAGTCTATGTTTTTCTCTTCTGGCTAACCTTTCTATAGAAATATGATCATGAAAATTCCCATTTAGCAGAATCCTTTTCATCATTCATTTTTTTCAGATGATCTCATTTTGGTTTTCAGAATAATGACCTCTCATGTCTCTCAAAAGCCAGACATTTTAAGTTAAAAGAACAGCTGAAAAAATTGGCTAGAAATGACTGAGTTATTAGACAAAATATGCATCATGTTTTGTGTAGGTGTTTCTGGAATAAATTTTCCCTGTTCAATTTAATAAAAGAAACTTAGTAGTGCAAGATAACAGACAGGCTGAACTGTCACCCACAAATGGTAACTTTTGAAGTCCTTGTGACTGCTCCTTTAGTAGTGCATTTCGATAAATAGATCATGTATTTTATATATATTTTTTTAAATTAAAAAAAAAATGTATTTTGCATACACTTTCACATCTTCCTCCAAACTATGGTATTTGGATGCAATTTGCACCTAACCTGTTAATCTAGCAATTAAATTTTTTAATCTTACAAAACCTGTTAAATATAATTCCCCTGGTCCCAAAATTATAACAAGGACCTTTTTCTAGAGGAGACTAATCCCTTTATTATTCCTTTATTCTTTATTGTGTTTGAGCCATACTGCACCACACCCCACATCCTCTGGCTTCTAAGATTCACAGGTCTAATATAAAGCCTACTTGCTTTTTTCTTTAATGCTTACATATTTTTAATGTCAAATCACAACTTATATTGATTCTATTGGAAACCAGATGACCACACACAGGACTAAATAGTGACAGCTGCCCATTCAAACTGGCTCTGATCTCTCAGGTGAGACATTAAAGGTCTGTTTCAATGTTTAATGATGTGGGTGGAAACACCCACTGTATTTGCAGGCTTCTGCTCAACGTTTGGGGAGGTACAACCCATCTTGTAGTGCACAGTAGCTGAAGAAGTGGGTTGTTCCCCATGAAATATTATAGGCCTACTCTGCCACTATTTAGTCCTGCGTGTGGTCATCTGGTTTCCAATAGAACCTTGTCAGGGAAAGCACCTCTCTTCTAGACTCCAAAGCTGTCCATCCTAGTTTTCAATCAGGGCATTCCTCACATCTCAAACCTCTTTAAAGACATTTTTGCTGGAATTGTCCAGGGGAATCCTGATCTTAAAGTTTGCAGACCCCTATGTATAAACATAGAAATTATGTTTGACAAAAAATAAATGAAAAACTGCACAGGCAAAGTCTCTTATCCACAGAGACAAATTCTAAAACTACTGGACTTGCTGAGTAATTATTGAAGATGTTTCACTACTCATCCGAGCAGCTTTTTCAGATGAACTGAAGAAGCAGCTCGGATGAGTAGTGAAACGTCTTCAATAATTACTCAGCATATCCAGTTGTTTTAGAATTACTTATATCAGATATATACCATGACCTGGATGAATGAAAATCTTCATTGTCAGTAGTTTAAAGAAATATATATATTTCCTCTCCAGTATTATGGGTATCTCTATGTAGTATATAATATACACTATCAAAGAAAATCAAACTTATTTAAACAATATTCCTGAATATGGAGTGTGTAATCCATACAACGTATCACAAATGGAGCATATTTAGGACAAAATAGTTTCTTTATCTTTTTCTCTTATCTCCCCACTGTGTAGGTCTGTTCAGTCATTATCTTTTATAATAATAATTTTTTTTAAACATTTTAAGCACATTAATTAATGGGTAAAATTAGCTAAAGATTAAGAGGGTTATTTACTTTTAATCTGAAAACCTCTCACTATTTTCTAAAAAACACTTTGAATAAACTCCCGAGCACATTTTTACCGTATTGATCAATAGATCTGCTTGAAAAAAATCTGTGTGAATTGTACGATTTTTTGGATTTGATGCCCTTAAATTACTTTTTTTGGGGATTATAAATTTAAAATTATTCTACGAAATCCAGTGTAGATTATGATAATTGTAAATGGGACACCTGCCATTAACTTCTGTATGAACTAACTGGCAGATTTATCAAGGGTCAAATTTCGACCATCGCATTAAAGTCGAAGTTTTTTTTTCCATCGAAACTGGACCGTTTTCGATTGAATAGGTCTGTTTTTTACTTAATTCGTTCAAATCGTAAGTTTAAATTGTTCGATTTGAATGATTCCAACGATTTCACAGAAAAAACTTTGGCTTCTCAAACTTAAGCCAACGACTCCATATAGGTTATAGGAGGTCCCCCATAGGCTAAAAAAGAAATTCAGCAGGTTTAAGGTGGTGAATATTCGAAGTCGAAGTTTTTAAAGAGACCTATTTGATAGTCGAAGTACCCAAAAAAAATTTTTTAAATTCAACTTTTTTAAATTCTAATTTTCACTTTGATCCTTAAATAAAAGATAAATCTGCCCCTAAGTGTTCCATGACACAAAACTGTCTTAGCAGTATCAGCAGTATATATGCACTTTTTGTTCCTTGTTGGCCATAAGGTTTTATGTTAGTGTCTACCAAATCATGACTCTGTATCAGTATTAGTGGGTGAGAACTTGCTAAATTTAACGGTTTCTATTTTTGCAGATGATACTAAATTGTGCA
>CM044432.1:41610685-41623728 GCA_024363595.1 Xenopus borealis
TTTTTTTTGAAAATAACAATTTGCAACAACATTGTCCATCTACTAAAAGTAAGAGTAAAACAATTCGCTACTGAAAAAGCTCAGCGTAAGAGAAGTTCATCACCATTTCAACAGGCTATTTTCACGCAGGCAAACAAAGATTGAACTTTTCTATACATTACCCTTTTTCTGTAAAGTCTATTTTCGCCAGGTTGTGGCTGGCTAATTGATAACATGAAGCTACATCCTTAACATTATTATGCCAGGGGGATCATATCCTTCACTCCAAAAAAGTCATAAAAATAGATAAAATGCTGGCGCTTTTTAATCTATTAATTTGGGAATATGTTTACAAGTTGTAACTGTTAAATATGTTATTCACATGCCATATTTGTTTTAGGGTGAGCTCATGTCTAGGTCAGTAGAAGATCTCTTTTGTCTGTATTTTGCTTCCTTGGACATTTTTAATAATAAGTGTCCATTTCCAGCATCACCAAAATTACTAATAAATACAAACATATGACCTTTCTGTAGCCACCACATTTATATTGATGTAAGCATATGTTAATGAGGTTTGCTAAGAAGAACTTAACACTAGAGACAACTCGATAAGAAACTTTCATGCTGATGAATTTTCGCTAGCGAAAATATTCTAGTGTTCATTTTCCAAGACAAAATTTAACATTTTGAGGAATACGTGTAGTCATCACGAAATGACATCTGACATAGTTTTATGAAGTATGGCAAAGATTTACAAAGTGAAAATGCAGACATAAGTAAGTCTGCCCCTTTAGGTAAGAGAACCTGACCTCGGAACTAGCTGAGGGCTGTCTATCTACACCTTGGAGTCACAGTATCGGGTTCTTTAATCTTAAACATAGGTGAAAAAACCTAACCTTGCAACTAGCTGAGGACTCAATCTAGCTTGGAGTCACAGTATGGAAGTCTCTAATCTTAAACATACATGAGAGAACCTGACCTTGGAACTAGCCAAGGACTCTCAATCTAGCTTGGAGTCACAGCATGGAAGTCTCTAATCTTAAACATAGGTGAAGAGATTAAATAATGAAACTGTTATGCTGTGCTTGAGATAAATATATATATACAAGGCATTGCAACAACAATGTTTTGCAATCCTCTAGATGATTATGCTGGGGCACAAGACATGAATACTAGATTGGATGTACTGTTCTACAATGGTGTTATCAAGAATTAAGCAATACACAACCTGACCATTTGGGGTTATATAATAAATCAACCCCAATAAGTATAATGAGTGCATCAATCTTTGGGAGCTAGAACTGCTACACTGCTTATTAAGCATTAAATAATCATTTAAGTCAAAGAATGATGGTCCACCAGTTGGTTATATATTTACTTATTAACATACAGTACAATTAATTTTGGTGCCAGATTCACCCAGAGGTTATTGAGAACACAAACTCAGAGCAACAAGAAGAGAAAAAGAAGAGGAGTGAACATCTTTATGACAGGAGGGAAATACAAGTTAAGGTATTCCAAAGGAATTTAATGCAACATTTTAAGGACATATTGCCTAAATAATATTAAGTGAAAGACCACAATGATAAATGGTAAACAGTTAATACAGTGTGGGGTAATTATCCCCACCCTCTAAGTAAGTTAATTGGAGGGTAGGGGCTATGTTCCTATTTTTATTAGACAAGAAATTAAGAAAAGGTATATACGTGGAAGAATATATTTGCATAAAAATGGGAACAAAGTTGTGCACCAGGCACTAGATCACACTGAATAAGAGCTTTAATCAGTCATACATGGAAAGTGATGCATTTTCTTTCCAGGACCCAGGCAGATGTCCAATCTATTTCTGTATTAGATGTACTAAGTGACTATAGACTTAAAAGCTTAATGTGATATAATTTGATAAAGTGGACAGAAGCGGATTTGTTGTTTTAGCTAGACACAGAGTCGCCAGACCCATTTCATTTCTACAGAAGATTATCTTCATCTTACACTGGGAATATTTCCACCGTCTGAGCTTTATTACAGGTGAGTGGCGTGCCCATTACCCAGAGCACTAAGATAATATTTTGGAGATGGAAGATGAGAAAAGTGAGGTGACGCTGATACGTTTATTGCCAAAGAAAAGAGGATAAATACACAAGGACTGAAGTCTTACACAATTATTTAACTTACTGGACAATAAAAGTATAATCATTGGTTTTCTTTTGTTCTTGTTAATACAACATTTCTCTGATTTATTACACAATTCTCTTTTTGCTTATAATAGCAGTGATGCGTTATTACATCCCTCTAGAGTCTGTAAATATTGTTTTTCATAATGAGAAAGGTTTATTTACACATACCCTAAAAAATTGGCTTGTGTAAATTTTTAAAACAATTTACGGAGAGCAATTTTTAGTTATGCTAAGACCTGTTGCCTTGTTTTAAGTTGTAACTGCATCACTCTGGCCACCCACGCTGCAGAATTGTTTAGCTTTCAAGATAGTGTTATACAACAAAGGAATATTTCTATCATCAACACATCCTGCTTAATGTAACGTGGATCATTTCAAAGCTGATGACAATGTATCCCAGTTAATTGTCTCTCCTGTACCTGTTTACTTTTATAGAGACCTGTTTACTTTATATAGAGTGCTGAGTTTCACTCTACATTTACAGGGTTACTGACACATTTGCAAACAATGTATAAGACCCTATTTTCAAGGGACACTTTTTAGAAGAATAAATGCCATATCCACATAGATGAATAAAAACAAAGTTTTATTAGCCAATGATTAAGGGGCATGCGTCAGGCCGCAGATCTAGTTGTTTTTACTAATGTGGTAATAAAACTTTGCTTTTATGGATCTACAGTAGTGATGGGCGAATTTATTCGCCTGGGGCGAATTCGCGGGGAATTCCCGCGATTCGCCGCTGGCAAATAAATTCGCGAAACGCCAGCAAAAATTTGGCAGCAAAAACGAGTCGCGCGTCGGTTTTGATGCGACGCGCGCCGAAAATTAAAAAAACGATGCGCGACTCGTTTCGCGAATTTTTTCGCGAATTTCGCTGGAAATTCGCAAATTTTTCGGCGATGCCAAACGGGTGAGATTCGCCCATCACTAATCTACGGTGATGCAGCTTTCCTTCTTCAAAAGAAATCAGTGGTTTGCAGATGGAGTACTGCTTAGCACCCACCCGACTAAACAATCATGAGACCTGCTATGGAAATGGAGGGAGATGAGGAGCTGCTTTATTTATTCTATTATGCAACGACACTGGATGAATTTGCCCTTCCTCAGTAATCCATAGCAACCAATCAGATAGGAATTTTAGGCTGCCAATCTATCACAAATAGGGCATATTCCAGCAGCGCTGGCCAAGTAAGTGTACTTAAACAATTAACAATAAATTATTAAACAATACATAAACCAAATAGCATACATTTTCTCCAATAAGATTATTTATATCTCAGTTAGAATAAAATACAAGGTACTGCCTTGACAGAGTCAATTTAGTATACAATTATTTGCACAAATGTACAGTACAAGAAAACGCCAGCACACCTGACTAAGGGGAGTGCAATTTAACTTGGCTGCTGGAGTTTTCTTGTGCTGCTGATATTGTGGGGGTGCCAGGCCAGGAGTGCATGTGAGTTTACTTTGGAACTGCACGAATGTACAGCCATAGTTGTATGAAGACATGGTCACTTCTGTGAAGTACAAATATTTTGCAAAACTCTTCTTCTGTGATGAATTTCTTGAGTGGCTTACTTCTTCTTTAAATGTAAATCTGCTCAGCTAAACAAAATTGCTTACAACTTTTTGGCTCCCATACCAAAAACTACAGTACTAATAAATGTTTTTCCTACAATAATGGAAGAACGAGCTACAGTATAACCTATAAATGCTTTATTGTAGTACCCTTAAAACTATCTATTAATTTAGAGTTCAAATACATATAAAATCTTTTTTTTTCCTTTTTCCCAACATGTCAGTTACTTATATGGGTTTTCTCAGTTGGTATTACAGTTGGTATTAATAAAACTATATAACAGAAGGGTTGGCTTGAGACACCAAGTATCAGAAATCAATTATATAAGCACTATAAAGTCAGAACATAATACTCAGATGACAATTCCAAACTGACACACATGAACATTGACATAGGCCATCTGGATTTTGTTGACCATGACCAGAATTGCTAATGAAATATAATTCTTCCACGCTGATATCACACAGATTCCTGAAGTCTTTGAACAGCTGTGGTCAAATCTTAAGGCATTAGGCTTGTTTTTCACTGCACAGATGTGTTTTTATACTATACCATATAATACAGATGAAGATACAGCAATTAAATAAGCTCTGCTGCACATACAGGGATATATTAGGTAAAGCTTAGACCACTGTATAGTTCGCCTTAATAGCCATGTTATTCCAACAATTTTAACCATTCTAATTCATATTTCCAATAATTATACTGATTTTTCCATAGTGATGTTTTTTTCTACTCCATGCTTTCTAAAAAAAGTACTTAATGGTTTATTCTCTGGATAAAATTAGCATTTTAAAAAGAACATCTTACTCTGCTCTATTGAACTGAAAATAAAGCTAAGTTTGGCTAAAGAAAGGCTAATTTATAAATATAAAAAATAGTGAAAAGTGTAGCTTCCATATACAGTATTTTTATGAGAATACCATGGTCATTTTGTAAGCAGAAGTTTTTCCTTTTTTCTCTTTTTGGACCAGGGAAGGTAGCACTTCTGGCATATGTGCGCTTACATTCACATGATTCCTTGTCAGTAGTGTATATTACCTCAATTCACTAGTTGAAGTCTGGAAATTCTGGGATGTCCAAGATAAAGGTAATTCAAGTGTTCACTTGTGTCAGCACCAGCAGTGGCATTTTGCCCAAAAAAATTGCAAATTTACAGCGAAATTTGTGAAACAGCATTTAAGTCAATGGGCGTCCAAATAATTTTGTGACAATTATTATGCGTGCCAATTCTTAAGGCACGCAATTTTGTTTTGATGCACCAGATTTTTCACCGGCAAATTGTTGCCACTGTTTTGCAAATTCATCCGCTTGCGGAAATACTCCACAAATTAATGTCTGGTGAATTTACTTGCCCATCACTACTTGTAAATCATCAAAGCAGGCTGTGCAGGTGCATTTGGCACTACCCACAAAATATGCAGAATTGCAAGTAGCATGTATATAAATCTTTATAAATGATTTTCATAATGTATTTTTTTTCTTTTTCCAAACATACAGTAATTGGGTACTTTTATGTTTTTTTTTCAGTTGGTATTAATAAAACTGTATAACAGAAGGGTTGGCTCCACCTTTTGGGGCTGATTTACAAAAGGTCGAATTTCGAAATCGAAGGATTTTTCACCGAATTTACATTCCTGCGATCGAAGAACAATCGTTCGATTGAATGATACAATCCTTCAAATCGAAGGATTTTAGTGTACGATCGAAGGATTGTTCTTTGATAAAATAAAACTTAGAAAAATGGTCTAGAAGGTCCCCATAGACTAACATATTAATTTGGCAGCTTTAATTTGGCCAAGTTAAAAAAATCAAGTATTTTTAAAGAGACACTACTTCTAATTTTGAAGTTGAAGGATTTTACTATTTACTATTCGACCATTCACAAAAAAGCATGAGCAGTGCAAACCTCTGATGTCATCAAAAAGAGGTCTAAGAACTGCAAAAGAACAGTCAAAAAATGACCCAAGAAGCCCTTCAGGCCAAAAAACTGGAGGAGGCCCATATCAACCTGTACAGTTTTCTGCACAGAAATCATTACTATGTTAGAAAATTTCACCTTTGCCTTGTCTGGAATATGGGATGCATTACAATGAATGCCAAGTATGAAAATGTTCTAGTAAGAATGAAATATGACCCTTACATACAAATGTAGGTGTTGCAGTCACCCCATTTAAAAACTTCAAATATTGGGAAGAGTGAAAACTGCAAATCAACATTTCCACAGTTCTGACATGAGTCAGATTTTAACATTCGTATACCCAAATTAATATAAACATGGTCCAACATTACAAAATGAAAGCTAAAAGTCAATCGACCACTGAAGATGTGTGATAGTCTGTCAGTCTATGTGTTTCTCTCTCTTGTTTCTCTCTCTGTAATCTCTGTAACTATATAATCTATCAATCTAATTGAACTATCTATCCATGTACTGTATAATGTCTAATTTTTTGGTTAAACGAAAGAGAGAGCTACATGTTTTTGAAGGTTACACAAAATCAAAAATTCTGCATATGCATCAGGATTTTTTAACATTCTGCCATTCTGCCCATTGTCCAAAAATAATAGCACATCTTCTAAAACTAAAACTACGGATGCTGTTTCAGAAAAAGAGATGCTAATATGCTGTTTCAGAAAAAGAGATGCTAATAATATATAAATATTATATTATAGTGTGTCTTAAAAGAGTGTCACTCTGTCAAACGCTAAAGCATTTGCTGGCATTATATAAAGTATGGTTTTAGGGAAAATGTTTTGCTTTGTTTCTGAAAAACAAATATCCTACCGGGTGGTGTTTTTTCTTGTTCCCATGTGTTTGGTATGATAAGCAGTACTGTTTTAGTTCGTTGCATGGATTCCAGATATACACTCAGAATAAGACCAAGGGTTTCACAAGCCACATGACAGGACAAATTACCCTTGACCTGAAAGGAATATTTCTGTTTACTACATAGCTGTCTGGTGAGGTCTATGAATGATTTAGTTAGAAAAGCAGAAGTGATAAGTCCTACTCTGAGGCACAGCAAATAAAACAACTACATTTTCAAAATGCTTTAAGTTTGTTTAAACAATCTGAATACAATTGATATTGTGGTCAATGCCAGAGGAGACCTAAAATGAAAGCTATTGATAGCATTTATTGAGTGTCATATTTATTTAATGACTTTACTTTAGGTTAAGTCAGATATGATCAGCCTGAAAAGAGTGGTATTCCCTGCACCTCTTTCATAATGTCAGGGCCGGAACTAGGGCTAGGCAGAAGAGGCACATGCCTAGGTAATAATGGTGTGGGGGAGGGGCATATGTCTTCTGCCGCTTACACCTAGTCTGGGCACTTGTGTCCCCCAACCACCCTCTGTTCTATTCCACCCTGTTGTCAATGCACCAGTATGTATACGCTTGTATGCATGTGGGTTAGTGTGTTGTGTAGGGTGTTTAGCAGGCTTGGTCCACTACTGCCTAATGTCACTCTTTCCCATGAATTTATTGGGAAATTAAACCGGAAGTACACATAAAGGATCATTTATGGAAACCCCAGGCAGCAGTGCCAAAGCATTAAGAAGCACACAAGTGCTGCCAACCCTAGGACAAGCTATTTTCCTGGGGGCAGTTGCAGGTCTTTGTGTTCCAAAATGGGCTGGAAGTTCATTCAGAAATTATCATGCTAGCATTTAGATTAGAGGTCTGCCTTTCATTGCCATCTGTGCAGAGTTAAGACAGAGTATAAAGTGGGAAGAAGAGACAGAAGAGGGGTGTTTTTTGCCTGCCTTAAGGTCTTATTTATAAAACCAGAGCAAGATGCAAAGTGCAAAACTGAGAATAACTTTAAATAGGAGGGCCAGTAGGAAGGCAGAAAAGATACTTTCCTTGAAACCCCCTTTCTACTCCTAATACAAGACACAAAAACTCAGGAGTGCCAGTGAATGCAAGGAGCCACCTACCATGATAGGCATAACATATAGGGTATCCTCTCACATGAAACTAATTTGCTTTGGATTATTTATCCAACTGGATTATTTATCCAGCAAAGGGTGCAGAGCAAATATACAGAAGCAATGTTCTAGCTGTAAGAGTTTACTGCATGAAGGTCTAAGGGTTGTAATTTTGCATCCATTAGCAAGGGATTGTTGGCACCACTGAGTTATGAAACCCTAGGGCCATTGTATCATAATGTGTTTTATATTGTAGGAGTCACTCTGTAATTAAATTGTAGGACCATTGCTTGCAGCAGTGCAGTGTTAGGACCATTGTATCTTGAAATGCTTCTGTGATGAAATGTTGGGGTCATTGTATAAGACATTTCTGTGGCTATTGGGTCATACAATTCTAAGGCCATTTTGTCATATAATACTGAGGGCATTGTATTAAGAAATGATGGGCTCACTGCTGATGCTTGTTTGTCATGAAATACTGGAGCCACTTTGTCTAGAAATGCTGGATCTACTGTCACATAATGCTGGGGACATGAAATATTAGTAACTCTATGTCACGAATAGCTGGTGCTATTGCTGTGCAATGTAATTCCATGGTTATTATATCACATATTATTATATTATTGGGGCATTTCGCAATTTATTGCTGGGTCTAATGCTGTGATCATTTGCTGAGTCCTGGTTAGCCAAAATGGCCAGTGTGCAGATTGTGCACAATGCATTGAAACTGGGCTATCTTGTGCTTATTTACTGTACATGACTTAACTGTTGATTAAAAATGTAAATGTATAAAGAAAAATAACACCTGTAATAGAAATACAGACTTTATTGATGGGTATTACTAGACAGCAGTTTCCCAGCAGTTTCAATTTTTTTTTAAATGTCCTTACTGCTAGAACAGCACATTCAGACTGTACAGTGGAAAGCATGATTCATGAAGGAATAAATCATAGTTAATAATATCTATAGTTTGTAAGATCTGCTGATAAAAATTTCTTATTGATGTGATGGCATTTAATTGGATATTTACTGAAAAACAGTACAAGAGCAGTTTTTGTATGACAAATGCAGATAATGATGGATGGGAAACTAAAATGCTTCTCTGCCATCTTGACACATTATATAAGGAAACATCTGCACAGAATCACATTGAATTGAGAATTTAGAGACATGGGTAAATGTACAATAAAGGGAAAGAAGAAGAAAAGGCAAAGGTGAGGCGCATACTTAGTATTCATCTGTGCTGGGCCTATGTTCAGTTTAAGTGGCACCCAATGCAAGCCCCCCAAACTAAACTGCCCATTAACTGCAGGGGAGGGCAATGGTGCAACCAGCTGGGGTAGTTGCAAAATTCGATGGATGTGATGCAAAATGGGGGAGAGTGGGGGAGACATAACCTACACATCGCCAGGCAAATTCAGTGTACCGAATGCTGAATTAGGGGTATGGAGAAGAAATATGTGCCCTCCCTCTGCACTTGCCACTTCTGCTTACTCTTAGTTTCTGCATTGATATGCAGCACCGAGGGCTCCAGCTACAATGCCAGCTTATTGTGCTGGACCTTATGCCATTTAGTGCATGAAATATATTACAGCATTTCTAGTCATATTCAATCTTAGGGTTTAGTTCTTCTTCAGCAAATAATAATTTGTATCATAAAAATTGACCTACAAAAGAAAATTGGCAAACACAAATGTTTTATCTATTTTATCTATTTTGAATTTTCCAATGGCACATAGTACTAGTAAGCTATATGTTTCATGGAAAATATATTTTTTTAAGGAACTAGAGTCAATATGAGTCAAGAAGAAAAGAGCAGCAAAAGTTATTTACTATATTACCTCCACAATCAAAAAAATGTTTTGGTTATTTATGATCACTTGTCAAGCATAATTCTAGTACATCACCCAAAAAGATGCTATGATTAGTAACTGGATAAATTTATAGTAATTGCTTATTTTATTTATATTTGTATTTTGTTTTCTATAGCAAAATAAATAAATTACAATTACAAGAAAAATGAAAAAAGGCTGAATTGCATATATCTGTTGATTTAAAGGAGAACTATCGTGAAAATAAAAAATTAATATAAGCTTCCTCACACTGAAGTAAGACACTTTTTAAATATAATAATTTAAAAACTCTGCACTGGGGGGCAGAGTCGCATGCCGAGCCGGTAAGATGCAACTTAAGGGAGCTCCATTTGCATCCATCCTGTACAGCCCATTGCTGAACCTGCAACAACCTCAAACTCTGACTGGACAGCTTTCCTGGTACTTCAACATAATAGGAACCTGATATGGGAAGAACATCCTGAACAGAATGATCCAATATATCTTCTATATTGGGGCTTCCTTTCCTAACAAGTGTATTAGAACTCAATCAAACAACTGATTCCAGTACAAACAAAATCTAACAAAACAATTGCCTTTTGCACAAATTCTGAATGTAGAGAGACAGGATTTCTGGTAATTTTAATAGTTTACATCTTCTAGTCAAAAGTAGCTGAATAGTGAAGATAAACTTCATTATTTTAGAAATGGTACAGAATTGATTGTATTTAGAAAGTTTCTTAGTTCAGTATGCTGAAGCTAATATTACATTTTCATTTTCGCAATAGTTCCCCTTTCAAATTACTGCTGTCAAACTTTTTTCTAAAAATAGTTAAGGCAAAGCTACTGGAAAGCGTAATGTTTCATATAAGGCTGAAAAAGAAAACATTTGTAAACTAAAATACAGAGCTACATTAGGGACCTGTTCCAAAAAAGTATCCATCTTGTTAGAGAGAAACAGTGGAACAAGAGGTAAAAGATGACTATGTATGTTCCTGCAGCTGGAAAGATTCAGCAAGGGTTTTAAAGTTCAGTGCTTAATTAAAGTTATGGATATTTAAGACATAGGAAAGATTCATCATTATTATTATTCCATGTTAAGCTGATGCAATACTGAGTAGCATTTTTCACAATGGGATCCTCCACATAAACTGAGCACTAGACGTCACAAAACTTTTAGGCTGATGGCACACAGAGTGTTTTCCTGCTGAAACCACCATTACTGGCAGTGTGAGGCAGTTCCCTTTACAGTGAACAGAATAGGGTTAGGATGTTTGTAGGCATTTTTCCTGAACAACTGAAATATGGTGGCAAAAAGAGCTGAGTGAAATGGGTTCCAGCAGAGTAACAAAATTAATATAGACATGTTGTCATTAGTGATGGGCGAAACGGCCGCGTTTCGCTTCGCCGAAAAATTCGCGAATTTCCAGAGAAATTCGCAAATTTTTCACCGATTCGCGAAACGAGTCGCGCGTCGTTTTTGACGCGCGTCGCGTCATTTCGCCGCGAATTCGCCCCTGGCGAATAAATTCGCCCATCACTAGTTGTCATCTTTACTTTACTTGATAAGCAGGACAACAAACTATTTAGTAGTAGGAAGTTACAGAATACCTGTTGTGAATGAATGTCCAATTACAGATATAAAATACACAGCTCAAGTCAAGTTTTACTAATGAGAATAGAACCAGGGGAATAGCAAGTATAATATTACTTTATAATACACAAAAGCCGTAAATATCTTGTAAATTATATCCTTATAAACGGTGAGTTCTGATGTCATCAGTTATAAACGGTGAGTTCTGATGTCATTTCTGTCACATGACTTACTGAAACTTGTGTATTATAATAAATAAAGTACCCCCAGTTGCAAAATATGAGGATATAAGAAGTTACCTCCTCGGTCACTGTCATTTTACAAGAGGGGGTACTTTATTCACTATATATTAATTCCAAATAGTTAATATATATTGTTAAATGTAATATAAAAATATAAATGAAAAGAAAACTAGTTTATCTAGACAACATACATAGCTGGGAGTGAAAAATTCCCAAATTTTTAAAAAAGTAAATGTCTATTAAAAAAATATACATTCATATTATTTCACGCAGTACCTAGTAGATACCCTAGGAAAACCGTTGCAGCAATCTAGTACAGAAATTTGCTGTACAAGGGACTAGATTGCCATGGACAGAGGTCAGCCTGTGACCAAAAAACAAAGGGTTGTGCTGGCACAACCCAGCCAAACTAAAGGTAAATTCACAGGTTTTGGGGTGTCTCATACAGCCCTACTTCTACTAGATGTCTTCTAACAGTACTTTCAACTGATGGGTAATAAGACCTGGCTCACTACACAGCTTAAGATCAGAAGATGTCATTGTTCACTGCAGCACTAAGGGTTGCTTTAACTGTACAGGGCTATTGGCAAAAATATAATGCAATTCTTCCTCTAACAAACTACAGTGAGAATTATGCATTGAGGCAGGCAGAGATTTGCCAAATCAGAATCTAACAGGAGTTACCATTGCACCACTCAAGCCAGTGATTACCATTTTGCATGATATTGTGTGTGTGGGCATGTGTGATGCAGTTATAAAACATGGCCCCAACAAACAGTTCTGGTGCTGACCTTGTATACATAGACATTTTGAAACAATTTCAAAAGTCTCACTCAGTGTCCAGTTGTACTACACTAAGCAATAGGAAATGGCATGAAATTACTAAAACGTATTTCTGAATGTGGGTAAATTATAGATAGCATTGCAGTTAATAGTTAATTAATGCTCTACCACTTTGAATATAAATGAATTATCATAACATCTGGTTATAAGGTTTGCTGACTTGGTGGTTGCTATAGACTGTTTCTAGGTTAATATTGCAATGGCATAGTTTCATTTCTTTCTGTACCACTGTTTCATATAGAAAATGACAGCTTCCTCTAGCTTCCCCAAAGGACTATAAGGCTTTACAAAGACCTTATTATGAGAGTCTTTAATGTACTATGAGATGATGGAATTTAGTTTAATTTTCTCCTGCTGGGGAATAAACATTGAGGTCACTGACAAATGATAACAGTATGGTTCTTTAACAAAAAGATAAGAATAATGACGTTGTTGAACAGATGCACAAACAACATAATACAAAGACTGAAATACACACCCATACGCACCCCATATATATATATATATCAATGTTTTTCTGCATTAAATGAAACACCAGATTAATTACGGTGAGCTGCAAGTATGTTGCTGTAGTAACCTTAAGCAGATGAAGGCTGTGCTTTTATGGAACTGCAGTTGACGCATTGATTGTCTAAGATTCAACTTTCCTTTGAATTTGAGGTATCCGCCCTTCTCAGAATAAAGAATTGTCAAGAGATGCTTAGGCAAAGATTTGCAGTTGCTAAAATAATTTTACATAATATAGATTTATTCTCAAGAGACGTGTCTCATTCTCCTTTCTTTGACACAATTTACAGTATATTTCAAACCCAAGCTGATTGACTTTACAAGTAAAATGTTCTTTTTTGGTTCTTATTGGTTACCC
>CM044432.1:41627268-41649566 GCA_024363595.1 Xenopus borealis
ACTAAGGAGGTGAACTGAGGAGGTTGAACTAGCATTTGTCTATTTGTTTCAACCCAAATTAGCTACAATGTATTAATGTGTAAATTCTACTCAAATACAATCCATGTTTTGTTTTTCCTTTACATTTATAATACTCATTACCAGTTAGAATCTCATACATACTAATTTTACATTTCCCAAGTGCAAGGACTATATGGATAAAATGGTTGGTCCATAGAGTATGGGCGTAGTGTGGGACAGTTTGGAAAACTAACAGAGTGATGAGTGTTTTGAATAATATCATTAAAGAAAAGTGTGGTTGTTATGGGTGTAACTATGTTTGAAAGTTCATATGCAAATTACACAAATCCACAATTATATACAATACATGTATCAGTGGGCATGATGTTTCATGTGTTATTGTATGTCTCCTTGAGGTCATGAGGAAGTACTGGTTTATGTCTGAGGTTTGGTGGTTGAAAGGAATGCAAATACCATTTTTTGGAAATAAGTTATTTCCATGTGTCTCTCTTTGTGATTAAGGTCAGCAGGTTTTATTTTTCTGCTCTTCTGTTTATCCTCTTGCAGTGGATAGATGGGGAAAGTGTATTTTGTTCATTATATACAGCAGCAGGTGTTCACATTTCAATGCAGATGGGATTGTGTGATTGTGTTTTTGGCTCAAAATTTTTTTCAGAATTCTTTTTACAAGAGGTTCCCAGTTGCAGTTCAAATACCAGCCTATATGAATTTCTGCCAGTACAATGGCTTTTAGGCAGGCCCAGATTTGTGGTGAGCCCACATATGCCCAAGCCTAGAGTGGCAAATTTTTAGGGGCAGCATGCCGCCCAGCCGCTCTATGGGGAGCACCGGGGACATGCTGCTAGTTCGGGAGGACACTAAAACCATCTGGCCCAGGCATACGGCAAATCCTGCAGTGCTTTTAGAGAGGACAGTATACAAAGATGGGGTGTGGGAGCACTCAAAGGCTAAGTCAAAATATATTTAAATATAATGGGTTTGCACAATGCACATCCCCTGGGCCCCTGTCTCCTAAATAATTCAATATAATTGCTAATGCATATGTTTACAGAAACAGGGGATTTTTAGTTACAAAGTTATGATCATAAAATTGACAAGCCACCATACCACGTCAAGGTAAACCCCATATGGCGGTCCCTAACTTATAACAAAAAGTCTAATACTTACTGCATAATAGCATTCCCTGTAGTCAGTGTCTAATGAGGACAGTCAAGTTCATATACTTTGTTTAATATTCATGGTGTAGGTTTGACAAATGCAATGGTGGACAAGTGGAGTTGCTCCAGAGAATCAGCACATTGCATGGCACAGTGTGCTGCACTTGACACTTTATTATAATTAATTATGGGTACTGCACCATAGTATCTATTTTGTGCTTCCTGTGAGTCCAACAGAGGGGAACTGTGAAGAGCAGCTGTAATCAAGAACACAGATTATCAACTGAAGATTCTACATTACTAAAGATATACATGTTAGGCACCCCAAGCAGGCCCGGACTGGCAATTTGTAGGTTAGGGCAAATGCCAGAGGGGCTGCTATAAGGTGCCATAGAAAGTCACAATTTAGTGGGCTGGTGGAGGCTGTTTGGGCCTCTAAGTGGGATGATTGGGCCTCTGTGTACCTGAAATGCCAGGGCCTATTTTGATTCTCAGTCCAGCAATGCCCCCAACTGATCATATATACTGAAACCCCGGGTTGGTGCTCCTATCTGCAGAAAACTGCACCAGCTCCAGATTCTTCCAGTGAGCACCACGTTGCAATCCTCTTCCGGCTTCTTCTTTCTTCTTGCAGATGTTTTGTTCTACTATGCATGCATCTGCACTGGGAAATTTTAAGAAAGAAGAAGCCCGAAGAGGATCGCTATGTGGTGCTCGCTGGAAGAACCCTGGCCTGGTGCAGATTTTTGTTGATAGGAGCACAGACCTGGGTTTCAGGTAAGTAAATACAATCACTTGAGGGTGCCTATCATTTGACACCCCCAAGTGGAAGAAGACTTTCTTTTTTCTTTTGAGGACAGATAAATAAAAAATCATGCTTCAGTGTTCAGGCAAATGATTGTAGAACCATGAATAGAGCACCTGAACTTTACTTTTTCTGCAATTGATATTTCTGCCAAAAGGGTAACATTCTATATAACTTACAGTAAGTTTCCTTTCCTGGACTGAAGCACAGGGTACTAATGGAATGCCATTATGCCAACTGCCAAGCTTCAGTACAGGAAAGGAAAATTACTGTAAGGTAAATTAGTGGGCACTTATGGGATATATCCTAGCAATACCCTAGTAATATAATAATAGGGTGGGTGGGAATTAACTGATTTATTCATCATACAGGAAATGACTTTATCTCTTCCGAAACAAGTTATAGAATCAACTCAAGGTTGTCAGTGAGGACCAGACTGCAACTTTACAAATTTCCTCAGAAATGACCTGGGCCTGGAATGCCCAGGGAGCTGGTAAATCATTGTAGAGTAAGGCTTAATGGAATGAGCCTGCATAGAGCTGAGTATGTAGTCTTTCCTGATACAGCTTATGATCCAATCAGCAATAGAGCATTGCAAGACATGAATCCCAATACATACACTTCTGTTCTGTTCAAAATGCATCTCACCAGATCTAGATTGTGCCACCCCCTTTCTTCTTTGCTAGTGGGATTATGGAAAATGGTGCTAGAACCTAGTGTAAAAGGATGATACCACCTTTGGAAGAAAATTTCTGATAGTCTCAGAACCACCCTGTCTTGCACACCATTTCTTAAACTTCTCCCAGACCCTGTGATAGGTGAGCTCTGGTGAAGGCTTGCTAGATGCCAAAAGCATATTGATTGAGGAATCTGCCAGACCCAATTGATTTACCTCTTGCTGCTAAAGAGTCAACCCATCAAAGCCCGTTTTGTGCGGGCATGGGTGTCGTATCCTGATAGGATATTCTGGGCATGGGTGTTGTATCCTGCAAGGATATTCTGATGTTCTCATATTCTATTCTGACATGGCAGCTGGAATGGCCTGGCTAGGGTTATGGGGAAAAAACTGGGTGAACCAAGGTTTTTTGTACTAAGGCAACACCACTATTACTGTTGTCTAATCCCTCTAAATATTCTCCAGTACTTTGGAGATGAGCAGGATAGGTGGATAAAGACCAGTCTGAAATTCTGTTTCCACCTGAATGCATCCTAAAACAGAGTGTGTCTCTCTGGAAACCAGGAGAAAAAGGTTCTAAGGTTCTGACCTGTTTCTGACTGTGGTCATCAAGTTCTAAACCAATAACTGAAACATTTACTGAGATAGTTCCCTTTGCCCAGGATAGGTGCATGCTCTCCTCAACTTGTCTGCCAGAATATTTTAATAAACTGTTATGTAAGTAGCCAATAACTCCAGAAGATTCAGTTCGGTTCAGTTGAAGATCTGAGTCAGTTTCGAGAACCATCTTTTGTGAGTCCCACCCTGGTTCCTGGTATACCTCACTGTCACAATTGTACAGGTACTGCAATCCCTTGAAGAGGATGTTTGAAACCTTTTAATGCTTGAAAAAGCTTTCAGTTCCATGAAATTGGACGACCATGTCCCTGCCTCTGAGAACCAAAAACCCTGCATAGAGAGATGACACATATGAGCTCCCCAACCAGAACCACTGGTATCTCTCCTCAAAACTTCCCAGGAAGGGCTCTTTATAGGTTTGACCTATGTCAAATTGTTTGTGTCCAGCCACCAATCTATGCTGTCCAGAACCTGATGGACAGAAAAATAATTTGATTCTTTTTCTTCCTCCTCCACTGATTAAATAACTAGAATTGCAGAGGACTAAGATGTATCACTGCCCACTTGACAGCCTATTCTTTGCCACCAGCTTTCCCAAAATTTGCCGTCCCAGTGGAGCCATTTTGAAATCTGACAATAAGATCAGCATTGTCGTCTAATCAGATTGGCTATTCATCGATGTCCCCTGCTGGCGTAAAAGAGCATCCTCACTAGGGGGTATATTTATCAAAGAGTGAAGTTAAGAGTGAACTTTCACTTCACCCATTGATAAATAGGCTTTTCAAAATCCCATAGAAATTAATGGAGAGCGGTGGAATTTCACTCTAGTGGCGGAACTTCACTCTTTGATTAATTTACCCCTAGGTGTTATGAGGTTGGATGCACCAGAGGAAGAGACCTTTTGAAACACACTCTCTATAACAGTACCAACTAGGTCCTTCATAGATTTAGACATTGATTCTTTAAACCATTCCCTAATAGAGGTCTGTAGGTCATCCACTTTTTTCTTTTTTTTCAGAAATAGCTTCTTAGCACTCCTGACACACTTTTGCATTGCTGGGTTATCACAAATGAAACATATTCCATGGCCTTCCTGGAATGTTGACTATCCCTGCATCTTCTGCTGAAACATTACACAGAAAGTCACCACTATAAATATACATATTCAAAGCACTCTCTCTGTAACTTATGCCCTAGAAGATGATTGGCATCTGTGACTCCTGAAACTCATTATACTGCAAAAAAAAAACACATGTCACCAGCCAAAACACCAGAACCCCTGAATAGGGGCTTACATATAGGCTCCCCCAACCCAACACACAGCTCAGAATTATGAAGCTGTTCCTCTGCAGCTCTAAGTGAACAAAGTTTATACTGCAAAAAAAAACACGTCATCAGCCAAAACACCAGAACCCCCCCAATCACTGAATAGGAGCTTACATATAGGCTCCCCAACCCAGCACACAGCTCAGAACTATGAAGCCGTTCCTCTGCAGCTCTAAGTGAACAAAGTTTTGGGTTTTTAAACTTTTGCATGTCGATCTTGTACAATCTTCCTCAAATTGACCTCAATGGCGGCTTACTGTGCATAGTAACTTATAGCTCATTGGAAGGCTTACTTTGACCCACAGATCTTAGCCCTGACACCAGGTTCCAACAGCTATCCGAGAGCAGAGATCCCCCACCAGAGCACAGGGGTAGAGTTCACATGAGAACAGTATAAAGTAAGGGAGTGGGCAAGTCTTTTATTCTAGCCTTCCTGTGATTCCATATTGTGAGGAAGTTAAATCCATCAGTGCTCACTGCCATGCAGAAGGACAGGAAATGGAGTTTTAAATCCAAACATTTGTTTTTAACATAATCAGATTTTTGACAAAAAATAAAAAGTTTGCAAGTTTTAAAGGGCATGTAAACCCTACATTTTCCTACCAATAGTTGAGCTGAGCTCAGGAGAGGAGGCTATAAGAAGAAAATGCACAAACAGCAAGAGTATAAAAATAAAATGTCACAAACTGCAAGAGCAGAATTTCTAAGGAAACTAGCAATGCCAGCTCTGACTGCTAGACTGGTGGAAGTGTTTAGTTATCTGAGTTGAGAAGAACTGAGTATGTGCAATAGCCAACAACCAAAATAAATTCCCAAGGGAAGGAGCCAAGTGGAGAAGGAATTCTAAGTGATTAAGTGGATGTTGTAGCTTCACTAGTAACCTTAAAACAACTGTATTGGCACATATTTAATGATTTTAAAGATGGTGTTCACTGATCACTTTTTGTAGAGGGGTTTACATGCCCTTCAATTGGCATTTGGTTAAAATAATTTAAACTTTAAATAAGCACCTACTCAATTAAACAATATTTACAGGAATTCATGCACAGAAGGAGGTTAACAATGGCCGGTGTACATAATGGGGCTATGGGGAATTCTTACAACCTACGGTATACTTAAAATGATAGTTGATCAGTTTCTGCAGTTTAAATTAAACATGCCAACAGTCTGTTCCTGTTCTGTATAACTTTTCATTTTACTGATGCCTTACATGTGATATACTGTATTGACATTCTGCAGTTTATATATACAAATTAAATTTTTTTAAGACACAAACATTTTGAAGAAGAGATGTTTTAATTCAAGCCCCATAAATTATACACCAGAATACAAATCTTACTTAATTTATATGATTTGTTAATAGAAACAAAATAAAAGAATTGCAGAATTAAGGGTATATATTATTAGTAGGCCCTAAACAGCAAATTGAATATTGTTCGGGTCATTAATTATGCAATATGCATCTTCATTTTCATCTCCAGTGAATTCAAATAGATCCTGCATAAGCATTGACAGCACTGGTTTGATGTTGCACTTTTTATTAAAACAATGCTGCCCTCTATGGTAACTGGCAAGTCTAAAGGAAAAGACACATGGCTCATGATGTCCACTGATTTTGCAAGAAATATGAATCTTTCATGTATGTCACTGAATAATAGTCGGACTGTAGCTACATTAGTCAATAACATCAGATATTATTGGGAATAATAATGCAATAAATTGCATAGCAACATACAAAAAGGTGCACTGATCATACTAAAACTACCATATCCCATTGGATTTAATTGAGCCCTATACCCCATAAGGTGAACTCACCTTCGATTTTAGCAATATTCATCATGTATAGGTATTACATGCATGGCAATGTTAAAGTAAAAACCATGATTTTGATGCATTACTGTAGATACAGCTCCAAAGCTCCTGCTATAACATTTCTCATAGCAACATAGTAAGTTAGGCTGAAAAAAGACTCACATCCATCAAGTTCAACCTTTTTAACTTTTTTTAATTTTAACTGCCTAACTGCTAGTTGATCCAGAGGATGGCAAAAAACCCACCCGAAGCCTCTCCAATTTGCCTCAGAGGGGGAAAAAATTTTCTTCCTTCTCATTATTTTAATTTCTTAACTTCTACATGATTTAATTTTACTATACAAACCATCTTATAATATGGAGACTACTGATTAAGAGCGAATACATCTTGTTCATAATTTTTGTGTTTTGTGTTATTTAGATTTTTATTCAACAGCTCTCCTTTTTGAAACTTCAGCAATCTGGTTGATAGGGTAAAAATTCCCCTAGCAGCCATGCATTACTTGAATAAATGACTGAGATATGAATAGGAGAGGCATGAATAATAAGATGAGTAATAAAAAGTACTGCTAACAATATATGTGTAGCCTTACAGAGAATATTAATGATTTAAGGTGGATTTATTGCCTGACCATTCATAATCTTGGCATGACTTATAACAATTACTGCATTTGGTTTATTATATATTTATACTTTATAATAATTTATATATATTTAAAAAGTTATACACATTTGTAATGTGACTTGATATTTTCAATTTTGTAACAATGGAACAATAGCATTATATATAAGAAAGAAGATGAACTGGACATCAAAATGTATTCAGTATTTGCTGAAACTGTAGATTGAAGGTACAATAAGTTTTGCTTATGAAGCATCATCTAGGTTTAAAATGCTCCAGGAATGAATGTTGTGTGCGTTTTGAATTTACTTACTGTATTTGTTTCAAAATATTACTGTTAGTCTTATTTAGTAAAAAGCATTTGAAGTCTAATATCTCATATTCTTTGAAGTATGCTCCAAAGCATAATGTGATTTTAATCTATGGGGAGAACAGACAATGCAACTGCAGAATGTTCTAAACTAAAATAAGCAACTTTAACTGGACAGTTTCAAGACATAATTACTTTTAGCTGAAGATGGAAGGCAAAAAGTAATAAAAAATTCTCAACCTTCATTTGATGCAATAAATGACTATTGCTTTTCTAAATATTAACTAAACTGAAGTCAATGTTTAATAAACTGTTTCAAAACTAGTTGTTTCTTATAGTTGAACTGAAGTCAATGTTTAATAAACTGTTTCAAAACTAGTTGTTTCTTATAGTTGAGAAAATTTTCCCCCTGATTAGCTGTGAAATTTGTGTGCTTGCGAGTGGGGAAAATATTCACAAAAATGCAACACATTTATTTTGCTTAAAAAAAACGAGAAAAAGACAACAAATTAATTGAATGGAATGAAAAAATGAAAACACATGAGAAGAAATGCCCATTGATTCCACTGCATTTGGTAAAATTTCCTCAAAATATTACCATTTTGAAAATGTTTTCATGCAAACAAAATCATTCCTTTTGCTCTTGATATTTTTCATATTTCTTTTATTATAGAGTGCTTCAGAATAACACTTTCTGTGACAATATAATTGCCTGTTTCCAGCATGAATCAACAATTATTGAAAGAGCATTATTGTTTTGTTTGCAGTAGGGAAAAAACATTGTTAGATTGAAGAGGAACCACACTAATACATGATTTACATCTTTACAACTGTAAGGAGTAATATAAATCTTGTTTGTGAAATAAATGATGCAAAATGGTAGGCATCTAGTGGATTTTTATAATAGCAATGCTCCTTGTTTAAGTCTTTTGAATGAAATTTAAAAAATAAACTATTGTGGCCTTACAAGTCAAATAAGGCAATGCACAAACATTAACTATGTAAAGAAGTACTTGTTTCTTTGAAAGCTGTTTCATCCTGACAATTAGTTGTTGTTATTTCTCATGCCACTCATAACCTTATCCAAAGTTGATTGCAATTATTTTCCACATTTAATCACAACTGCATTATACTGAAATCCATAGCTCTCATTTAGAGCTGCGCAGAAATTAATGATTCCCTATTAATCAGCTGTTTTTTTTTCTTAACCTTAATTGATACTATGTCAATAAATCCCAGTAACATTGTACTTACTAATCGCAACTACTGTAGTATGAAGTGTGCTTTTAGATGGCAAATATGGCAGCAGCTTTCCTGTAATCATTCAACTACTTCACAGTAGTCTCTTTATTTTATGTCATTTTAAATTGCTTGGCATATGGAGAAAGCAGAAAACAACACTAAAACATAAAGTAAAACATCTGTGCTTAAAGTATACTGTAGGAAATATCATAATACTAAATACTCACATTTACTTGTAAAGGCAAGAAACTCAAGCATGGGTTTGCAGTGTTGCCTGGGAATTGATTTTACCTATATAGTGCACAAAAATGAAACTTTAGAACTGATAAATTATAAGAATATAAAATACACTACTGAGTGAATATAATGATGTGTTTACAGGTTGGGGAAGAACCAATTACTTATACAGTATTTCTTCAAAAGCAGATTCCATACCAGTTGTACAGGTCAATAAAATATGTGCCAGAGACATAGAGTGGAACAATTAAACAAGAAAAGCATCTCACAAGGTAGAATAGATCTATAGTATGAAGTTCCAGGTTGTGTACACTCCTTAGTTGCTGTAGAGAAAAAATGTGGTTCTCTGAGACAGTGTTATGGAATGCATAGAACTTTTTCATATACCTACCCCAAATTAAATCCTGCTTGAATTAGCAAAGGCAAATATATTTATAAATTACAGTGGTTTATTGGCAAGCAGACAAGAAATACACCTAGGGGCAGATTTATCATTGGTCAAATTTTGAATTGAAAATAATTCAAAATTCGACCATGTGAATAGTGAGGGAAGTAAAATGCTTCAAATTCGAATATCGAAATTTCAAGGATTTTACCGCTATTTGAATATTCGAATGATCGAATAGGAAAAATGTGATTGTTCGATTAAATATTGGATCGAACGATTCAAACGGTTTTAACCCTTCGATCGAGCTTCCCTTAGGGTTTTAAAGCAATTCGTTAGGTTCAATCTTGCGAACTGGCCTATCAAATGATTTTTTAAAGGGGAAGTACTTTGACCATCGAAGATTCAAATATTCGAATACAATTAAATTTGAATATTCAAATTATTCAAATCTCTCGAATATTCAAAACTCGATGGTCGAATTTGCCTCATTTGCATATTGAGAATTCAAATTTTTATCTTTTTGAAAATTCGATCGAATTTCATATCCTTCATGTGAATTTGATAAATCTGCCCCCTAATGATTATCTACAGGAAGTGATCATTGCCCTACAATCTACCAATCCTAGTAATTGAATTCCCAAACCATATTATCAACATTGTGAATAACTCTATATGGGATAAAGCATTTTTCAAAGGATCTCAGTTTTTGTCACAATGAAAGGATAAAAATTAATAATGGATGATGATATTGCTGAAGCAGTAACTCAACTTGCCAAACCTTTGCTCCAGCACTTCCCTTAATACAAAGAGAAATGTGGTCCCTGAGACATAACCTGAATTGATATATTTTCTTTGTATGAAAAGGAACACCTAGCGATTTTTTCCAGAATTTTGGAATCAAACATGTCACTTCATGTTCAAGATTCCTGCAGAGTAATGGACTTGCAGAGTATAGTGTAAAGATTATAAAACAGTTGTTAACACAAACTGCTCATGCAAGCCAGGTAACTGAATTGTTGCTCAAACTACAGATCAAGACTCAGAGCACTAGAAGGACACAAATCTTCAGCAAAATTATTCTTATCAATACATTTAAAGACAAATTTACCAACACTGATGCTTAAATATTACAATACTAAAATGTATAACATAAAAGGCACAGGCAACAGGACCAAAGAAAACATTATTACAATAGTAAAAAAACACAAATATTTAAAAAACTGAAAATGAATCTGCCTGGCATGAAATGCACAAGAGAACTTTGTATTATTTTATCTCCATCTGAATGAACACATAGGAGCAATAGGAAGAATTTACATATCATATCAAAAACACACAACACGACTCATGCCATAATGATGACCAATGCCATAATCAATTAGCAGAAGCCCCATTACTATGTTTATATATAGGCAGTCTGAAAGTGTCTGCACTCTGCCCAGTAATACACTTGTATGGGTGCTTGGTCAAGGCTTCTACATAAACTTTCAAGATGGACCAGCACACTGATTCTTGTGAATATATCAACTTTTGTTTATTCATCACTGTGTGTCCAATGTTTTGGCCCACATTGGGGGTCTTTATTAAGTTATATATAATAACAAGTGACCACATAAATTCAAGAAGCTAGTTAATTGCATACTGCACACACACACTGACACCTCCATACACTCACATTAACTATATATACTCGTACATTGGCTATATATTTTAGTCTCGCTATAGCCTTGGATATTATGCTTTCATTGTTAAGGAAAAAATGTTATTCATTTGAAGATGTTTTACTTTTATCAGTTTGTTTATTTCTTAGTTTTTCATCATTTACAACTGTTGCTTATTTACTGGGTAAGTATTCGGTATCCCTTTTTTCCACAACTGAGCCCGACTAACACGTGAACAGACTGCCCTGCTCATGCTCCAGTTAATAAGGTATGGTGCACAGCCAAAATATAGTTCTGGGGGAATCTCACTGTGAATCTACATTTTGTTTTCCTTTAACAGGAAAACATTGTCTCTTGGGTATTATTTATAATACACAGGTCTTCCAGTTGAAAATTTAAAAGTCCTCTATTCACTTCTTTAGAAATTATAATGGGTATATTTATCACGATAAAGTGAAAGTTTGCTCACTAATAAATATACCCAAAAGTTTTTTCATGACTGTGATATACACACAGGCACAGATATATAGAAACTGGGTATAGTATAAATAATGACGAATGATTCCTTATGCATGAAGTAATTCTATGTACAATTCACCAAAAGGTACACAATATGATTTTTTGGAAAAAGAACACTACAATGTAGAAATTGATTATCATCCGGTATATTATCTTGAGGCAGAAGTACCTAGAAAGTAGGTTATATCTCAGTTGCTAGGAAACATATACTGGACATAGTAGCGGTTGTCAATGCTAAAAACAAAGGAATAACCCAAATGGCAACAATACATAGGATATTAAAAAATAAATATGTGTACCTTAACAATAAAAAAAAGAAAATTGTCTAACCTGTAATTATAAAATGTGCATCCGTTCAAATCTTGAATTGTATTATTGAAGTCTTTTTAAATGTTGTTTTAGTCTAAAATGAAGTATTCTGTCTCATCAGATAATTCTAAATTTAACCAGCCATTCCTGTAACAAATGATTAACAGTTAAGGTCTCTAGTTATCTAACATGCTTTAATTCCTTAAAAAAATGCACAGTGCAGAGAAAAGTGTGTGCTGTTATTAGTTCTGCTTTTCATATGATCTTCGGCATCTTTGGGAGCAATAAAAGCTGGTACCCTTACTGTGGTTGTGTGTAATTAAAGTTCAGAGAGATTGAGTTAGCATATTGGACTGAGAAGCATTAGTGATGGACTGATCTTGAGGGAGAAATAAGAAGGATAAAATAGCCCATTGCAGAAATCACACCACTACAAAATAACACAGTTAAACCTAGTGATCTGGCTGAAACAAAGCAAAACTTTTGAGGCTAATTTCGATCAAACTAAGGCTACTTCTTTTTAAATCATAATAAACCTGAATAAAGTATTTTTACAGGCTATAAAGGTCACCATCACCCCAAAAGAGTATTTTTGCATTCTAAACAACAGTCATTGAGGAGTTCCATGACCATATAAAAGTACAAAAGCCATGGGACTCCAATGTGGTTTCTAATATCCTCTTATTTTACAAAAGGGGTTACTTTATTTATCATAATACTCAAGTTAAGCAATTTAATGACATCGCTAAGCACAGATTATAACTCATGTAATCACTAAGCCTCTTTATAAGTAAGGAATATGCAGACACTTCTTTCAATTGTATTTATATTTACAAAAGTAGTAGGGAAAAGCTGATCTTATACAGTTTTAGGATTAATTTTATATTGAGTTTTTCTCATTATTTCTATTGTAAATTGAATTCAAAATTATTGAATTATTTTAACATTTTGAAAATCTGTAGCACCATACTGGCCTCAATGGAAAAAAAAATAATCAAAGATAATTCAAATAAACTCTATTTTAGTTTAAAAGCAGAACACCAGGACTTAATAAAGGGTTTAGGGAAGAGTATCTCCCCATTGTGGGCTCCCCATGGTTGAAACACTTGGGGGCAAATTTACAAAATTCACGTGAATAGATCGTAGTTCGATCGAATATGATCGAATTTCGATCGTACGATTTAATCGGATATTCAAATATTCAAATTTGGACTCTTCGATCATCGAATACCGAATTATCGAATAGATCGAATGATCGGATATTCGATAATTCGATGATCGAAATGCTCGAATACCATTTGTACGATCGAAGCGTTCGATTGTTCGAATCGTACAATTTTTTCGGAGGCTCAAAGGAAATTTCACTGTTTTTTGTAGTGGTATTCGATCGTACGATTACATCGAGAAATCGAATGTCGAGCAAAATGATAGCCTAAAACTATCGTAGGATTTTTGGGCAATAATAGTAAATTTGCCCCCATGTAGTTGGACTGCTAAGATTATAGAATAAATGTACTGTATGTTCATGATCCTGCATTTTATTCTTTTTTATAGTTATTTTTGTGTTTACAAGAGTACAACATAATAGCTGACTCAAACAATTCGTAGACAAGAAAACCCAATCCATTTTCATTTAAGGGTAATAAACACTGACATTTTTTTATTCATTTTATCATTTTTGGTAGACTTCATAATTATTTGCTTGCTATTGTTAACGCTATTGTATTATCACCTGCACTAATAAATATAAGTATAAGTAAATTCCAAATAGAACCCTTTGGCCTGATGGCAAAAAAGATTGTCCTAGTTATAGTTATTTGCTGTTGCTCTGCTAGAAAGGAATTGCTGCATTATATAAAATAGAATTGTGTATTTAGCTGAATTACAATTATGTAAAAATAATCTTGCTTGACACATCTTCCAGTTTCTATGGAAACCTGGTCTCTTTTCTTAGAGAAATTCATATTTTGTCCTGATGTGCACAGGACACTCTAAATTCAAGAGTAGATCTATAATAACGATAAGTACATAAGAATAAATAAGCCAGTGAATATGTCCTCTTAACTCTGTTAACTCCTACTGTATATTTTTGGATTTGATCTGTTTTTTTGCATTAAGCTTTAATCATTTTCTTAATGTGCCACCAGTCAGTAAAAAGGAGCTTTGACTGTTAATATACACACAGAGCAGCAATAATAGATTTCTAGATGTATAAAGAAAAATATGTTCTTAAATTTTACTACACAGCAATATAAAACATTTTCCTATTCCTTGTTTCCTATGGTGCACTCTTGTGCTTACATATTTACTATTGTTTGCTAGTAAGCAATAGTGCCACCAGTAACACTCTAGCACAGGCACATGCTATTTAAACATATGTGTAGGGCAAGCAGTATAGAACCAAGTATTGAAGGTGTATTACAAAGTGAACAAACAAACTCAATAAAGCCTTGTCAACTGACACTCTTATCTAGAGATTCTCAAAAAATTTAAGTACAGGGAAATTGCCAGTGCAGCATAACCTCAGCAATGTTCTGTGTAGCATGATAACTATCAAACAATCAGATATTTGCTTTGCTTTCTAACTGTTGAAATCTAATTGCTGATTAGTTGCTCAGGGCAACATCACTGGTAATGCTTCACTCTACTTTTTACATTGCATGATATCTAGATCACTTTAGTGTAATGTCCCTTTGCATACATTATTATTGTGTGTCTTTCAGCCCAATAGTGGTGCTGCAAATGACGCAACTTCTTCTCAAGCAAAGGTAGAACCCCATAATGTACATAATTTCTGTGAACCTAATTGATATGGTGGATTTCTGTAAGTTTTTAATGCATTTTCTCTTCATTGCCGTGGTTGGGAATTGATCTCTTGGTGGTGCATTTGGCAACAAAGCTTTTTCATGGTAAACCCATAGTTAGTTTACATGAAACTTAAACTATTTTGTGTGTTGATATATGTCCTTTTGTGTGACACCTCATTCACAGAAACAGGAGATCCCACCAATATTTAAGTGGTACATGGGTCATTCTCATTTTTTGTATATTTTACAAAGTGACATCTTTGTTACCCAAAAAAAGTATTTTTGTACTTTTTTACTGGGATGTGCCAAGGAGCTTTTCTACCTATTATCTAGGATAATCTAGGATAATAATAATACATCATATTAAAGTGCCAGTGTTTGCTAAATCTAGAAAATTGAATTCGAATTAAAAAAAAACTCTAATCTAATTTTAACAATTCACTAGTCGAATTTCACTGTTTTGGCCATAAAAAAAATTACCTTTGATATTTTTGCCCATAACCATTGCATGTGGTTTGCTAAAGGACCTGAACATGGTGTTTAACTAGCAACATTGCAATTAAATTGTAGCTATAACAATGAGTTGCTGCAGCAGCCCTATGAAAAGCATATCAATTGTACTGCAGTGAATAAAAGGAAATACAACTGTAAATTAGATTAGTTAAACTGTGGTGCCACTTTTAAGATTATTCAAATTAGTATTCCATCACCATTTATTACAATTTTGCAGAAGCATTTTTTTGAATTACCTTCATACCTAAATTGCTGTTCTGAGATTTTTGCACTGTAAAATAACTGTTCTTGCTGTCAAAACTACTAATTGAAGGCATAAGCCTGATAAAACTCAAGACTTTGCTATATAATATTTTTTCTGGTTGAGAGGAAGTAATCTTTCACTGCAGAGCTGGATTTATAGCCACTCTGCTGTGTTTTTCAGTTGCTTTATAATTGAGATTACTGAGAAACATAGTAAGACATTTCTTGGCAAAACATAATGTGAGGAGTGCAAAGGTAAATTGTGTACAAAAAAATTATATTTGAGAGGGCAATTATGCCCCTTTATCCAGCATGAGTGCAATAAATAGGGCTTGTGCTAATCATACTGAAAAATCTATTTTGTTATCCAGAATGCTTGGGACCTGGGGTTTTCTGGAAAACAGATATTTCTGTAATTTAGATCTTCATACTAGATTATGAAAATTATGTAAACTTTAAGAAAATTATGTAAACTTTTCAGAAACCCAATAGGCTGGTTTTGTTTAGAATAAGGATTAATTATATCTTAGTTTGGATCAAGTATAAGGTAATGTTTTATTATTACAGAGAAAAAGGAAATTTTTAAAAATTTGGATTATTTGGATAAATGGAGTCTATAGGAGATGGAGTTTCCATAATTCCAAGATTTCTGGATAATGGGTTTCAAGATAACAGGTCCCATACCTGTACTATGTTTCTCAGTTATCTCCAATTATAAAGCCATTATTATTGTCTCATTGGGTTCCAAGCCAGCTACCTCCTTGTGGTGGGACCTGGGCAATATTAAGTAAGGGATTGCCTGTTGGGGTGAAGTATGGTGGGGGCATTGTGTGCCGAGCCGCTACGGTAGCCATGAAGGCCTGACAGGAACCCCGAATACCATGGCTAAAGTGAAGCGAAGACTGTGTGGAGTTGCTGGTCTCCCATCAGAAGCCTCCATGGGTGATGGATCATGGAAGGCAGGTTAGATTTAGCTAAAGTACTGTTGTAATCAGGGTCAACCAAAACTAGCACCACTGCTTTGCAGTGGAAGTGGAATTGCAAAGGCTAAGGGAAAGAACCCTGACAGAAAAGCAGTGTGTCTGGAAGCTTTAGGTGGCAGCCCCACCACCAGGATCGGGTGCTGAAGGCTAATAACATACACACCTTAAATCAAACTATTACTGAAACGGAAGAGAAGGAAATCCGGACAGATCTTAGGTTGACAACTTTTGGTGTAAAACGGAAAACGAAAATTGGATTTTGGAATGTTAGGACCATATGGGAGATGGACTGACAATGGGGAAGTAAAGTTACCAAATGACTATTTTTATTCTGGTACAACTGAAGAAAGCGCTGAACACATAAATGGAGTTGAAATCCTCATTAACAAAAAAAAGTGTATGGAATGGACACCTATCTCAGATAGAATGATGAAGGCCCGTTTTAGATCACAGGTGAGAAATGTGACCTTAATACAGTGCTATGTTCCACCTAATTCATCAGACAGAGAAGAAGGAAGACTTTTACCAACAATTACATGAAGCACTAAGGAAGGCTAATAAAAGAGATATTATAATAATAATGGGAGATATGAATGCCAAAATTGGAACTGACAATGAAGGACTAGAACATGTTATGAGAAGACATGCACAGGGAGAAAGAAATTAAATGGAGAACTGTTTATCAGTTTTTGTGCCAGCCATGATATGGTTATTGGAGGATCTTTGTTCATGCATAAAAGATGTCATTAAGTTACATGGGTATCCCCAGAATATTACACAGAAATCTAAATTGATCACTTTGCAATAAGCAGAAGTTTCTTCTTTATTAGCAGTGAGATTACATGTTTCGGGTACAAGCCCTTTATTAAGTGTGTATGGTGAAGGGTGTTAAGGGATTAAATACCGTCCCTTAGCCCAGGGGGCTAGCTGGTTCTTAATACCTGAGAGACAGAAAAAGAAAATAACAAAAAAAATATATTTCACACAGGTATAATTCATAAGAAGCATTTAAGCCTATTGTAATCATTCATACCTTTTGGTTTAATACATTCTAGTTTCCCTATCCACCGTACTTCTCTTTGGAGTAGTAATTTATCCAAATATCCTCTCCTTGGGGGTCTATTTACCACTTCAAAGACTTTCCACTTTAACTGGCTCATGTGATGTTTTGACTCAGAGAAATGCCTTGATACAGAAGTATCTGTATAGGCATTTGGTTCATAATTTCTGATAGTGTTTTTGTGTTCTTTGATTTGTGTATTTACTGATCTAGTGGTTTTACCCACATACATCATGCCACATGGTCATTTAACACATAGACAACATGAGTACTAGAGCAAGTGGCATAAGTTTTTAAAACAATCTCAGTACCCTTTGTTGGGTGGTGGATGTTAGAGCCTTTAATTATTGATGAACAACAATTACAATTATAACAAGGAAAGGTACCCATCTTGTTATGTATAGTTTGGGCCTTTTTTCTAGGTTCAGTGGGACTTAATAAGTCTTTCAGAGTAGAACCTCTTTTATTGGAAAAGCATGGTGGTTCTTTAAACAGATAACCATATTCTTTATCCATCTGTAGGAGGGGCCAGAATTGTTTGACAATGGCTTCTATTTTACAACTTTGATTGCCATATTTATTAACAAAAGTAAATTTATGATGGTCTTGGGTCTTCTGTTTCTGACACAGTAAGCTTTCTCGGGGAATATCTCTTACTTCATCCAAGACACTTTTAAGTTTTTTGGTAACCCCTTACCTTGAAACGCTGTGTAAGGTCACTTGTGGCTAGCTCAAATAATAGGTCATTAGAAGGAATTTTTTTAGCTCTCAAATATTGATCTTTAGGTATGGCTGTAATAATTCTGGGATTATGAAAACTGTCGGTATGCAGTAGGTTATTACGGTCCTTAGGCTTACGGTATAGGTTTGTAATAATATTACCTTCACTGATTTTAATGTTAACATCCAAAAACTTAAGCTCACATTTGGATTACTCTGTAGTGAACTTAATGGACTTATGGGCCATATTGGCTAATCGACCATGGACTCAAAGATATCAAAGGGGCCATTCCAAATTACAAAAATGTCATCCACATAATGATAGTATTTTATGATATATTGTAGAAATGGTTGTTTAAGGAAAAGTTCAGTATCAATATGGTACATAAAAATGAAGGGGCTACTGCAGAACCCATTGAGCTGCCCTGAGACTGCCAAAAGAACCTATCACTGACCTTAAAGTAATTTAGCTTGATTACTTTGGGAGTGCCACACAGACTCCTGGAATTTACAGCAATACCTTTACGTGAACAAACGCTGGGACCAGCTATTTTTATTTTGAGGTCATGCTACTTGACTTGACCAATCACTTTTTACATCACCTTATGATATATATTGCACTGATGCATTTAAAAAAATGCACATTTGTATGTTAATTATATGTTTATATTACATGCCATTGTATGTTTTTTTAAGAAAAAAGTATTCTTATATGAAAAAAAAATGTCCTTAGATATTAAAATACTTTTACTCTGAGTAAGAAAACTGCTGAACATACTATAACACGGTATACAAGAAAGGCAGCTTGCTCAGTAAGGAACAGAACAGTACGGTACCAAGTCAAATTACCATGGCAACACTACATCTCTCAGCCAATCAATAGCTGAAAGGTAGCTGGATTTTTTTTTTTCATAATCCCATGCCGGTTATACCTTTTAAGATATAAGCCTTTCTATGCTCACCTCTTAATATGTGTACAAAAGTAGATCAATGAGTACATTGATGCTCAATTCCCATTCAAGATGTTGATATCTTGACCACCTAGAATAAGATTTGATTCTAAGAATTGTCTAATAAATTAATATAATTTATTTATGGTTTCTAACCTTATTGATAGGTATATGTTCTGCAGTTTAGTATATATAGTGACCTTATTTCCATATATAGAAAAAAAGTTCTTGCAACACATTTTACAGAGACAATTCATATTGTGCACCTACAACTATTTCCTACACCTTTCTTTCCTACACCATTTAAGAAATACATCAAATATTGTAATTCAAGCATAATCTTGTTTATGTTATATACATTCTTTTAAGTAGTTCTTTATATGTGTGTGATAATGCATGCACTTGTATTTTTATGCGGAGGGATAAATGGTAACTATTAAATCAATATGCTGCAAATTAAGCTCTCGACAAGCACAACATTTCAGGAAAGTAATTGCAACAGCAAGATACTCTGCCAATATACAGAAAAATAATTTGCTTTTATTATTGTTGTTTTTACCATGAAATCGGTTTTTCCTTTGCAAAGATTTAATTTTTTTTGCTTTTCATGCTGCTTCCAGTTAAGGAAAAGAGCTCCATCATGAGGCCAATTTAGGGCAAAACTTTCCTGAGCCACATACTGTAAGCAAAATTTTAGCCACAAAAGCTTTTCTAAGGATATTTTAGATCTCTATCTATATACATAAACAGCGATGAGAAAAAAATTATATTTTAGCACTACAAATAAGTTAACCAAGTAATAATAATGGAAGTAAGGAATGTCACATCTTTTGATGTGAACCCACACTACCACCAATAGGAGAGCCATGATAGCAAGATATGTACCAATTATTAGGTAATTAACACATGGTTATTGACACTAATAACATACTTCTTTGAAACTGTTGGGATGTTTTAGAGCAGGGGTCCACAACCTTTTTTTACCTGTAAGCCACATTCAAATCTGAAAAGTGTTGGGGAGCAACACTAGCATGAAAACAGTTCCAGGTGTGCCAAATAATGGCTTTGATTGACTATCTGGTAGCACCTATGTGAGCTGAAACATTACAGGAGACACTGTTTGGCAGTGCACCTTGTTTATACGTAACCAAAACTTGCTTTCAAGTCTGGAATATAAAAATAAGTAGCTACTGAGAGCAACGGCCAAGGGGTTGGGGAGCAACATGTTGCATATAAGCTACTGGTTGGGGACCACTATTTTAAAGTAACAGATTATTTGCATTCTCTACTTCATAAAAAGCTGCATTTATTAAGATTGCCCTGATTTTTATAATTACTTATTATCATGGTGTTCAGTACAGCTGATTTGTATTTTGCAGTGCTTGGAATAGCCAATAGCCTACTATCATACATACATACATAGTGTTCTCTGCCAGGGCGTTTTAAGTAAGAAGGTTATATCAGCAGTTACTTCACAACACTTTTCTAGGTCCCCCTGCAGAAAATTGAGCAGCCATTGCATGTCACATTATCACAAAGCATTCCTTTCCTCTCACTACAGAATGAACTCTGCAGATCTGCATATTTTTTTATTCAGAACTTCTAACACCACCTGGGTTTAAAAGGGTTGTTCACATATAGGGGCAGATTTATCAATGGTCGAATTTCGAAATGAAAAAACTTCAGAATTTGACCATCTAATTTTTTTGGAGGTTCGAATTCAAATCGATCGATTTGAACCATTTCCCTTTAAAAAAAAAACTTTGAATTCGCAAAACTTTGCAAAATTGCCTGTAGTGGCTATGGGAGGTCCCCAATAGGCTACAATGGCAATTCGGCAGGTTTAAGGTGGCGAATGGTCAAATTTAAAGTTTTTTAAACAAACAGTACTTTGAAATATAAATTTTCTAATTTTTTCAATTCTAATAGCATTTTGGGCTATTCGATAGTTTGAAGTTGCCCAAAATTACTTCAAAATTTGAATTTTAAAAATTCACCATTCGACCATTGGCCACCTGTGAAGAAATTACCTGGTGGTCTAGTGGTGGCTCGGCGGGGATACGCTGTTCTTCTTTACCTCACTGGCTTCTATAGTGTGCGCGCGGCGCGCACTTCCGCAATTTAAAGGTGCATGCATGTAACGACGCCAGCGCGCAATGGCGCCAAATTCGAATATTTAAAGGGACTTTTCACAATTTTGCATTGCCCGTGATAGGTTTATTCCTGGTGCCTGTACCTGTGCTTATTAAGCTTCTATCTGTTCCTGATACCTGTTTTGACCCTGCCTGGCTTGGACTATTCTGAATATCTGTATCCTGACCCGTGCCTATTATTAGACTTCTGATTCTGCCTCATCCTCCTGATTGATTACCCTTGCCTGTCTGACGATCCTAGCTATCTGCCTGCCTCGATCCGGCCTGCCTGACTACGCTGTTGCCTTATCGTATTGTACCGTGATCTTCGGCCTAACTGACTTACAACTGTCGTGCCCCTTTGCTTGCCAGAACTCCTCGCCTTGTTCCTCTCGATAAGTCCAGGTGGCATCCGAATAAGCTGAAGGCTCCTCCCGAAGCCAAAGGTGGTCACACTACTGGTGAAGCCGAGCCGAGACCAGGGAACTTGGCATCTGTTCTGGTTTAGGGTGCCGACCGTGACACCACCTTAAACCTGGTGAATTGCCATTATAGCCTATGGGGGACCTCCCATAGCCTTTACAGGCAATTTGGCAAAGTTTTGCAAACTCGTTTTTTAAAGGGAAATAATTTGAATCGTCCGAATCGAACAATCGCATTGTTCGATTGGAACGATTCGAATTTGATCGAAAATGGTCTTTTTCGATTGAAAATGGCCCTCCCGAAAAAATTTGATGGTCAAATTTCGAAGTTTTTTTACTTCGACCATTGATAAATCTGCCCCTCTGCAACTTTTCAATTGGTTGAAAAGACCTATAGCAAATTGAAGAGCTGCTTAAAAATGCTTATTAACTAAAAAATCTTAAATAATAAAATGCAAATTGTCTCAGAATATCAAACTCTACATCATATTAAAAGTTTCCTCAAAGGTGAACAACTCCTTTACTAAATCTAGAAAAATGTGAGTTTCTGGGAATTACCAAGGTTCGTCACATAGTAGCTCCTTCCTTGCCTTCATCAAGTAAAATGGAAGGAGATACAATGCTGGCAGCCAGATGTTTCAACAGAGATACCAAATATTCCTGGCACTGATGGAACTCATACAGATGGAGTCACTTGGATTTGTAAGTTAAATGCGTTGTGACTCAGAGTTAATTGAAGAAACTGTGTTATCTAAAGTTATCTTAA
>CM044432.1:41654551-41672843 GCA_024363595.1 Xenopus borealis
TCACCAATAGAAAGTTATTGTAAAAAGTCTATATTTCTGGTAAATTATCTGAAACCAACTGAAAAAAGTGTTTAAAGATAAACAACACCTTTAATATTTTGAATTATTCTTTTTTAATTTATAAAAAAATTAAAAAACAAAGTACTATTAATGAACCAGTGCAGGCACAGGGAGAAAAATACTCCAGTTTTCTCCCACACTCTAAACACCTACAGTCAGGCTTATTGGCTTCCGATAACATTAAAGGGGTTTTTCACTTTTGAGTTAACTTTTAGTATGATCTAAAGAGTGAAGCTTTCATTTTTTATTATTTGTGGTTTTTGAGTTATTTAGCTTTTTATTCAACAGCTTTCCAGATTGCTATTTAAACAACCATGCAATGATTTGAATGAGACTGGAATATGAATAGCAGAGGCCTGAAAAGAAAGACAACTAATAAAAAGTAGCAATAACAATACATTTTTAGCTTTAAAAAGAATTTGTTTTTAGATGGGGTCAGTGGCCCTCTTTTGAGGCCTGGAAAGAGTCAAGAATGCAAATAATTAAAAAAATATAAAAATCAAATAATGACAGCTTAATGCAAAGTTGCTAAGATTCAGCAAAGTGAAAAAACTAAAAAATTTGACCCTCGAATATTTTTAGAGTGCTATTTCTATCAAAAATGTACCTATTTTGATTAAATAGGTCCATTTTCGATCGAATAATAAATCGTTTGAATTTTTCAATTCGATCACCGATTCTCCGCAAAATCATTTGAATTGTTGAAACTTGAAAAAAAATTTAAGGACAGGATCTATGAGGTCCCCCATAGGCTAAAATGGCAATTCGGCAGCTTTAAGCTGGTGAATAGTCAGAGTCGAAGGATTTTTACAGGGCAAATAATTCGAAATTCGAATTTCTGAATTTTTTTCAATCCAAATAAAATTTTGGGCTATTCGATAGTCGAAGTATTTTCACTTCGACCCTTACAGTTAACTTAAAAGTGAACCACAGTGGAAGTAATTTAACAAATGGACCAATGTGTGCAATAAATTAGTGAAATGCTCCTTTTTTGTAAGCTGCCTTCTTGTGTTAAAGAACAGAGAATTGGAGAATAGAGACCAACAGCCACCCTGGAAGGAAAAAAAAACTGTTCCCTAACTTGTGTGTCAGAAGCGCAAGTAATAGAGTGGCAGTATAAAGAGGACCAGCCTGTGCATATTGATGCTGCACCCTGCACATGATGCTATGTCAACCCTTTTTAGTGCTCTTGCAATTCCATTCAGGAGATTTCATTGGGTCATGGTCTGATGTGAACAATTTCTAATCTGTAAATAGGTGAAGATTATGTCAATTCATATCTCATCCCCCCTGGGCACCCATATAATACAAGTCCTTTAGGTCTAGATATTGGAAAACTGGATCCATATCAGTTCTTTGGTTTTTATACAGTGGTTCCAGTCAGTGTCAAACTATAGTGCTATAGTTTTGGAATCCATGAAGGGCAATGAACATTTGCTTTGAGATGGACTTGATAAGAGAGGTAGTTATCGTGAAAACTGCAGAAGCATCTATGTTTGCTCTACCAGCTGCTGGAGTCAATGTACTGCATTTTTGTTAAATGATTAACTCCTTGCACATCAGTTGCAAAAGAAATGCTGTTATCATACTATTAGCTGCGTGCTTATATTTAAAATACATATAAAACAGTAGATTTCTTAATACATGCTTTTGATTGCAGCAATTTATATTGGCTATATCAGCCCTGTAAACATTGTCCACCAAGCTCACTACTATCAAAGAGAAAAACAAGTTGCACAAATAAATAAAAAAATTTTTTTTAAAAATGAGCATTTTGCAATATAATATTCTTTCATAAACTGTTATTGCATTGCATTTTAATTGCACATCTTTATGAAGTGCTTGAAGGTGTTGAAATCTTTTGGAGCAAACATAACTTTTTCAGTAAGAACTTTTATTACATTCACTGCATTGGCGCAACCTATAAAATAAAATAAAAAAAACTTCTGCCACTGTTGGAAGAAGTCACTAAGTAGTTTCCAGGTTCACAAAAGCTATATTAAATTTGCGAAAAGGAAAATGTGTTCTAACTTTTGCGTTGCGAATATTATTTTCCCCGTAACTTTTATTACATTCCTCCGCATGACTTTAGGTGACCATGCACTGAACTCTTCAAGGTGTTTGAACCTATTGGGAATATTGTGTTTTAATAAATAGATGAACGTTATGAACAAATTATAAAGACATTGTGGTGGAGGTAAAAATTCAATGATGATGAAGCTAGTTAACCTTGGTCCATTGGTTGCTTTAGTCAATGCTATGAGATGGCAGGATTACCTTGGAGGTAGTGATGGGCGAATTTATTTGCCAGGCGTGAAGTTGCGGCGAATAAAAAAAATGTCACGACATGCACTGAAAACGAATCAAAACGGGTCAAAAAACGTTTTTGCAAATTTTTCGCCATTTCACGAGTTTCGTTGGGAATTCACAATTTTTTTGGTGAAGCGAAACGGGATAGAGTCGCCCATCACTACTTGGAGGTATAATACAGATCCAATGATCCAGTGGCACACCAAAACAGGTGATTATCATCTAACCCACTTCTCACAGTCTTTTTTTCAAAATTATCAGTATAACTTTCCATCTATGGGGCAAACTCACTAAGATCCGAAAACTCGCCAGCGTTGGCTTCACAAGCGTTCGCTGCTACGCTACGCAAATTCACTAAAGTATTTACGCTCAGGTCGGCGAATGGTAGCTTAGTCGCACTAGTGTTACTTCGCTAGCCAGAGCGCAGTTACGCTAGCGAAGCCTAATTTGCATACGGCGGGAACTTTAATGTATACCTCCCCTGTGTTCAGCTTGAGTGCAGGACGAAACACATTCTAAATCGGCATATATCAAATGCAGGTGGAAAGCAGCATGTTGCATTCCACCTGCGTTCAGCACTTAAATGCATATATGTGAGAACAGGGCTATAGGAATTCAAAGAACATGTTTTGCCCTGAGCTCCCCTACTACAGTGTAACGTATTGAAACTGAATGGAGGGGAGCACAGGTACAAATGCTTGTGTGTAAGAGACCTTACATTTATGTTTTATATTTACACTAAATTCTAAATTACTTTGTTGATAGGGATAGCAGATTTTGTTGCAGTTCCATTGATGTAACTCCAGATCATGTGATCATCAGACAAACACTCAGAATAACACCACTACTACTTTTTGTGAATTATTCTGCTTTATTTTTTATAATGAATTAAATGACATTAAAATCGGAAATTCACTTTGGGTTGCCAATGTATTAAGTATCCCCCCCATGAATTCAGTCACTAAGTCTGAGTTTCTTTAACAATACTACACTGCCATCTCACTGCAGTATTCCAGGTGTCCCTTGGCAGGCTGTCTTGCACCTTTACATTAGAATAACAGTCTCTGTTAGCACATATATCTATCTACACAGTGCTTAACATTTTTGCATATGAAAAAGGCATATTTGTACATGACTAATTACATTTTTATATCAAGAAAATAAACACTGTTTTTTAAGCATTGTAAATATTCAAAGAGATTTTGAATACTGTAGATTTAAAGCATGTGGACCCAGATGCATGCCAATATAATTCAAGCTCAGCCAACAGCCTTTTACTGAGGCATTAATTTTACCAACCCTGTTGAATGCAACTCCATTAGATGTCATCTAATTCCCTTAAAATGAAGGCTTATAGATTTATATAATAAAGGGATACCAACAAAATGTTGATATATTTGCTGTGCTATACCTATAGCGTGATATGTTTTTCTCTATGGGAGCTCAGAGCAGCCAAATTCCATAGGAGTTTCTTATGGAGTCATGTGTGCAACCCACTGGAGATAGCCTAGCAGAAATTTCAAAATAGTGCCAGTATCCCTTAACAAGGTAACAACTTTTGTTCTGCTTTTGTGTGAAATAAACTTGATTTGCAAAAATGTGTTATATGCGAATGTGTTGCTATTTTAATTATATCATTTTGTTTACCTGGATAAAAGTTCAGTCTACCTCATGGGGGGACTGAAAATGCATTTTTATGAGATTACAAAATACATTTGTTAACTTTAAGATATTTTTTCGTAAATGTCTTCTTAAATAGTAGGAGTTCAAACAACTGTTTCTATTTATACAGTATGTGATATTATTTAAACCTGAATTGCAACACAGATCATAGAATAACCTTCCACCTGGGAAATGTAGGTGGAGACCTTCAAACCAGATTGAGAATCTAGTTCTACTAAATCCTACTTTGTAGAACTTGCTACTTGGCATTGGGGTTCTATTTGAAAATAATTTCACCAGGATTGTCTTTTGACAATCATCACAATCATAGAATAACCTTCCACCTGGAGAACCTACTGTATGTTCTAAATTGATACAGATTATCAGGCAAATACAAAGAATTCTATTTAAGTCCAGTTCTACAAAATCCTACTTTGTAGAACTTGCTACTTGGCATTGGGGCTCTATTTGAAAATAATTTCACCAGGATTGCAACAACATGAATTAACAAGGGCTTGTGCCATTTCATATACCTCAGTAGAAGCAGAGATAATAGAACCTTATTGTTCTAAATGTGCTTTGCTAGAAAGTTCTGAGTTCAGAATATATGAAAGCTCTCAGGCGTATCTCTTAAAAGATTAGTAGACTAACACAGTGGTACAGTAGGTTAGGATCAGTGAAAGAACAGCAGGACAGAAATTGATAGTGCACTAAAAGCTTTGTGATTGGAGCATAGGCTGTTAACCTTGGTGTTTATTTATTTATTTAATTTTTTTTGCCATAATAAAGTTCATACAAGTGCAGATCATCAGTACATTATATTGTCATTCATTTTCTAGAGTTACTGTTCCTTTAAATGACTATAATAATCCATTTATATTGTGCTAACATGTTCAGCTGCGTTTTACAGAGAGTATAAATCATTCACCTCAGATATTGCTTCACTGACTTCATTTGTAAGGGATTTGCTCACTTACTGTTTTTACTAAATGGGATCTTTATATAAAAGTCCTGAAGAATATATGTGCAGGTGTGCGATCCATTACCCAGAAATCTGTTTTTGGGTAGGCTATTTTAAGAAATTAATTCACATTTTAAAAAAATTATTTCCTTTTTTTGTGATAATAAAACAGTACTTTGAACTAAGATATAATTAATCCTTATAACTAAGATATGATTAATCCTTATTGGAACAATCCTATTGAAATTATTTAGGGGGTTATTTATCAAAATTTGAAAAGTTCTCACTATTTTCTGAAAACAACTCTGACCAAATCTGCACAGACTTTCCCCCCCTATTTATCAGTAAATTTTTCCAAAAATCTAAATCCTGCTAATTTATTGGATTTGTCACTGAAAACTGTGACTTTTTCGGATTTGACACCTGAAACCTGTGACTTTTTCATAAAAAAACCCACAAAATAAAAAGACCCTAAACATGCCATATTTTATGTACTGAACTGCACCAGCCTAAAGTTTCGGCTTCTCAATAGCAGCAATGATCCAGAACTTGTCACAGGGTGTCACCATTGTGGAAAGTGTCTGTGACACTGACATGAGCAGCTGTTGAGAATCTAAGCTTAGGGGTTGTTGCAAATTATCAAAAAGAAAATGAGGTTGGTCTGTAATATAAGCTGATGCTACAGGGCTGATTATTAAATTCTGATGCTAATTGCACTGGTTTCTGTGCTGCCATGTAGTAATTATCTGTATTAATAACTAATCAACAGAAAAGAAGATGGGGAGCTACTGGGGCACCTTCAGAGACACAGATCTTCCCTGCTAACAAGCTGTGATTGCCTTGGGCTGGTGCAGAAGCCCAAAACATAATGTACAACATTTTTAGCTACTTCTTTAGTTAGGCTTTAGTTCTCCTGTAACTGGATTTACCAGTAGTGATGGGCAAAAAATTCACGAAACGAGTCGCGGCACACTTTTGACGAATCAAGGGAAATCACCGCAAATTCGCCCCTGGCGAATAAATTCGCCCATCACTATTTACCATTTGGATCAATTCCTAAAAAAGTTTGCACATATAAAACATTTCTGATAAATCTGTCCCCATGATGTCCTTTTTTCCTTTTTAAACATATAAAAATGTTAATTTATGTGGCACAAAATATCCACGTGATTTTTAGAGCAGAAATTTTAGTCAGAATCATCACTGCTGAAATAGGAACTGTCGCAGCATTCTGCCGTGTACAGAAATTTATGAATGCTTGGATTCAGGCGAGGTACCCAGTGTCGTGGCACTAGATATGTTGAAAGGTTGAACAGATCCACAAAGACTTTGTATCTGTCGCTGTTGAGTTAAAAAAAAGGGAAATCTGTCTTTATCAAATAAATTAACTGGAATCATGTTTTTTAATCTCAGTGGCTAAAATGAATACTATAGCTCAGTGCTGGCAATACTATTGGCTACCTGCCTGCAACATTTTTATGAACTCCAACTCTTTCCTAGACTTCTGTGTATGATACAATTCAACTCATATCTGAATTGTTCTAGAACTCTTAAAACTCTTAGGGGCACATTTATTATGCTGTGTAAAAAATGGCAGGATGGTACATCACACATCGCCAGACATTTCTTTGCTTTTTTTCTAAAGGTGGCGATACACGGCCGATAAAAGCTGCCGACAGACGAAGTCAGCAGCTTATTAGCCCGTGTATGTGGCCCTCTGACGGGCTCTACCGATCGGTATCTGGCCGAAAGTCGGGCAGATGTCTATCGGCAGGACTAAAACCACCCATACAGCCTCAATTATGATCTGATCGCTGGGCCCTAGGGCCCACGATCGGATAGACCCGATATTGCTCACCTCAAGGTGGGCATATCTGGGAGAAATCTGCTCACTTGACGTCATGGCCAAACGAGCGGATCTCTCAGTGTATGGCCACCTTTAGAGTGACTTCTACTGGAAGCAATGTAAAATAACGGCATCAAATCTGCCATTTATTTAACACAGCTTGTTACACAAATTTATTGGTGTAACAAGCATAATAACACAGCAATAGCACAGCATAATAAACATGCCCCTCATGATGGTCATGATGATGGTCATGATGCCTTGTACTAGTATGTTCTAATATATTTTATTTTGCTTCCAGATTATTTAGATAGGATTATGTTTTCATGAAATGTTAGGTGTGGCTAAACCTAAGTTCAGTTTGTGTTAGTCTGTATTATGGGGAGAAGTTATCAAAATATGGAGTCGAGAGGCTTTTTTATTGAAGTTGGACAAATGGCTTACCTCACAGTTGAGCGCAAGTATTGGTATCCAGAAGAGCCTCCAGTTCCAGCTTTGCTTCCAATCATTCGGTGCACCATACATACATGGTTATCTAGTGAAATAATTAATATAAGGTATACTGTATATGAGGGTTTATTTTTGTCTATGGGACATTGAGGCTCAATTGCCCACAGTTTCAGAAAGACACCATCATTTTCTCAGTAAACAACTTCAAGCCCAAATCCATATAGACTTAATATTTCTTATTTTCTTGTAGGGCATTTGTACAGATGAAGCCACTTTGGATTGTGTGTTTGACACAGAATAACTAAACACATATTTCCCATTTGTCCCATTTAACAAAGAAAATTGTGTCGCAGCATCCCATATAATTAAAGTGTTCACCATTGTGAACAATGGTGCTTTGGTATGCTAATGAAAAGGTCAAATGCATTAAATGAGTTAAGATAACTTTAGATAACAAAGTTTCTTCAATTAAGCCTGAGTCATGACGCATTTAACACACAAATCAAAGTGGCTGCATCTGTACTTTGGAATGAAAAAAATGAGTTTGCTTCTGAAATGATTATTTGCTTTACTTATTTACTTTCTAAAGATAAGTACTTGTGCTGTCAGGCTTTTGCTTTCAGGTTAATAGGGTGAGTTTGGTAACTTTTTAACTGGATGAAAAGTGAGAGAGATCCTCACCTTGACCTTGAATGAAAATAAAATATTTTTACAGTATTCCATTACTGGCCAGTTAAAATGTGTATGCACTAATGAATAATTGGTGTGGATACAAAATTCCCAGTATTGTTCATCATAACTCTTTAATTGAATAATTCTCTATCAATAGAAGTAATTTGGTCACTTCAATAGACATGCTTTTTTACCACCCAAAGCTTTGCATTAGTGTTAAAATAGCATTTTAAATCATTTTTTCAAGGAACTCCCTTTAAAATTAATACCAGATGTCAACGTATTTCATTTAAATTATTTACGAGGCTGTGTTATAAAACTTCTGATATCTAATATAGTACTAAGTAAATGTTTGTATAGTGAATAAAGTACCCCCTATTGTAAAATATAAGGATACTATAAGTCACTGAGGAGTTCCAAGACCATATAAAAGCACGAGGCTGAAGGCAAGGTCACTTTTAATATCCTCATCCATACGTTATTTATTATAATAGATAGGTTTAAGTGAGTCATGTGACAACAACAATGACATCATAAAGAGCGTAAAAAAAATATAAATACATATACAGATGCAGCCACTTGGATTTGTGTGCTAAATGCGTCGTGACTCATCTTAACTCATTTAATGCATTTAACCTTTTCATTAGCATACCAAAGCCCCATTGTTTTCAATGGTGAACTCTTTAATTGGATGGGATGCTGTGACACAATATTCTGTGCTAAGTGGGATAAATGGGATGTCTGAGTTAAGTTATTCTGTGTCGAACGCACAATCCAAAGTGGCTTCATCTGTATATATATATTAGATAAGCACATACTGTAGATAAATACAAAAATTTTATAACTTACATCTCCACTTAGTCATCAAGGTGTCAATGTCCATCAAAGACGTGAGAAGCTGAAATGGAACCTGGAACCGTGGCTCCTCCCTTACAAATCAAAGAATATGAAGAATATGAATACTGCAGATTTATAAATTGTTCATTATATATTGTATATGATAAACACAGAAAACCAAGTACAGATATTGGATCTGTTATCCAGAATGTTTGGGACATAGAATATCCGGATAAGAGATATTTCTGTAATTTGAATGCCCATATCTTAAGTCTGCTAAAAATCATTTAAACATTAAACAACCCCAATAGGTGTTGTCACCAATATGGATACATGCACATTAGTTATCATGTAGTAACCACAAGCTGGTGTATTATTACAGAAAAAAGGAAATAGTCATGAAAATTAGAATGAATTACTTTAAATGGAGGCTGTGGAAGAAAACTGTAAATTAGAGCTTTCTGGATATTTGCATTCTGGATAAGGGATCCCATACCTGTATCATACTCATTTTATTTCCAAATAACTCAGATATTGACTTTTACTTTTAATGCTGCCTCCTTTCATTAATCTGCCCCATTTCCCACATGACATGGTTTCCTAAATGGGAACCTTCTACATATTTTTTTTAATCAATTTTATTTCTGAAAAAAAGATTTACTGTTTGGATTTAGAACGGATATGTGAGTGAGTAAAAGTGTATGAAACCACTTTAGGAAATACTGTGTTGTACAGTAGATCAGGACAGAGGATGGGTTACTGGTTAGGGGTTTGATGGTGAAACTGTAAATGTGTAGTGATGGGCGAATCTCACCCGTTTCGCCGAAAACAGCGACTCATTTTTTTGCCCGAATTTTTGCTGGCGTTTCGTGAATTTATTCGCCAGCGCGAATCACGGGAATTCGCAGCGAATTCGCCCCTGGCGAATAAATTCGCCCGTCACTATAAATGTGCCCTGAAAGTAGCTTATGAAATAGGGTTTACAATGGACTGTATCATTTTACTTATTTTACTTATTATATACAGCAAAATGCCCCCTTTGCTGTAAACTATATAGTTGTTAAAAGTATCAATTCTACGATCTTGGAAAGGCCCAGAGCCATATGCTTTTAGAGAATATACCCAAAATTAGATCCCAATCTCACCAATGCTCTGTGGCATTCCAAAATATAGAGTCTTTTATAGCAGCAAATTAAGGACCAGCTTACCCTTGGTTTTGGAATTAGATCTGGACAGGCAGTCTGGATACTTCATGTAATAGAGTGCTTTCTAATGTAAGGGGTATATTATTTCTTACAATACCCAACTTTCAGTGAGTCATACAAGTGACATCAAAGTAACAATTAGAATTGTTGACATTGCTAAGCATCATGGCACATTTTTTTTATTACTTATACTTATTTTGAATTTACCTGTAAAAAGAGATCATTAATGCTCCTTTGAGGGCTTTATATGAGAGCCTTCTTTCTCCTGCAAAACATACATGACTGTTTGTTATACTTCTCTAAGAAATCTATTTTTAATGAAAGTAGCAATGTGAAATTAAGCAATTTAACGGCCATGATTAAACAGTGAAAAAAAAAATAATCCAGGTTTATTTTTACCTTAACTTTATTTTTCACTACATTTTCAGCATAGAGAAATTTGCTATTGAGCCTTAAGCAATATATTAAAAAAAAAATTTTTTTTAAATAGAGTTTGACTAAACTAGAAATAGCTGCAATGCGGTCACTGTATCATTTGTGACACTGACCCCAGTTTTACAATGGATTTCCCATTAGTAAATCTACCCCATAGTCTTGTCAACTATGATCAGCTATATTCTCTCAGTTTCATTAACATGCCTCACAATCTCCATTTAGGGCCTCTATCTGAGGTCTGGAGCTCTACAAACCCAATATTTATGGTAAATGCCCATGTTTCATGAGTAAGCATTCGTCTGCACTTGATCATCAATTCCTATTGATGCACCTTATCAGTAGTGATTTAGAGGCAGATTTACTAAACTCGGGTGAAGGATATGAATGCAAAAAAATAGATTTTTTTGGGGGCTTCTTTGACCATCAAATTTGCTAAATTCGATCGAATCGAATAACTCGAATGAATCATTCAATAGAATCGATTCGAATATGAATATCGTTCAAACCATTCAATGGTCGAAGTACTTGCCCTTTAAAAATGTATTCGATTGACTACTTCTCCAGATTAAACCTACAGAGTTGCTATATTTGCCAATGGGAAGCTCCCATAGGCTTTTTCTTAGTTTTTTTTTTATCGAATAGAAATCATCCAGTTTTCCGAAAAGATCAGATGAATCATATGATTCGTCCATTTTTTTCGTGAAATCAGATTAATTTGTACGATTTTTTTGAGAAATCGTTCGATAGATCGAATCCTACGAATTCGATTTAGTCGGATTTTACTTTGTTTTTAACCCTCAAAATTCGACCCTTGATAAATCTGCCCCTTACTGTATTAACTTCTTGTCTTAGAAGAGATACCAAGGAATCCAGTAATTTCATTATCTTACCTTTGCTGAGCAGATGCTCATGGCGTCTTTCATCAAATAAAGCACCAAATAATTCTTTTTGTTTCTGAAGTTCCGCCAACTGTTCTTCCTTGTCTTCTGAATCTGGCTTGGTCTGTAACAAATGTAAGTTATAATATTAACAGTAAATTATCCAACCATTTTCTCTTTACATATTATTTAAAAATATGCATCAGAAACCAATATTACAACACAGTTTGGGAGCATTCTTCAGCATGGCAAAGAAATGTGATGTGAAAAGTACATCTTTTTTCAAAATTCTGCCAATTTTTAAGTTGCATTTTTAAGGGCAGGCAATCTTCCATAGTATCCATTTTAATCAAATTGTTTTAATTTTAAAATAATTATTGCCTTTCTCTCTGTGGCTTCTGCTTGAAAGTAACTAACTGCTATTTTAATCTTTTTTAAGGCATGGAGACACAAACTACAGAAATAATATTGGAATTAAAAGCCATACCTTTGCTGCATGTAGTTCTTCCTCTAATCCTTGAAATATATTAACTTCAAGCTTTCCCCAGAAATGAAATCCTTCTTCCTCCAGCCCTGGTGTCCTTTCAAGCCATGCCTACAGTCACATGATAAAAGCAAGAGAATTAAAGTAGCATTCACATTTTTCTTTAAGGTTTCAAAAATATTCTTGCATATATTTGTGTTTTTGTGTCTCATTTTTCACAAATTGGAAAATATGCCAACCAGGTATATTATTGGGACCTACTTGGGAAAAGAGTGATGAAATTACATTTTTATGTTTTGTAAAATGAGAACTGCCAATTAAATAATTGCCCCCAACCCCTCCCAGTGTTCTGTACTGACCTCAAATCCAATGTAGATTGTACATACCTCCACTAGTCCTAGCAGTGTTGGCTCTTGCTCAGATCTAAGAAGCACTTCATTTGTTTCTCCTTTGAAGTTGTCACGATAATGTCGTCTGTTGTACGGAACTCGTAGGATTTCAGGGACACCGATTTTATTTTCCAATAGCCGAAACTGCAAGCTTTGGAAACCAGAAGCTGGGGACAAATAATCCCTTGGAAGAAAGAAAAAAAAAATCTGTATTTAGCTCTTCTGAATTCCTATTCATCACATAAATGGGGAACATTTTGTTTACCACTTTTTTGTACTTGAACTATACACAAAAACTTAAGCTTATCTTACTATCCTCAAATGTCAGATGTCAGCTAAAAACAGAGTAATTTACCAAGAGCAAAAGCATGCACCTTAGTGCTCATTTAAAATCACTTGACTTTGGGCTCTGGCTGCACTTTATATGAACTTAATTCATATGAATGACACACAAGCTAGGACAAGATGGTTGTAGGAAGGGGAATGTTTCAGTGCCCTCCTTATGAATACAGTTCTGCAAACATCAAGCAGCACTGTATGCATGTCATTTCTAAAGCTGTGATCTTGTATACAAAGAAAATGCCCCAAATCTGCTGATAATAGTGACACAGGAGCAGATTTATCAAGGGTCAAATTAGGGGGTCAAAAAAACCCTCGAATTCGACCATCGAATTTCAAGGGAATTAAAATTCTTCGAATTTGAATATCGAATTTGAACTATTTTACCGCAATTCGAATATTCAAACGATCGAATAGAAAAAATTCTATATTAAAAAACTTAGAAAAACCCTGTGGGAACTTCCCATAGGGTTTAATAGTAATTTGATTGAATTCAAATCTTTTTGAAAATTTGATTGAATTTTGAATCATTCATGTGAATTTGATAAATCTGCCCCAAAATGTAACTATCCCACAGACAAGCATTGCATTAAATTAGAACATTAAAAAAGGGCAAAAGCGTTGGTAAATATGTGAGTTTGTTAAAACTCCCTTCTGACAGACAGTGTTAATAACTGAGATTACATTTTTGATTGTTTCCTCTTAAGCAATATACAACCATATCTGTTACTTCTCTTTCATATATATTTGTCTTTTCAGTTTGTTGCTCTTTAGTACAAATGACCCACTGTCATGAATATCATTCCTCATCCGCATCTGGAGAACCACAGGAGTCATATTTGATAATTATGCTGCTTTAATCTCTCACATTTATTTATGCAGTTGTAGGTATCACAAGAGGATTTTGTCTAGTAATGTAGTTCATGCCAAAACAATTATCAAAGGATGCCTACCTAAAGTCAAAAAAGTCCATTGCCGTCATTGTTTCTAACACAGAGAATTGCCCAACCAGTAACTTTAGTATCGTGGAAATGCGGTGGATGCGAGTGACAACCTTAAGCATGTTCCTTTCATCTCTAACCTATACAAAGGTATGATGAACACAGTTAATTGAATATTTTCAACCATATGGGAAAGAATTGATTAAATTGCAGCCATATAGTATATTCATCCTATTCTGAGCTTTTCTGAAAACCAGGGGCAAATTTAATACAATTACTGCATTATTGCTTTACTTCAGTTACGTACATTTCTACTCTGAGGCCTAAAGGTACCCACTTGTGCCTTCTATTGATTCTAGTTGAGTTATATGATTTGTTCTAGAAGACATGCATTTTAACACTCAGAAATCAACTTCATTTGACAGCAACCAATAAAAAATATATTCTTACATATATGGCAAATTAAAAAAAAATGAATCGTGCACTATGAGAATATACCCCTTAGCACCAAGGGTACATGTAGAAATGTATCATGGGAACATAGAAGGCTTGTTTATAATGGATAAAGGATTTCAAAATAGTAACAATAAATATTTGCTGCTTAGTATGATTGCACCTACTTTTATTTCTTGAACAGTTTTTCGCATTTACAACCTGACCATAGTTACCTTGGGTTTAGCACAGTTTAGCGTAGGAAAAAATAAGATTCCTGCCCAAAAATAATTGCAATTTAAACCAGATGTAATGTATTAATTCTCCCTGGAGCTTGTTTCAGAAACCAGATTATTATGTGTTGTGTAAAACTAGAATGTGGTTAGAGAGAAATAACGTGAAATGTACTTGAATCTAAAAGGACCCCTCTACCAACGTATGTATAGTCATCCAGTCATTCCAGCATTTATACATTTTTGGCTAACTAACTATATTACAAATATTTTTATTTTGCACAGCAAATTCATTTACACAATTTATATTTTTATACTGAACAATTGCTTTAAGAATATGTTCCACTACTCCTCTATGTATCTGGCATGATTCATTTGAAATTCTTTAAATCCATTGATGTTGGATGTTACATCTGTTTTATAGGGGGTATGTTCCCAAAACTTTCTTGTATCTGTGTTTGAACACAAGCTGTACTAAATCTAGCCTATGGTGTTAACATGTCCAGTCACCCATACTGTATGTTTTAATTAAATTTTATGCCTTTACATATTGAAAATGTATTTGTCATGTAAATCTCCAAATAAAAGCACTACTGAGCAGTGATCCAGTCTGTAAGACCACTGTAATCAACTTCTAGCAAATGAATCGTCAAAAAAGTGGGGAAGCCTAGGGAAGTACTGTAGATTCTTTTCTAATTTATTTAATAGTTTGAATATATCCTTTCTATTACTTTAGTCAATGAGAATTTTTTTACATATTCTGTGTACTTACATGGCCATTTTGAAAGATTTCTCGAACAGAGTCTAGTTCCCACAGAATCTGCTTGAACCACAATTCATAGGCTGCATTGGAACCAGATATTTTATTAGTATATTGTTGCAGTATGGGACGGGGGTTTACAAATAATGAATCCAAAATATTGGGGGTTGGTTCCTAATTTAATTTGTCTTCAATAGTAATTGTCAAAACTCTGAGTGTTTCTGAGTGATAATCGCCTTACCCACAAGCTCATCTGCAGTGCCAAGTCATGGCAACTGAAGGGCAAATGCAAGCATTTTACCGCTGCCAAGCTGGAAATCATACAGGCTTGAAAACACGTCTAGATATTTCATGTGCATTTCTCTATCTAAGGCTAATAATCCACTGGACTACAAAAATAACTAGAATTATACATCCCTCCTTGCATCCTCGGTGCATGTGACATCCATAGGGAAAATATGCAATTGCCCCCTCCCATCTTTACAACCAGTTGTATAGTACTTTTTTTTAAATGGGTTCTTCATATAGAAAAGGAATCCACCTACCTTGGTGTGTAACTATAAACAGGTGTTCATCATGGATTTTATTCCCCTTTTTTTCACTCTGTAGTTCTTGAGCATTCAGTACTTTATCAAGCTAAAATATAACCCCACAATAGAATATTGTTAAAAATAACAGAAAAACTTAGATTTGGCAAACTGTTGCTCAGCCCTTTCTTTTAGAAGTGCAGACAGATGCATAGGGACAGATGAGTTGAGTGGTAGTAATACTACAAAAATAATTACAATACATTAATTTACAGTACATTAGAGCTACAGAGCAAGTTCAAAGAAAAAGCAATTCTAGTCACTGTTTATTTGGAAATAATTGTGCTTGAGAATCTGGTGACACACTAGCCTTGTTGAGTTGTATGGTACAAGTACAATTTGGAATTTTCACTTATCACTTATTGTAAAGTATAACAGGTTTCATGACCTATATAAATGCTCACGGTCGAAGGCTGAGGGAGGGGTGGTAGGGTGAGAGAGTGACGGAGGGAAGGAGAGAGAGTTCCCAGGGGGGCAAGGAGAGAGAGCAGCTAACATGGGGCAGGCAGAAGACAGGCACCTGCCCAGCGCCCCCCTTTACTCCTAGTTCCGGCCATGACTTCTTGTATCATATTTTACAAAACAGAATACATTATTTATGAAAATACACAAGTTTCAGTGAGTCATGTGACAGAATTGGCATCACAAAGCACTGATTATAACTGATAACATCACTACAGCAACAGCACCGTTTATATATATATATATAAATATGAGGATATTAGAAGTTACCTCGGAGTTCCATGACCTGTATAAAAACACTCGGCCTTCGGCCTCGTGTTTTTATATGGTCATGAAACTCCTCGGTATCTTATAATATCCTTATATTTTACAAGAGGGGGTACTTTATTCACTATATATATTGAAGTACACCTTATTGTAAAACATAAGGAGATTATAAATTACAGAGGATTTACTTCTAATATCCTCAAATTTTCCAACAAGGTTACTTTATTTATTTTAATACAAATGTTTTAGTGATTCATGTGACAAAAATGACATCACTAAGCTCCATTTATCATCACTGAGAGCCGTTTATAAGAATATAATGTACAGGATATTCAAGGCTCTTGTGTATAATAATAGCAATGAAAATGCTTAAATTAACAATTCTAACTGTAAATTCTAATTCCTGAAGTATTCCCAGCAGATTGTCATTTGATCAATTTCTTTAGAAATGATGCTACAACTTTAAGGAGTTACATTTAATTGTTGGGGTGTTATAGACACCTAACAAATTAAAAGTGTGTCTTAAAAAATGCAATTGATTAATTGTAATAGACAAAAAACATTTGCAAATCTGAAGGTGTATGTTTACCAAGTGGTAAAAGGTTAATCATTGCTATGGTTCACTAACAGCAATATATTATTTTTTTGACTCAAATTTCTTTAAAACAAACATATGTAAGGTATATCAACACAGCAAAACCAACCAGATCAGGGGCATTATTATTGAATTAGCACATAATTATTATAATAATAATGGTACATATAGTTATAGAATCTGGAAACCTGTTACCCAGAAAGCTCAGAATTACAGAAAGGTCATATCCCATAGACTTCATTTTAATGAAATAATTCTAATTATTCCTAATTTCTTTGTTATCTGCAATAATAAATCAGTACCTTGTACTTAAAACCCATCTAAGATATAATGAATCCTTATCAATTGGATTTATTTAATGTTGAAATGATTTTTAGCAGACTTAAATTATGGAGATCCAAATTACAGAAAGATAACAGAACCTATACTTGTAAGATAATAATAAATTGGTTTCCCAGTCTATCATTGCATTATTATTTATTATTATTAACATTTATTTCTATAGCGCCAACATATTTTGGAGCGCTGTATTAAGTTTGATTCATGATACAAATTATTACTCCCCCAAGATGGTGGGAACATACAAAACAAAAATTCTAGAAAATGTATAAACACACAAATGTGCATGCACATTTAGAAAATTCAGACTTTGATAAATATACACTTGTTTTCTCTCTACAAATTATTTAAATTTCAAAACTGATTTGAATCACACATAAATCAATTTAAACAAGCATTTACGTGGTACATGGTGCCCAATACGCCAATGGCTTACTTGTAAATAGTCCCCATATATGAGTCCTCCTTTACTGGCTTTGTTTAATCCTTCTTGGGAATTGTCTTCATGTTTATCTTCCAAAGAGAGTTCACTGAAAGTAAAACTTCAAAGAGAATCCTATCAGTTGGCTTTTTGTAATATTTTAACTAGTTCTGGTGTCCCCAGACTCAAAGCATTTTACTTACTGATGTTTCTTTCCCATAAAAGGACAGCCACTCATTGTGTCACTATGGGATGTTCACAGCATGTATTTTGCAACCAAACTGAAGTCTTGCAATGGCTTTTATACCTGTTGATCATTCTCCATAAACCAATTGCTTTTTGGTCTCTCTTTCTGCCCATCTAACATCAATATGTACACAAAGGCAGAGATAACTATAGACTTTCTGTGTAGTGCTAAGCTGGAGTAACCATGTTTTGTAATAGTAGTTAAGATGATTCAGTGCTAATACTGCTAAATTATATACACTCTTTTCTACTTATTGGAGGAATACATTTCGGGGCAGATTTACTAAGGGTCGAATTAAAAAAAATTGGAAATTTGACCATAAAATTTTTTTAAAGTGCTTTTTCGATCAAAAAATGTACCTTTTTTGTTGAATAGGTCAGTTTTCAATCAAATAAAAATAGCTTTAATTGTTCAGGTGCATTGTTTGGTTCGAACAATTTTGGTTAAAAAAAAATTGATTTTTTTTTTTTTTTTTTTTTT
>CM044432.1:41675478-41720970 GCA_024363595.1 Xenopus borealis
TTAAAAAACTATGAAAAATAAATAATGAAGACCAATGTAAAAGTTTCTTAGAATTGGCCCGTTTACAATATACTAAAAGTTTACTTGAAGGTGAACCACCCCTTTAAATCGAATTTGAATCTATATTGTATTAAAGCAACAAAATTTTGAGGATTAATCACCAGGCACAAATTCAGTTTGAAAAATTAGCCTTATTATTTTTGTAAATGGTAGAAAAAGATGCAATATTGGAATGATTGATTGATCTTTGAAAACTTGCCCGGTGGCCTAGTTTGATTTAGAGCTGTGCCGTCTCAGACAACAAAAAATTGGTGGCCCCAAATATTCGAACTTTTTTCACCAAAGTCCTTCAAATTCTCAGAACTTAGAAAAAATTTCTGTCCAAGTTCTGTGAGGTCCCCCATAGGCTAAAATGGCAATTTGGCAGCTTTAAACTAGTGAATAGTCGAATTCGGGGGATTTTTAAAGGGCCAGTACTTTGAAATTCAAACTTTTTCAATTTGAATCGAAAATTCTATAGTCGAAGTAGCCCAAAATGAATTAGAATTTTTGAAATTCAAATTTTATTTAAATTTGACCCTTAGTAAATCAGCCCCTTGGTGTCAAAATTCACACATTCGTATTTTAACCCCCCCCCCCCAATTGAAATATAAATTTGAATGTGAGATGTATCACATTTTAGCCATGGAAACAGTTCTAATTCAAATATGCACCACCTAAAATCTGCCAAATCAATTTACAAGTCAATGGGTCCGTTGACCCATTTCAAGATGTTAATAGGCTTCTCGACATTCTAAGCCAAAATATGTAAAGTAAAATTATCCAAACCCTCTAGAGTGCCTATTATTTTTCTGACCCAAAAAGAAAATACTTTTTCTCCTTGAGCACAATGTTCAACCAAAAACCACGCTCATTAGGGGTAAGCGCTATTCAGCTCGGGGAAAAGAATATAGCATAGAGAGATGTTATAGTGTAGTAGTGGCAGATTTACCAAGGGTCAAAGTGAAAATTTGAATTTAAAAAATTCTCCAATCTCCAACTGCAGAACCAAATGCTCTACAGAGAAACAAACTAAGGTACTTGAGTTCTGCTCGGCTGGGAAGTAAGATGGGCGCTCCCCCTGCTGTTCATGAGTATGATTGTTTCCCTGCAGAGCACTTAGGGACCATCTGACAATTCCTATTCACAGCAGTAAATAAAGGGAAAATTTCACTGCATACAGTCAGGTTTCTCATAAAAAAAGGTACACTTGTTTTAATTATAGTTTATTGGAGATAGGTTTCTTTTTCAATAAAGAAAGCAAAAATTGGATTTTATTTTGTGCCTTTACATGCCATTTAAGGTATGAAGACCCACATTAAAGAGAGATCCATTATCTGGAAAACCCCAGGTCCTGGGCATTCTGAATAACAGGTGCCATACCTGTTTTGTTATACCATTGCACTGATTGGCTCTGCAATGGATTCTGTTATTGAGGACGAATAAGCTGTATCAAGCAAATGTATGTTAAATTCCTAAATTCCTATTAGATTAGTAAAACAGCATGCAATTGTATTGCCATTTGGCCCTCACAAAAAGCTAAAAACATATTTCTACCCTGCTACAAAGAAAGTATGCTCATTCTACCCTGAATGTCATCTGTGCAATGATTTAAGTTGTACTAGAAAACTGGAAACACACAAAGCAAACTCAAGGGAAGAGCGTCCAGAAAAATAGGGCATTTTCCCAAATCCAAAAGCAAGAAATACTGGGTTGGACGTAATATAACTGTGCAGCATTATCAGGAGCAATGAGAGAAACATGGCAGTTAATACAAAAAAAGAGAATAGTGCTGATTAGTGTTTTGGAATGTAAAGATGAGCCTGTGCAATTTGAGCATGCGTTTTCAGCTGTATACCATCCACTTGGTACTATGTAAGTGTGTTTAACAATTTGTAAATCATGTGACTTTACTGTTATAATAACTTTACTCATTTACTTTTCTAATCTTTCCCATTCTGATAGGTCTTTTCTTTGCTTTGGCACATTCTCTGTTAACTAGCATTTAATACACTGCTGGTGGCAAATGGGATGATTTGTTCATTCATGGTGACTATTTCCAGATGCTTTGAATGACCATATGACTATTTAAGGGCCATAAGATATTAACATGCTGTCCTCTTGAAAACTAACCCATGCATGGAACACTATGTTCTATTTGTCTTTCATGATCAGTGCATTCTGGCCATTCATGTGTGGGTGGTTTGAAACATTCAGTATATAAATTCAGTGGTAATTTAATTGTAGATCATTCTGGATGTTTAGAAGACACTACTATTATACTTACAAATTAGGCATGCTGAAGTAGCAGAGACTAGTGATGGGCGAATTTATTTGCCAGGCGCAAATTCGTCGATTTCCCGCGATTCGCCACCGGTGAATAAATTCGAAAATTTTGTCGAAAAATTTGCCTATTCACAAATTTTGCTGGAATTTTGCTAATTTTTCAGAAAAGCAAAACGGGATAGATTCGCCCATCACTAGCAGAGACATTTGATATCCTGAGTACTGGTTTAGAAACAAAATGAAATCTGTCCTTCCAAAATATTCATATACAGTACAAACATTTTTAAAATAAACCACATTCAATGAAAATGAAGTAACAGTACTAAATGGCAGAATGATATTGATATAAATGTGACAGCAACAAATGTGCAGTAAAGTGAAAATGCTGTTTTTTTTTTGTTATAACTCTAAGTCGTGCAGTTTTCTGCTAACAGGAGCACCAGCCCAGGGTATCAGGTAATTAAATACAATCATTGGTGGTGCCTAATACTTTGGACCCCTCCCCCACAGTTATATTTGGCACCCACCAGCGATTTTCCCTTTGCTTTGAATTTAAGTAGCATGCACATTTGACATCACTCAAGGCCCTCATGTTTTTTGTAAAGAAGTGTAAGCAATTGTTGCATCTACACACAAGAAGTAATAGTATCCAACTACCTATTAAGATCTGGTTTGGGGACATTAGACCTCTTTTTTGCACTCTGCCTTCCTGTTGGTAACTGAGCCCTATGATATCATACCCCTGATGTTTTTATTAATCCATTAATAATGTTGGAAAATTTTCCATAAAACAAAAAAGTTAGATAGGAATACTGTATATTAAGGGGAAGATTTACTAAATTTGTGTGAATGATTTGAAATTCGACCGAATTTTCGAAAATATTTAAATTTGAATTTTCGAATTATTTTTGTGGCCACTTCAACCATCAAATTTCAAAAATCGAATGATTCAAATAGATTGAATAAAAATCTATTCGAACATTCGAATATTCAATGGTCGAAGTACTTGCCCTTTAAACAAAAATTTGAATCCCTAGTTCGAAGCTCCCATAGGCTTATTTCAGCATTTTCAGATCGAATAAAAAAAATTTGATCGAATGGATAAAATCGTTCGAATCGTTTGATTCGAAGGGTTAAAATTCTACCAAAATTTGTTTGGTCGAATTTGAAGGTTAATTAACCTTCAAATTCGACCAATAGTAAATCTGCCTCTTAATGTTGCACTTCTGTGCCAGGCCAAGGCAACAATAGTCTTTTAACAATGAAGATCTCAAACCCTCAGTCTTTCCCAAACTTCTCTACTGCTCATTCAAGACCCAAGCTTTGTGATGGTGTCAGATAGCTGGCCAAACGGACCAGCTCACAGTATACTGTAAATATAAAATATCATGCCACAGTACAAGGCTGATAAGTAATTCATTCAGATTATCCTTACATGGCAGCTCAGAAACCAATTAGCATTGGAACTTAATAATCAGCCCTGTAGCATCAGCTTAAATGACAGGCCAACCTCACTTTCTGCGACGACTAAGCTAAGCTTCTCAATCACTCAAAGCACACTCAGCACAACCCCTTATTACAATTCATATTTTGTGTTTAGAATTCTGCAAATATTAACTGGACCAGCCCAGAAACAGTTATGTTTTCCTTATAGCTTGCCAGGACAAACACTGTAGCAGCTGCCATATATATTAATTACACATATAACACACAAAATATAAGCTTTTAGGAGAGACATTCCATGGCCATATGTTAAAAGAAAATTTATAGAAAAAAATAAATAGAAACATGACCTTCTTCTTTTTTAAATATCATCATAACAGCTTAAAAAGTCCTTGAACTTTATTTCTCCCACTTGTTACTTTCAGTGATTGGTGATTTGGATCTCCGTTGAATCAGACTTTGTCCTTCCTAGAATTATCAGTATTTATATTTACACTTTAAGTCACTAACATTGAGAATTGGAAGCAGCAGTGTATCATTTTCAACATACAGGCTATGGCTGCACTTATTGAATTCAACTCATTTCATAGCCCAACACTGCTGACAGCTATTCAAGGGCTGGTTTCTTCTTTTTTGGAATTCGGCAAGTTTTTCTTAGCCTTCATTTTAATCCAAAAGGCAAATTTTGCTCAGGTGAACGATCATTACTCTGCAAATTCACTAAAGTGAGAATTTTCCATAACATTAATACCCCTTTGACCAAAGTTTCCTTTGCCAGGTTATACTTGACAAACTGATAAGATAAAGCTGCATCCTCTTCAATCTTATGTTAACTATAACATAATCTGTATGCAGAAGTGTAATAAAAAAAAAGACAAAACACTGGTGTTTTTCATGTTTTTAAAGTGGGATTGTATTTAACATGTAACTGTTAAGGGTAAAACATTTGTTTTAGGGTGGGCTCATGTCTAGGACAATAGAGGATCCCTTTTGTCTTCATTTTTAATATCAAGTGGCTACTTCAATAAATTTCACAAACATCACTAATAAAGACATATATCACCTATATGTATCAGCCCTATTCACACTGACCGAATCCACTATTTTGGATTCGGCCGAACACCCACATCCATTGTGAAAGATCCGGCCGAATCCAAAACCTAATTTGCATATGCAAATCAGCGAGGGAAAGGGTAAAAGCTGGGCGTGGCAGAACATTTTTTTACTTCCTTGTTTTGTGACGAAAAGTCACATGATTTTTTGGATTCGGTTCGGCCAGGCACAAGGATTCGGCTGAATCCGAATCCTGCTGAAAATGGCCGAGTCCTGGCCGAATACCGAACCGAATCCTGGATTCGGTGCATCCCTAGAAGAAGGTAACACTAGAGAAAATTCACTTTGAAATGCTTGCTGGTGTAACTTTGCGAGTTTTTGTCGGCTGAGATATAATGGCTCTACGGATAGAGTGAAAAAGATACTCTCTCTGCAACATTTGTATTTTCCTTACGGAGCTTGTGATTTCTGATTTGCATAACTTTGTATAGTTTGTGTGTGTGTTGGCTTTGCTGGTGGCAGGGCTGATTCATGGCTACAAGTTGCATATTGCACACACACAATAGTTGGGTTACCACATTTGTTTTCTACATTAAAGACTACTGTAAAGGAAAGCCATGGAGCTATAAGAGCTAGGACTGCATGTCAAGAGATCCGAATGACCCGCAGCCAGATTGCACTGGTTTATATTTAATGATTGGCAGATGTAGCTGTGATTGGGTGGGAAGGAATGAGTTAAAGCAGGAGAAAGCCAGACTAGGGGTGGAAAAAGACAGGGAAGTGATGTCAGGGGAAGAAGCAGTTCACTTCCTTATCTTCTGAGCAGGTAGACATATCCCACCCTATTTTTGCATATTTTGGGAAATTTCAGGAGTTTCCCTTCTTTATTTTCTCATATTATCCATTATTAACCAAATGTGGATGTTTTTCTGTAGTGATGGACGAATCTCCCCAGTTTCGCTTCGCCGAAAAATTTATCTGGAAATTCGCGAATTGGCGAAAAATTCACAAAACGAGTCGTGGCACGCTTTTGACGCGCGTCGCATCAACTTCGACGCATCGCATGAAATTTCGCTGGCGTTTCGCGAATTTAATCGCCAGTGGCGAATTGCGGGAATTCGCCACGAATTCGCCCCTGGCGAATAAATTCGCCCATCACTATTTTTCTGAATGTTCTACTATATTATAGTTTTGGTATGGTTATAAAGTATAAAGTCTACATGAAATCATTCATGTCAAATGCTTTATCCAGGGAATCAAGGCATAATTGGCAGTGGCTTCAGGGTTGGTTTTTTGCCTTCCTCTGGATCAAAGCAGTGGATATAAGACAATGTTTTTTAAGTTTTATGTAGGACCTTTCCAGAGTACTGCACAAGTTAATTTAGAAGAGGGAGAAAGGAGGTTCTCTCCTGTGACTGCACAGTGGGTTGATTTATACAGACACTACTACTGCTTGTGCTAGGTGATAGCCTGCTTGTATTTCCTATCATCGAGACACTGCATATTCAGGAGTGGCAACAGAGCTGCTGAACTTTTCTCATGATGGGAGATACAGCTTCTGCTGGTAGCAAGTTTGGGGCCACCCTCTCTGTAGGTAGAGGCAGCCTCACAGTGAATATGTTTGCCCTGGACATGGTTATGCTTATAAATCTGAATCAAAGGGGTATATTTAATGTGTAAAAAGAATGGCATCAATCTGAGTTTGAGTTACACCAAGGCTTTGGTGCTGTCAGGTCCAGTGGCTCCGGCAAGGTAGTAGGGACCAAGGAGGAAGCTTGTAGCAACAAAGTCCGAATGTGAGGTATCCAAGTTGTTAAGAATGTTTATGGTCAAAGGTAGGCAACCTGGTCAATCCAGGCAGAAGAGATTTATAGTCAGGAAACAAGGCGAGGTCAGGATCAGGGAAATCAGTATTAGAAAGCAGTTTGAACTCACGCACCCATCTTATGTGCAATTATTTGTTCACAATGTGAATTTGCAAAAATAGAAAGACAGTCATAGCAGTGCAGTATCTCAGCATTCAGGAAAACATGGGCAATACAGCCACTTCAGAAAAAATAAGTGCTTTATAAATGACCTTTATACAGTACACGTTTGTAAAAAAAAATATATCACAATAAGGTGAAACAGAACATGTGGCAATTTCAAAAGTGAATTATAGTGGTATGTATTTGAATGACACTTTTTAAGGGACTATAGCTTCTGAACATAGCCTGTGGTCCTACTCTCTGCCTTTTGTTTTAAATTTTTAAAATATGTATGGGTTTTGTTATATCTTGCACTAAACAAGAAATATACTAAAGTTGAAAGTAAAGTCACATTCTGCTCCATGATCCCTGCAAGCTTCGTCAAAATATATCAACCACTGAGAACCCTCTGTGTAAGCAAACTCCTCCCTTCCCTAAAAGAGGGGTATACTAGCCTGTTTGTTCTTGATCATAGAAGCTGGATACCAGACTTTATTTTAATAGCATGTATTTGTTGAACTTTTATTTAGCATACAAAGTTTTGTGGAAAGAAACGTGATATTGGCTGACATGTTTTCTATGCAGATTGTATTGGTCCCGGTATTTTTGATGATTGATCCCAATGTTATTAAAAGGAAAAAAAAAGTAAATATAGAGGAAGGCCGGTATTTTTTTCAAGAAAGGGTGGCATCCCTATCCACGTATGGCCATCTTAACATGTCTCTGACATGGTTTTAAAGAGAGCAGCATCAAAAATTAAAAATCTCAAAGCTGTAAGATGCCAAAGTTTTCCATTTGAGTTTATTTATTTATTTTTTAGCTAAAAAATCAGGCATTCACGTTTTGGAAACATTTGTCTTAGGCTGCAAAGAAGCATTATGGATGAAAGTACCTTTTTGTGCTTTTGTTCCTATTGAGCCTTTCTAAGTAAGAGAAAATAGTTTGAGTTAAGGAGACATAAGCCTTCAGTATATTGCCTTAGATCCCTACTCTAGGAGAGTAAGTCTAGTATGTCAGTAACTGTCGGTTAAAGAAGGGTGAAACCAGCATGTGTTTGCACTTATGTTCCATTATTAGACTTCTGTTCTCAAACAGAGTAAGCTGTCATAAATATTACTGTGCTGTGATACTTTCCTAACAACATACCTATTGCAGTGAAGGCTTTAAGTACTGTATATTGACCTTACATTAACATTCCATTTGGCATGTTGTACTCCATAAATAACAGAAGAGTGTAGTTTAATTCTTTCATAAGAGTAGCAACACAGGAAGGTTAATTACTTTGATACATACGGAGCATTATTATCTCCACCCACTGGATGTTCCATAAAATATGTTCCTGAACAAACTGCATTTAGCCATTTTATTCTGATGTCCAACTACCATGGAACAAGAAGCCAAATGCAACACACCTAAAAGTGGTAAGTCTAAGAGAAGGGATATTGTCACTATTTCTATATGGAAACCATGGATGGAAATAGTCTGTCTAATACTATTATATTTCATTTTACCAATAGTTTGGGTTGTTTAACTATTTTACTTTTATTTCAGTTGTATTCTTAGCTGTATTCTTATTAGAACTAGTTCTCTCTAGACCGTTATTTATTTACCTATTTAGTTGCAAAGTACATAATTACAGATAATATTACAAAAAAGTAAGACCTTCTGGCATTATTCTGTGATTTTGTTACACATCAACAAGCATGGATGAAGTCCACAATGAACTTTGGGAAAGTTCTTTTCCCTCTGTAACAATAAAACAGTTTTTTCTACAGGTATGGGATCCTTTATCCAGAAAGCTCCAAATAATCCCAATTTAAAAAAAAAAATATTTCCTTTTCTCTGTAATAATAAAACAATACCTTGTATTTGAGCCAACATGAGCTATAGTTAATCATTACTGGAAGCAGAACTGGACTACTGGGTTTATTTAATGCTTACATGATTTTTTTGGTAGACTAACCGGCAGATTTATCATGGGTCGAATTGATTCGAAGTAAAAATTCAAATCAAATTAGAATTAAAAATTTTTGTATTTCGAATAAATTTTGGGTTTATTCGACTATCAAATAGCCCAAAATTTGATTTCTATTGATCAAATTCGAAAATTCGATTTTCGAAGAACTGTCGATCTACAAAAACGCCAGATTGAATCTACCGGATTGCTATAGAATCCTATTGGAAGCTCCCAAAAAGTTTTTTTGATTGACTAAAAATAATTTGATCGATTGCTTAAAATCGATCGTTTCGAACGATTTTATCGAGCAATCAAGTTTTTTATATTCGATCGTTTGATATATCGAATTGCGTTAAAACCCTTCAAATTCAAAGGGTTTTAACTCGTCAAAAAATTGTGGGTCGAATTTGAGGGGTTTTTAACCCTTGAAATTAGACCCTTGATAAATCTGCCCCTAAAGTATGAAGATCCAAATTACATAAATATGCTTTATGTGGAAAACCCCAGACCCCGAGCATTCTGGTTAACAGGTCCCATACCTGTACTTGATCCAAACTAAGATATAATTAATCCTTACTGGAAGCAAAACACTCCTTTTATTTAACATTTGTATGATATTTCAGTTGATTTTAGGTATGGAGATCCATATTATGGAAAGAATTCTTATACAGAAAACCACAGGTCCCAATCATTGTGGATAACAGGTCTCATGCCTGTGCTGTGCGTGTTATAGTGTGACTTGATAGAAGATGGTTGAGATGATCCTGTAAGCACAGTTACAAATAAATGCTTTAATTGAATCTAATTATGTTGCAGGATATGAGTTATACAGTATTTTGACATGCTATTCTGTGTTTAAATAAAAGAATAAACATATATCAGGTCATAATAATGAATAAAATCACAGGGGTATCCTTACAGAGATTGCTGAGTGCATGACATGTCTTGTCCAAATGATACAAGAATGAGCTTACAATGTTGCCTAACTGTTCTGACAAAGAAGACCCACTATTCAACAACATGACATTGTAACTTAAAAATTGTATGGAAGTAACAACAAGTTTAATTTCTACTGCAGCCATCAGCATTTCTTATAGGTAAAATCATAAGTGACAGATTCCAAAGGCTCAGTTACAAATGCTGAATAAAATACCTGTTTTGCTGAGCTTAAATTATGGAGATACAGAAAATATGCCAATAGTTTTTTACTTGTAATATTGCAGGATACTGGAGTAAAGTACTCTTGTACCTCAGAAAGCATTCTGCCCCATCACTGCAAGAAAGAAGGAAATACAACCATGGATTCGCAACTTCTACCTCATTTCATGGAGTTCATAATCTTGTGGAGAATGGTGGTTCAGGAGACAACAGCAAATTCCGTATGACCATGTGGACGTCTGTTGTTTCTGTGTTTATTATCATGGCTGTCTGGCAGGTCTGCACTCGAGTCATCAATTATTTCAGCTGGCCAACAACCACTTCAGTAAATGTTCAATATGTGGAAAACATTGACTTCCCCGCCATAACTTTCTGTAATTTAAACAGGTAGGATAAGTCCAATGATTTCATTGTATTCTGTACTACAGTTCTGTCATTCCTTTCTATTGCTTTCTTACCCTAATTTTAGAGTTTCAATACACACTTCTTCAGGATTAGTCTTAGAATGGGAAATTCACAGTATTCACAGTATTAATGATGGAAATACTTACGTTTTCAGCCTCCTATTTTTATCAAAAAGTTTGTGATCTTTTTTAGAAAATTCAGAAATGTCATTCAAATTGGAGAATTTCCAATACTAAATATAAACGGGGTCTTAAGTGTCATTCTGTTTTTCATCATCACAAAACAGGCTGCCAACTGAATTATGAACATTTACCCTTTGTTAGGAAGACTTTAAAGAAGGTCCCTGCAACACAAGCATGAAAAAATCCCTTAGGGTGTCTGATAAGGGCTGTGATTGGCTGTTTGTCAGCCCCTATGTGGGGGTTTATTTCAATGTGCTATTTTTCTCTGATCTTGTTAATGCTCCATTCAATTTGCTCCATTTACTTACTGTATACATCCCTGTAAATAACAGTATGTGAAAAACATATCATCTGCTTTTATACTTGAGCCATGAACCAAGGGAACTGGTCTTTTTGGATAATGGGTTTCTGAGTAATGGATCTGATCGCTATTGCTATAGAGTGGGAGCAGTGTCCTGGGCACTTATATACTGACTGTTGTGCTACCAAGGAAACAGATTCTGGGTGAAATTCAATCTGATTCCAGATTTCCATATATTCGTTTTCAAGAGACTAAACTGAATTTGACCCTTTGGGGCAGATTCACTAAAGGGTGAAGTGACTAGTGCTAGCGAAAATTTGACAGAAATCCCATCTGCAGGGACATCACCAATTTACTTTATTGGCATCGTGAAGTTTTGCGCCCTTTGCCAGGTGCATTTTCGCTCAGGTGAACGATTGTTACTCAGCAAATTAACTAAAATGCTATTTTTACAGAATGTTACACTTTCACCAGAGTTTCCTTCGCCAGCTTAGACCTGGTGAACTGATAAGATAAAGCTTCATCCTCCTTAATCTTATGTCAGTGACACATTCTGTTTGCCAAAAAGTCATAAAGAAACTTTGGAGTTTTTTCATAAAGCAGGATTGTATTTAAAAGTTGTAACTATTAAAAACTGGATTTAGGGTGGGTTCATGTCTAGGACATTAGAGGATCTCTTTTTGTGTTTATTTTGTTTCCTTGGATATTTTTAATAAGAAATGGCCATTTGCACCAACCTAATAAAGACATCTATCTATATGATCTATATGTACCCGTCCTATTTAAATTGACCTAAGCGCAAGAGTACTAACAAAGTTTTGCTAGGCAGAAACAAACTTTAATGAAAGTTCGCTATAATATATTATGCATTGGATGTAAATTAATTCAACATACCATTCACTTGTTAATAAATAAAAGCATGTTTTGTTCCTTGCATTTGTAGGTTCCAGACCAAAGCTGTGAACAATCTCAGCATTGCATTTTTCTTGTGGAATATCGTGTCTGCCGTTCTTCATTATACTAGCATCGTCAGTGACTCCAGTGAAATGCAGGAAGTTGCTGATTTTTTGACGCTCAACAAAAACTTCAGCATTAAAGAGTTCACCAGAAACTATGGCTTTTATATCAACAACAGTACACTGTTGAAATGCAGTTTTTTTGGCTATCCGTGTTATCCAGAGGTACTGTTTGTATTTGTTATTGCTGCTAAACATTAGGGGGCAGATTTACAAAATCCACGTGAATAGATCGACGTTTGATCGAATTCGATCAAATTCCGATCGTACGATTTTATCAGATATTTGAATATGCAAATGTGGCCATTTCGATCATCGAATACCCAAACTTTGAGCGTATCGAATAGATCTAATGAACGGATATTGGATAATTCGACCATTCGATGATCAAAGGACTTTAACTTTAAAATTTTATTCAACTGCCTACTTCGCCAGATTGAACCTACCGAATTGCAATAGAAGCCTATGGGAATCACCTGTTCGAACACCATTCGTACGATCGAACGCCTCGATTGTTCGAATCGTACAAATTTTTTAAGCGCTCGAAGGAAATTTTAAGATTTTTTGGTTGAAATCGAACAATCTGTATTCGATCATACGATTTTATCAAAATAGCCAAAAACTATTCGATAAGCATTCGATAGTCGTTAAAAAAATGCAATATATACAGTATATATATGTATATATATATATATTTATTCAATTGCACAACATTAGCAATAGCTAATATATTAAAATCTAGCAGCAAAATAATTGATGTAATTTGCAAAAGTGCTTGGAAGAGCACTCTGGGCAATTCTATATAGATATGCTTTGATATGCTGTGCTTTCCCACCCTTAATGTAGTTTTAAACATGAGTAAAACCAGGGGTCATTTATGACTGCAAGTGTTATTGGGCTACGTTCTATTTCAAATGCAGTCACCTTGTTTGTCTCTCATGATTCCATTGTTATTGCAGTACCCACTGGGTATGCACTTGACGCAACTGTGGCCAGTGAGTTAAGCAATTTCACTTGTCCTTCTATGTGAATGGGACATACAGTAATTCCCCTAAAATTGGGAAATTTCGGCATTTGGCCTGAAAATTATATGTGCACCCTATTCTTTCAGCACAACTGTGCCGTGATTGATGCAGGTTGGTGTGCAAATCCTGGAACTACCACCTGGTTTGGAGATGGTGGTAACTCCAGGGTCTGCTGTGTCAATAAGCGCAATTGTGCAAAATTCAGAACAGGAAGAAAGGAGCAGCACAGATGCAAGTGTGCAAAAGTCCAAGGAGCACATGCCGACCCTTTAAAGAATGTGATTTTCCCAACTTAGCAGCCCACAACTGCACTTGCAGGTATAAATGACTTCACATTTTGTGAAGGGCGATATCTACCCAGACTCAATTTCATTTCAGCCGGCAACAAGACTTCACTGATCATTTTAACTAGTGGAGAGAAAAAGCTGCAAATTAAAGCTGTATTTTCCCCTAATGAATAAAATGGCACATGCTGGGAGTCACACTTCTACCATTACTATAACTTGGGCCCTGTGAGTTTCTGTACAACAGTTTCTCCCCCAGCTGTTTTAATGGGAATTCTTCTACTTTTTTTGTTATTTTGCGTTCTCATATTATTTTTACTTTTTTTAAGGACTTTGAACACATTTTCACAGAATACGGAAACTGTTATACATTTAATTACAATACCGTTTTAATGAACAAAAGGATCACATCTTCTGGAAGAGGACTAAGTGTTCTGTTTGATATTAAACAGGTACCCAGTCTCATTCTATAACTTTGAAATGGCATGGAATGAAACAACAACACTATTAAATTGTCCCATAGTGTATGGCCCAGCAGAACATGTTTCCTATGGTATTTTAGCATTTGTATTGAGTCACATGCTTGGTAGTGAACATCCATTTAAAGCTGCATCATTTAATATTACATTTTACAACGGTATAGATATATTTTTTTGGCCACCAGTGGGATCACCTTGCAATAGCTGGAAAAGGTATGAGAAACAACATGGAGCTGGCCACTGCTGCTCCATAAACTATAACAAACAAGGTAAAGTATCGGATAGGCGGATAATTAATTATTTCATTTTCTACTCCAATTATTTTAGTTTGGTCTGGGTCTGATTACGAGCATGGGTTGGTCCTATTTTTTTTTCCTTTCTTTTTACACTCCAGTGCTTCCTTCCTTTCTAAGGGGCCGAGGATTTGTGGCTTTTTAGGGTTTACTAGAGTTCTCTATAATTAGTAGGGCAAGGTAATTATCAAGGCCACAGTCCCGGTTACCCTGTCCTGCCTTCTCTTTGTGGTGTCCCAGGTTTCAGATCAATATACAGGCAGTTAGTTTCCTTTGGGACAGCTCCAAGACTCTCAATTTTCCAATTTCTTGTATCTTTTTATGGATTTTAGCAATAAGGTTTTTAACTCACCTCTTAAGCTTAGTCATATTAATTTATCTATTAACTAATCCTCTTTAATAAGGAATTTCAAGTATCCCTGTAGCACTGCACTTTAATAAGTATATTAATTAAATGAATTGAGCGTGTGGCACTCTCTAAATTAGCACCTTAATGAATTCTACCATAAATACAATTTATTTGATTTAATTGATTTTCTAATTAACTTGATTAACTCAAATTTATTATTAAGACATCTTTGATTTGTCATAATTTGAGCCTTTTTAACTAATGAATTTATGACATTTGATTCAACTATTTATTTGCACTACACTTTATGAGTATATTAATTATTCTCTAAATTAGTTTTCTTTGGGGTAAACTTGATTTGACTTAGCAGTTACAACAGGGGTTCTCTTCTTTCTCAATCCTTTATATTCACCAATCTTTTATTTTAATACTCTATAGGCCCCTGCCACCAATTTTGTTTTTATAACTTATAATAACAGGTTAGGGTAGGGTCTGTGTAAATATAAATTGGCTTGGGGTCACAAGAAATGTTTCCTGGTTGTCCTGCAGCTGATGTTGTGTGAATAAAGGTGGAATCTTGATCCACATATTCCTTTTGTCAAAAACTACAGTGGGACATTACTAAACACATTATTAAAGGACCAGTAACATCAAAAAAACTTAAAAAAAACTAGTTTGTAAACCACGAAAAATAAACACCAAGACAAATGAAACTTTTAAATAGCAAAGCCTTTATTAAGAAATAACTTACAGAAACTCCACTTCCTATCCTCTTCAGAAAAGGCAAAAGGGCGACCATCCATGCTGCAGCGATCGATTTCTCCTCCCTGGCTATTCACTGACAGGCATCTCCTTCATTCTCCTCCCGGTGTGCAGCAGCAGCAGCGTCATGACGAGTGGGGAGTATATCTACACATACAAGATTAATAATGGTGTGTTTTCCGGGCAGCTCGAGGAGTCGGTCGCGCAGGGTTTTGAGCAAGTACTGGCATTTCTTCCAACAGACGCCCAGCTGATTCTCGGCCTCGGCGAACTGCGGCACCCAGGCGTCACTCTCAGCCGAGCTCTGCTTCCACGCCAGCATGTGGTAGTCATTGGAGAGCAGGTTGAAGCCCTCTGCCTTGACCTCCACCACCCTGTGGGCCTGGGCCAGGAGATGTGGGGCAGGGGTCAGCACTGTGAGGCCTAATGCTGGTGCACTTGAAGGCAGGGACTGCTAATGCACAGCTTCACCTCACATCACACCATCTTCACCATGTTCCGGTAGCTGCACTTGTACACCTCCTGGGCCACCATAGTCTGGAAGCGGGAGCAGATATTGCAGGCGGACATGTGGTGATGAATACCACCCACAGCGACATGCTCCACTTTCTGCCATCGCTCAGCGGGAAGATGGTGGCGGTCCCCGCCTTCGATCGCTGCAGCCAAGATGGTGGCCCTTTCTGAAGAGGTCAGGAAGTGGAGATTCTGTAAGTCACTTATTAATAAAGGCTTTGCTATTTAAAAGTTTTATTTGTCTTGGTATGGCTTTTGGCTTGTACTGAGGCCTACTTCCACTCAGGAACTCAGGCAGATATGCTCTCTGATTGGAGTCCATGAAGAGTATCGTCAGGAACTGGTCACAAGAACCATAGTCCAATTGGTGAAGCCTTTCTTCTCAAGGGCATAAATTACTGAAGTCAGAACTTCATAAGTAATAGGGGAAGTTAACCCTTTAGGTCCTGTACACAGTATTTTGCAGATCGAGGGTTGTTGTTAAGAAATTCTGTCGTTTTTTTTTTTTTTTTTAAAAGACGGAATTCACTGATGAGCCTTCCCTAGGTTTTGTTGATGCTGGAATCTCTTTTGTTCTACATTCACCCATGGTACCTCCAAGATTTGATGGCCTTGGGCTGCACAGTCCTGCAGGGATGCATGCTCACGTCTCAATGCGCCAGTTCAAGGTGATTACTAACATGCACATTCTACAGTTAACATCATTTTTACTGATACATTTTGAATAATAAGCCAAACTTTAGCTATAGCTATCTGTATCTTCAAAGTTGTCTGGATCTACGAATCCATATTAATTTGTGCACATGTCGCCAATTAAGTTTGCATACTTAATGTACAAAGCTTTGAAGACAAAATAAATCTACCTCTACAGGAGCTTAGCAGGACATAAAGGTGTAAATATCATCTTCAAAGAATTACTTTAACTTTGTAATATTCTCTGTAATAAGACTGCCCATTAAAAGGTTTCAACCAAACTTGCTATAAGGACCTAGCTGTAGCATAAAATAAGAATTATTATTTTACTATCAACAATTTGTAAAGCTTAAAACTGTTGTTGTGGAGGAAATGTTAAAATATGGCCAATGCTTATATTCAGTATATATCAAAGTATTGCTAACTGGAGCCTTTCATACCTGGGTTAATACAAATTCCTACACTTCTTATGCAACTGCAATTACAATGGCTTGTTTTAAAATCAATTTTTAGAATTAAATAAACACTAGAAATGAAAGCAACAGCTTAATCAGTAGACCTTTGGACCAATGACTTTGGGCTGAATTAGCAGTTGACAACTGCAGAAAACAACCTAGATTTGACAACTGATTATTGTTCATTAAAAATATTGTAAAGCCCTTGTTCATTGCTTATACCATCATCCTTGCATTGATACTAGAAGGATGTGGTTCATGCTAAGGCCACCAAGGCATAGGCTTAGGGCAGTAGACAAATAGGGTGAGAAAAAGAAAATGTGATTTCAATTTACTGCTGCCATCTTATGGGTGCATTTGTACACTGGCTGCACATGCTTCAACCAGCACTGCTTTTGCCATTAGACAAGGTGCAGTACAGTACTATACCAAGGGTAAATAGAAACTCTAGAAAGTAAAGTTGTGCTCTCTACACAAACTTTGCCATCCCCAGTACAGTCTTGTGTACATGAGATGTCCAGCAGCCCAATTTGTACCCAACTGCTATGTATGTACTGTATAATCAAGTTGCTTTTAAAACAGTTTAATCCTGCTTTCACAATTTCTTCTTATGGTATTGTTGGAATTATTATTTTGATTAAATATAATTGTGGTTCTACTCTATGCCATTCGTACTCCTAATAATTCCTCAGATTTTGCTTCCAGAAGCATATAAAGTGGCATTTTTCCAGGGTAAAAATAAAGAATCTTTTAACTCTCCCTCCCCCCCACATCTATAAACTACTTTTCATACAGGTTGATTAACATTTTGTTTGTAGATTTATGATACTTGTGTCCGTGAAACTTGTCTAATTCTCTTGTCTAAATTCCTGCAACACCAGACAGGCATGCTATTCCTTGGATGGGTATTTTGATCCTGTGCAAGGCTTTATCCAAATCTTAAGGTCACTAGGAAATATAAAGAATCTTGTTAGTCAGTTAGCTTGATATTAAATATAATTTTTTAAGCTTACCACATGTAAAAATTCTCCATATAATGTGTCCATCTATGTTGCATAGGCTGTAAGCTAGATAGTAGGCACGTAGTGCTTGGCACAGATAACAGCCAATGCAAAGCAGCCACCACCCATGTGACACACTGCAGAGCAGAAAGCACACTCTGCATCTCACTGCCCAGTTTCACAGTTGGGTGTAAAATCCTTATCTTAACCTTCTTTATGAAAGCAACATATCCTTAAAAATGAAACATACAGTTCAGCATCTTTTTTTTTCTTAGAGCTCCATGTGTTAGTGTGTGTTGTGCATGTACCCCTTTCCATTTAGATACAGTTACAGTTGTTAAAATTGTGTATGTGTACATCATATTTAATAATTATTCACTTTTAACCAATGTACTTTATTTAAGACAATAATCCAGGAACACCCGTGGGGTGAATGCAATCCCTCTTTGAAGCTTAAATATCATGAGATTTACAGTACTTATGGATGTTTGCAGGAATGCAAATCATATTACATACAGAATAAATGCGGATGTATTCCATTTCTTCTTCCAGGTAAACGTTTGTATAAATTACTTTATGCAGTTTCTCACTTACATCTCTCTACTGCAACAAAAGCTGCCAGTTTTAATGACTAACATGCTGTAATATTTTAAATTGGTATCTGAAAATGTGATGTGGCATAATGTTGGTAACTGACAAAAGGAAAGTTTTCCTATACTGATCTGTGTTGGGTCTCCTAGGAATTAACACTTATTGGGTTCTGAGTGTAAGTTGCCTGAGAGTTTGCAGTTTAGGAGTGCTTAGTGTGCTTCTATCCATGGCAGATAAAGATACGGTAAAATGGGCCTAGAGTAAGGGAGGTAGAGACAAGAGCATGGTAAAACAAATGACTGCATCAGAAGAAAGAGCCAGAGCTGGGTCAGGCATGGAGCTTTTGAATTGTAAGAACAAAATATGGATCAAAGCAGACAATCCAGATAATAATAAAACAGCTAAACGGCATATAGCTCATCATGTTAAAGGAGAAGGAAAGCTACAGAGGCATCTGAATAAAAAGCTCTAGAAGCTCTCTGTTTGTTTCGGATATTAGCTTCTTGGTGTGACATCACTTCCTGCCTGAGTTTCTCCCTGCTCACTTATAGCTCTGTTCTCAGATTACAGCAGAGAGGGAAGGGGGAAGAGGAGCAAACTGAGCATGCTCACTCCCGGGGCAAGGAGGTTTAAGCTAAAGGCAGAAAGTCTGATACAGAATCCCAAGTGTACACAATAGAAGGAAAGAAATGTGGTGTTTCTTTTGACAAAAGGACTCAAGAGCAGCATTACTTTAAGGGGTTTACTTGTGTATTTATATAGACCTTTCTGATAAAGCTTACTTAATTTTTACCTTTCCTTATCCATAAAAAACAAGAAAGGCCTAGAATACCACAAGCACTGCCCCTCCCCCCCATTATTCTAAACATACTACTGATACTCTGGGTGGTACAAAATAAGCATAAATGGCATTTCTTAGCATGAGGATGTCCAAACTAATGTATCCATCATACTTATGATCCCTAAAAAAATTTGTTTTTGAGTTATTTTCCCCATGATTCATTGTAGTGTACTGTACTTCCTTTTAACCCAATTTAGCTTGCCAGTTACAGGAGTATGTCTAACTAATACTGTAGGTCCTTGTACTTATCTGCACTATTGGGGCCAATAAAACAACCTTGATGCACTAGAATACATTGAATTTATTGGTGTGCTACAGTATACCTGGCGTTGTACAAGAATTTGGGTCACAGACGGATGATCCTTCTACTGTTTGAGCACCCTATCCATCAAAAGGATTTTCTTACAGGTTGAAGCTCTTCATAATCGTGTGTAACTAATACTGTAGGTCCTGACTTAGATTCATAATAGAACATGGCTTTTTAATTAAACAGAGGCTCAAACAACCCCCCCCCTCAAAGGCCCAATAAATTGTGATTGCCTATGGCAGCCCCTCTTGCATTTGCCAGAATCTGCAGATTTTCAGTCTGGGTCTACTAATAAAAAGTTAAGTAAATCAAAGTATCCCTCAACTCAGGAATAACAACCTTCTCTAATAATGTGGTTTCTTGTATGTCTTCTAGTATGTCTTCAAATAAAATAACTTTTATTCTGTATGGATTAGTGGTGCGGTTGTTTTGGGGAATTAATTTTCCATCAGAGCCTCTAATTATAACATTACCCAGTTTAACCATTTTCCTGTCTACAAGATAAAATCTATGTCACCCACATAAAAGTCTATAGTGGCAGCTCTGTAGGTTCTACATTTTCAGACTACTCTTTAATTTATGATGCATGCTAAATGCATGATTACTCCACTATTTATTTGTTGAATGGTTGAAGAACAGCCTTTTTTCAACTTGTGAGAGTGTTCGTATTCCAACATATGTATTATATACAGTATATAGTGGCATTCTTCATTCTGTAATCATATGTTTATACATTTTATAACAGGTACTGGAAAAGAATGTGATCTCCATCAGCTTTATACCTGTGTATCTCGTACACTTTGTAAGTGAATCATATATCAAGATTTATCAGTTTACATTTTTACTTCTGGTGGGTATACACTCTCATCTAGGCATGTTTTAGTAGCAAGGATGACAAATACTTTGTAAATACATTTGAGTTCCATTTTCTATGTTTGTGTGTGTGTCAAAAACAACAGCTGTACAACAAAAAAACTGTTTTAACAGTTCTACACTTTATCTACAAACGTGATAAAGTGGAATCGACATAATCATCCAAAAGAGCTGAACAATGTTGAGCAATCTTATCCAAACTAATCACTAGGATTCCAATTTAGAACTTTAAATATATTGTATTAAACTAAATTGTTTTAAGCTAGAAATCCTACTCTATATGATTATTTAAGAGCAGGCATAATATTCTATTTGGTTTTAACACCATAGCACACTATATACACTTTAACTGCAGGTACGAAATGGATCAGACTTTGTGCCAGAATTTTAGGTCTGAGGTAGAACTGTACAAACTAACATGCCCATTTCAACTGTAAATTATTTGCTGACTTCTGCCTCTGGGAATAATAAGAAATACAAACATCTGTTGCTCCACAGCCTGAGACCTAAGTCCTAAATTAGTTGAAAAAATATCATAACACAGGAGAACAAATCCAGCTGTTAGACAACAGGACATAAAACATATGCAAAAATCAGGAAAGGAAGGTGAAAACATTTATCCATGTGGCTCCTTGTTCCAGTAGATAAGAGTGACATCTGAGGACTTACTTTCCCACCTGCATCAGTTAGTGAAATGATTCCTATGTGTTTGCTACCTAACATAAATGTCTGGACCTTTTTTTATAGCTCCCAAAGTATTCTGATAGCATTTATAATTTTTGGCACTCACTTAGCAAAGCTGGCGATACATAGGCAGATGTAAGTTTCTAATTTTGTTTCTTCAGGCTGAGTCAGCAGTTACAGTATATATATGCCCATGCATTGGCCTTGTCAGACAGTCTTTCCAGGATATATAATCCGATACAAGGTGGCCACATCAGGCAAAGGTCCGCTCATTTGGAAACTTCTCTAAAACAGACAATTGTAAGGTGTATGTCCACCTTAAGAGATGTTTATTGCTTTTTTTTTAAACAAATGATGTTCTTTTTAAGCAGTAATACATATTCATAGTAGAATTACATAAGTTTATTTTTTTTTTTTTGTTATTTAGATAATATTGAAAAATCTGAACTGTGTTCAATGGGTACGTACAATTCTACCTGCCCTGTTCCTTGTGAAGAAACAGATTTCCCTGCAACAATTTCATACTCTACATTTCCAAGTGACAAAGCAGCGCAGTTTCTCTCCCCAAAGCTCAGCAGAAGTGCCCTGTATATGAGGTAAGGCTGTGCTAAGTAGCTGAAGCTGCACATTAGATTCAGTAAATATGCATTTCTGCTTTGTTAGCTTTTATTGATCAGAAACACAACATCACAGTAAAGTGGATTTCATTTCACAGCTCTGTATGCAAACAAAACAACTCAGGTTAGTAGCATCCAGCAAAACACATAGCTCCATCACTAGGTATGTATGCACATAATCATTCAGGTGTATTAGAGAATGCCAGCTGCAATCTGCAAAATGAGCAGGCTATTGATTGCAACATGTACCTTGCAGAAGGTAAGCACATTACTACAATTGTTTCCTAGATAAGAAAATGGATAATCCATAAAATAAACATCAGTAATGGATTGTATAAGTATAAAGATTTTAAATCGTTTAGATAGGTCTACTGTGCAATTGTAATTTGTATAATATAAAACAAACAAACTGCCAGTGTGTAAAGTTTTATATAAAGACAAATATCAGAGTTTAATATATAAATACTGTGTGTATACCAATAGGAAGAAAAGCTTTAAGAACAAAAATGACATTACTTCACTGGCTTATGGGTCAGTAAATATTTTTGTGTTTGCAAAACTTGTTGCATTAGTGAAACTGAAGAGTTTAACAATAGTGGCATGCAAGATTTCAGCTTTAATTTAAGTTCAACAGTACAGCGACATTCAAAGGTTTAGCATTAGTGAAACCTGAGATTTCGGCATGTTTGTGAAGATTCTCATTCATCCAGGTCATGGTATATCTACAAAAATAAGTTAAATCAACTGGACTTGCTGGGTTTTTTTTCCTTGAAGACATTTCAACAGTCATGAAACTGGCTTTTTCAATTTAGAATAACTTGTAAAGTTTCTCTGGAATGTTGCTCCAATCAGCATAATCTGTTGATCATAATTCGGAAGGATGTCATTAAGTTAGGTGTTGATTGTATTAGAAATATTGAAGCTTTGATGTGTTACTAATCCTTCTAGGGAGATGTACAATTAAAATTCCAGCATTAGTTAAGCTGAGTTCGGTGTTAGTGACACTCAAATTCAACTATAATGAAACTCAAGAGTTCAGAACTAGTGACACTGAAGAACTCAGCATTGCTAAAACTCAAGAGTTCAGCTTTAGTGAAACTAGAGTTCAGTGATAACAAAACTCAAGAGTTCAGCACTAGTTACATTAAACTCAGCTATAATGGAACTCAAGAGTTCAGCTATAGTAAAACTCAAGAGTTCAGCATTAGTGACGCTCAAGAATTCAGCTATAATGAAACTGAAAAGTTCAGTGTAATGTAGTTTAAAAGCTTTAGTGAATAGGGATGTTTCGGAGCGATAATGACACCCATAGACTTGAATGACAGCGAGCGTCAAAAAAAAAAAAGCCACACGTAAAAAAAGTTTTTTTTGCCGTCCATGGACTTTAATTGGCATCTGTGACATTTAGCCCATGGCGAATTTTTGACGAAACGGATCAAATTCGTCCATCCCTATTAGTGAAACTCAAGAATGAATAAAACCCTCATTAAGTTACTTTATCTGAAGGGCGGGCAGAGTTTACATCAGACATGTTATTTAAATAAATGAGGGGATTTGAATTCAAATACTTATGTTATGTAATGGTTGTCCATATTTCTACCTATTTTTTTGTTGCCAAAATACAGTGTACAAGTTGAAAGGCCCATACTGTAAAGGCATGTTTGTTAGATACAATCAGTGTAAAATGAGCAGCCATTTAGAACCTTTTTGTTCTTTGCATAATAAACGTCCATCAGTTTCCAGGTTTGTTAGTCAAATAGCTTCTGCTTCATCAGTCAGAATCACCAGTGTAGAAAATATACACAGGCAGATATATAACATTTTCAACAAAATACATTTAAAAATATTTTCAAATCATTGACCACTTTTAATGTACGGTATATTGGAAAGTTGCTTAGAATTACTTTTATTTAAAAAAAAAAACTGTTCTTGAGTTAAGATCCTCTTTAAAGCAATTCTGCCACCAAATGACCAAATATTTTACTCATGCAACAGTGGCCAATATTGTTTCAGTATTTGAATTAATTTCCACGTTTGCAGCCATGGATGTTTTTGTTCTAATTGATATTCTTCATAATTACTTTGTTAAAAATATAAATATCTTACCATGTAAAATCTGCAGAGATTTATATTTTGTATATAAATGTGTGATTATGTACACTAAGGGGCAGATTTACTAAGGGTCGAATTTTGAAGATAAAAAACTTTGAAATTCGGCCATCTAAATTTTTTTAAAGGCGTCTGTTTTCGATCAGAAAAAAAAACTCCACAGTTTTATTAGAAAAATCCAAAAAATCCTTTGATTTCCTAGGACTTTTCAGTACAGGTTCTAGGAGGTCCCCCATAGGCTAAAATGGCAATTCGGCAGCTTTAAGGTGGCGAAGTGTAAAATTCGAAGGATTTTAAAGAACCAGTACTTCAAAATTCGAACTTTATTCGAATATTCACTTCAACCTTAGTAAATGTGCCCCTAATTGTGCCAAAACATCATGAGTAAATTTGCAGAAAGTAAAGGTGGGCATAGATGTAACAATTAACAAGAAAGATTGTTAATTTCAACACACATTTGTAGAACTGAATAATGATGGGCAGATTTCTCCTGAAATTTGTGAAATGGAGAAAAAAAATTGTGAAATGCTTATTTAGATATCGGTTTCAATTCGTGGGCAACAAAATGGATAATTTTTTGACAGTAAATTTTCACAGTAGTTTTGCAAATGTATTTGCCGCAAATTTGTCCCTGGCGTAACAATGTGCCCATCACTAGTGCTGAATTGTCAGATATACAGGTAGAAACAATATAATTCTACCTGTTTCTGACAATTCAGCACTAAACAGTGGTCAATGTTCGGGTGCCTTCAAAGGCACCAGATAAAAAATTTTCACCTGGACCGAATGACAAGCTGACCAATATACAAGTCTTTTGCCCATATTGTTTGGCTCATCTCCCACCATAAGGTGGTGATTGAGGGAACAATTACAATCTTTCCTGGAAAGATAGTTTGTTTCAATACACATGTGTAGAACTGAATCGTCAGCTATACAGGTACAAACAATAGAATTCTACCTATATCTGACGATTCAACAGTGGCCGATATTCAGGTGCCTTCAAAGTCACCTAATCCAAATTTTCTGTCTGGGCCAATCGAAGAGTCTTCTGTGGATATCGTTCAGCTCATCTCCTGCCATACACAAACCGAATATCATATGAAAATTCATTTTTTGCAATAATATTCATGTGTGTATGGCTACCTTAAGGCTGGTGTTAGATATTTTCTATGAGAGCTAGGGTTGCCACCTTTTCTTCTGGCCTGTACTGGGTGGTGGTGTAAGTGGTGGGTGTTGTGGTTTTGTGAGGGTAGTGATGTGGTGGGGCCAGCTGTAAATGCAGGTTTTGGGGACAAAAATGGGAAATAATGGGAGGAAATTGGGGCAGTTTGTAGGTGGGCAGGAACAAGTAGTTATTACAAAATTCTAAGAAAGTACATTACAAAATACAGACAAGAAAATCTGTAATATCAGACCCAGCCTTGTTGTTTTGCTTCTTGCTAAGATGATGAAATACTGGCCTGATGGCAACCCTAATGGAAGAACAGAAATCTACCAGCTAAAAGTGCCCCCTAAGCAATCAGGTCTGTATTTTGGACTGCACCATAGAAAAAATATAGCACTTTGGACTAAAAATTTATTTGAATGTAGTAGACTATATATTTATACACTGTATAAACCTCTTGCCATGTATCTGTGTTATATCTTTGTATGGACTGTTTTAAATTAAAATTGATTCACTGCATACTGCAAGCAAAAACTTTTTGAATTTTTTTCAATCGATCTTATGTGGATGATTTTTTTAATCTAATAAAATATGACTGAATTGTCGAGATAAAACTTTGGAACTATCTGAATCCAGAGCTATAACTGCATTACCTACCACTCATAAAATTGGTCATTTTGTTTTCTTTTGTATTCAGGAATAATTTAGTGTACATCGACATTAAATACCATGAGCTCAACTACAAAATAATGAAGCAACAAAAAGCCCTCACATCCTCAGAACTACTCTGTAAGTATATATAATTGTAGCATTTGCACTGTTGCCTTCCAGTAATATTGAGCCTGATTCAATTCAGCGAGAAAAAGGTTTATCACCTAAAAACTCATTTTGAGATGCAATTCAATTAATAAAAACTTATCTCACAGATCACATGAAAAAGCTATTGAAGTCTCTGGGGAAAAACATGAAATTGAATTAGGAGAAAAGTTTTTTCTCCTAATTGAATCTTGTCCATGAGTTTTTACGTGATAAACCAGGCGATCACTTTTTCTCACTGAGTTGAATCTGGTCCTTTATCTGATACAGTGAGTTCATAGTGCACTGCATGTATGTACATATATTAGTGTCTACGTTCACTTACTCTCCACACACATTTCTGTTCACAGAACTTAAAGGCATGGATCTTAATTGTCATATACAGTATATGCATAATGTGTTTTCTCTCTTTCATTATTGTAGATTAGGTCTCTATATGACAGGGTCTCATTCGCTCAGTCAGTAACAAAAAAATAATCATTATCTTTCAGCTGACATCGGTGGCCAGCTGGGACTATTTTGTGGCGCAAGTATGATCACAGTGATAGAAATTATAGAATACCTATTTACCAATTTCTATTGGATGTGTGTCTTTCTACTTCTAAAAACTCCTAGAATATCAGAATGGACTAATAATCAGCCAAGGTATCAGGAAGAGAATCAAGAATGTTAGGCTCTCAAATGTTAGTTATGATTTTCTGTTTCAGTTCAAAAGAACTGTAAATGCTTTCAAAGAAAGATGTCTAAAAAATGTAAATACTTTGCTAAAAATTATAGAATATTAAATGTATTGGCATCGGTAGAAGGTGTTTTTATGATTTAGCTACATTTTGAAATAAATGTTTTCTGATACATACCAGTGTTGTAGATTTAGTTTCTTTATTTAATTATTACTATTCTCAATTGTGTGAACTCCTTGTGCTGTCTGTGTTCAGTAGTGCTGCATTATCAAATGATGGGCCAGGTAGAGATCTCCATCCCACTCAACCTATACATAAAGGGGGGCCTATTGTTGCTGCTTACCCAATGGCAGTTGGTAAGGACAGGGGCTCTACACCCTATAGGACATGGAACATAATGTAGTAAGATCCCAGATGATCTATGACAAACCTCATTTTCTGATTGATGTTTTTAGACAACCTCTAATCATAGTTTCTTGACAACAGCCGAGATCATAAGAGCATGTGTGTGAGTTACTGATACTTAAAAAATAGTCTATAAGAAGATCCAAGATGGTGAGCTGCTGTGGACAACTTTGAACTCTGCATCATTTCTGGTATTGTGGTGTAATACAGAATTTCTAGGCTTTAGTTCTTCTTAAAAGGGGCGATTCACCTTTAAGTTAATGTTCAGTCTTCACCTTTAAGTTAATGTTCAGTCTGTTATAGAATGCCCTATTTCATTCCATGTTCCCATGTTTTTAATTATTTGCCTTCTGACTCTTTCTGGCTTTCAAAAATAAATGCTCTGTAAGACTACATATTTATTGCTATTGCTACTTTTATTGTTCATAATTCCATTCATACCCTATCCAATTCACATTCTCTTATTTAAATCAATGCATGGTTGCTAGATTAGTTTGGGCCCTAACAATAAGATTTCAAAAATTGCAAAACTGGAGAGCTGCTGAATAAAAAGCTTAATAACTCAAAAACCCTGAATAACGAAAACCAACAGCAAATTGTCTCAGAATATCACTTTCTACATCATACTAAATGTTCACTTACTCCGTTAAGCCTTACATTGTCTGAAGGTTTTAAAATGTTTAAAAAATGGTGGAAAAGTTGGTATAAAAATGAATGGTGTATTTCTAAAGCTCGTGATTTTACGTTTCACAAGAATTTATTTTGTTTTGATGCAGTCACCCGCCAAAGTAAAATGAGGGTTATTCTTTACTCTGATTTAAAAAAATAAATAATATTACTAATGTTCAGTACATTTCAATGACATTTTTTACTGGATTGGTTGGAAAAAGTGTTTAGCTAGTTGATAGGTTAGTCTTGTGCTAAGGGACAGATACCCATCAAGAGATTTGGGGTATGCATTTTGTATTGAAAGCCAACAGCAATGCATTTGTATAGTGATATACATAGCAGGAGGGGCAGAAAGTAGCAAGTTGTGTGGAACCCAACCAGATGCTAGGTAGGACGAAGGGGTTCCAGTGGATCCTATATTGGGAGAACCTTGAATTGTTCACAGTTCAAGACTTTAAAGGGATACTGTCATGGGAAAATTTTTTTTTTTTCAAAATGCATCTAGCAGAATTCAATTTCTCAAAAAGCAAACAGATTTTTTTTTATTTAATTTTGAAATCTGACATGGGGCTGGACATATTGTCAGTTTCCCAGCTGCCCCCAATCATGTGACGTGTGCTCTGATAAACATCATTCACTCTTTACTGCTGTACTGCAAGTTGGCATGATATCACACCCCTCCCATTGCCCCCCAGCAGAACAATGGGAAGGTAACCAGATAACAGCTCCCTGACACAAGACAACAGCTGCCAGGTACATCAAAGAACAACACTCAATCATAAAATCAAGGTCCCATTGCAACACATTCAGTTACATTGAGTAGAAGAAACAACAGTCAAACAGAAAGCAGTTCCATCCAAAAGTGCTGGCTCTTTCTGAAAGCACATGACCAGGCAAAATGACCTGAGATTGCTGCCTACATACACACCAATATTACAACTAAAAGAAATATACTTGCTGATTCAGGAATTCAATTTTATATTGTAGAGTGAATTATATACAGTGCAATTTAGAAAAAAAACTGCATCATTAAAATCATGACAGAATCTCTTTAAAATTTTATTTTCAAAAACATTATCTACCTAGCCATTGACTCAATAAATGTCTAAATAAAAATCATGGTACTATTGTGACTGGATCACGCATCTGTTTCAACCAACACCTTACTAAGGTTCAATGGAAGCACTTTTATCTTATCCATCCCTCTATCCATTTTATATAAAAGACATGAAATAGTTTTTGTATGTTCATGGAAAAAATAATTTATTGTAGCTGCTTCGTACATGAACATTTGTACAGAAATGTGATGCAATGATAAAATAAATATAAAGAAACATTTATACAATAAACTTTTCTATACTGTACTGTAACAATCCCATAACAATATAACAATAACTAACAATATATACTTCCAAAAATTATACTTTAATATAGCATAGAAATATTTTTGCTACTAAATAATGTGCCACATTTCTAAAATAATTTTCTTTGTGTTATTTACACTATAAGAATATGCTTGTGAAAAAGACTTATCGTATGCACAAAATGGTATGGCACTATATTTAAGTTGAATGCTGATTTATTTTCCAAGAAATACAAATATTTGATGGAAAAAACTGTGAAATAATCTGTTTGAAAGAGAATCAAAGTGCTTTTGTTTTCTTTTGTAATTTTGGCAATTAGGTTGAGACCACACTGTTTTATTTACACAGCTATATGATCCCTTGCAAGAACGGGCTAAACCGAAAGGGTTCAGTAGCTACCTTCAAAACTATCAGCAAATGTCACTAACACCCATGTTGTTTTACATAACAGCAACTTGCTTTTCATTGCTCCAATACCATAAATGCATAAAACATTTTAAAAAAATGTAATGTGCATCAATGCACTATATATTCTTCTTTTTTTCTATAGTCAAAACGTTCAAATTCTAATTGTGAATTTTCCAAACTCGATATCTAAAACTTGAGTTTTAATTCAACTTAGAATTTTGAGATTTTTCAAACTCTGGCCCTTTAAAAATTTTAATTGGAATATTCACCACCTAAAACCTGCAAAGTTCATGTATAAGTTAATGGGAGAGGTCCAGGAACCAATTTGGACATGTTACAAGCCTTCCTGACTTTCAAGTTTTTTTTTCAGAGAAAAAACTTAAATAGGGTTTAATAGAATTCTATGTGAATTAAAATTTGTGCAAGTTTTAGATATTCAAATTTTAAATAAATAAGTCCTCAATCAAATTTATTTGAATTTAATAGTGTTTAAAAACTGACATGAATTTGAAATTCAACCTTTAATAAATGAGCCTCCCCGTGTGTAATATCAGCACTACTGTATGACATCCCGTACAAACATATTATTGCAAGGTACATAATTCACTAGATTAGTAAACGGCTATCCCTATCCACCATGTATGTGAGTGTAGCTACTGAAAAAAACATTGCAAGTGCTTGTTAGTTTAATAAGATGACTAATTACCACCAGGGTGAGAGACACTATATGGAATGTTAACAATATCACAATGATGCTGAAAACATTGTATACTTGTTATACAGAATTTAAGGAATAATAATACTGGTTCTCCTAATGGCATTACTTAACTTTGAATTGCTGGACAGTAAACCACAGGTTGGAAAGAAGTGCAAGTTTAAATAGATGGTCATTCTGGATGGAAGAACTTCCAGTACAACAACATAGTATTTACTCCTGAATAATGGTAAAAAAATAAAAGGACATTAATGGATTATATAATAACAGTAGTATACACAAAAACAATTATCATTCCCATAAAGAACAATAAAGGGGTTAAGGTATACTATAGAACTGCTTGCATGCCATGAAGTCTTACCTCTGTTTCTGAAACCTTTCTGGACAAAAACCAAACTTGCATTGGATCAGTTTTTCCTTTCATGCTAACTGGACCACGGTATTGCAGGTGGAACTGAGGGTCTGAATTCTCAGGACTCATGAGGCACCTATATAGGGTCAAAACATATATATATGTAAGCGTGTGTATGTGAGTAAAAGGAGAAAGCAGTTGTTGCTCACCAATCCTTGGATGTTGCTCGCAGTGGCCTTACACTAGGTGCTTATTTTTTAATTCCTGGCTTGAAGGCAATTTCAGTTGCATAAAAACCAGGGGTACTGCCGAACAGAGAACTTTTTCATGCTTACATTTCTCCCCAACTCTGTTTATATTTGAATGTGGCTCATGGGTAACAAAGGTCGGGGGCCCCTGCTCTAAATTTAAAAATTATAAGATAATGTTGTAGGGAGTGCAGTAAATAAGTGCACACTCGTGTGTAAATGATAATAAAATGTAAATGATAATAAAATGTAAATGATAATAAAATTCACAGACACTATTTGCTCTTCCTCTAAGAATTAAGATATACAGACAGAATAAACTACTCAGTGTAATTGGTTTCCTTTGTACCAAAAGCTGTTTTTGGGCAGCTGGCTAAAAGAAGCACATACCTGAAATATCTGAAGGTCTGTAAAATCATGAGAACTTTGAAAGAAATTATTCTTTATGGCCTGAAGACCAGATTTGGACACAAGACCACATCTGGGACTTAAAAAAATATATGTACAAATTCAAATTGACAGCTGAGAAAGTCTGGCAACTCTGGGAATCCAGGAAGTTACAAGACCAGTCGCACAAAAACATTAAAGAAAAAAAGCTCTGCTTCAGCTCCCCTTCTGAAAAGGCGATTGAGTGATCCATTGTGCGACACTCGATTCCTCCTCCCTGCCTTCCATATAGGAGATAGCCAGGGAGGAGAAATCGAGTGCCGTACAATGGATCATCGTTCTGTCGCCTTTTCAGAAGAGGAGAAGAAGCTGAGCTTTGGTAAGTTCTTTCATAATAAAGGCTTAGTGATTTTAAACTTTAACAAGTCTCTGTGTTTTTTTTGTTGTTTACAAACAAATTTAAATTTTTTTTTTATGTGTCTGGTCCTTTAAGCCTCCGGCTATTGTGTGAAACTACAGCCTTCAGTACCCTTTGACATTATGGGATTGATTTATCAAAGGTCGAGTGATGGCGTTTTTTTTCCAACATCGAATGAATTTGAATGACCTCAAAACTCGTATAGTATCTTATTTAAGAAAAAACTTGAATGTTTAAGGGTGAAACTACATGGGCGATTTCCGTGTGTTTCTGGCAGATCTGGTGCTCAGTGACAAAATGCATGTGTCAAGTCTGATGTGATGGAAAACATGATAAGTAATAGTAATGAAGGATGATGTCGCAGATTTGACACAACACGTCAGATGCAGACACAGGTCTGATAAATCTTGAATTCGAGTTTGGATTATTCCCAGCTCGAATTTGTGAGTTTTGACAAAAAATTCAACTCGAAAATTCTAATTCGAATTTACAATTCAAACCTTAATAAATCTGCCCCAAATATCCTTATATATGTAATTTTCACCACTTATGGGCTCTAAGTGTCTTTTATCTGATGCTCATATTATAAATTACAGTGCAGATAATATATTTTGTGAGAATGGTGTGTTAGTTTTCCAGACTTCAGGATAATAAAGAAGAATAAAGTGCAAAGGGGTTTTCCTTCTATAGGTTATACTCTGAAGATATCTACCGATAAATAACACAAAATACCTCAGTACTTATCACATACCCATGAAGCTGAATTGATGAAGACTATGCTGCAGAGGGTGAAAGAAATAGTTCTGCGTTGTTTAATAGTAAGCTGTAAATGCATAAAATCTCCTCACTACTCATTTTCTTTATGCCCTTTTTCTTAGAAGCTTTTTTGTAGAAACAGCTTTATAAGGAAATATACTTGCATTTGACAAGGTATAAATGTTTGCCATTTGGCAATAAATCAAATCTGACAAAGCCAGTATCTAATTACATATGTTCCCAGAATAGGTAATCTCTTTGTGTCTGGAACAACAGTTTTGCAATAAATGTCAAGTCTCTTTTGTACCGTTGTCTCACTTTCTATAAGTTGATAAAACTCTTTCCTTTTAACATATGAAATTGTTTGACGGTAGGTTGCTTACCGGTATGTGTACTCAGATACATTAATCTTTCCCTTTTCTCCCGTTGTTTCAGTTCTGCTTGTCAGATTAACAGTGTTCCCAAACAGGCAGTAACGTGGCATTCTCTGGCCTATGACCCCTGTAACTACTTCACCTGTATGAATGCCAATAGTTATCTAGAAAAGAGGTGAAACAAAAGGCATTTGTTTTTTATTTGCGAAAAAAGAAAATAATTGCGAAATGGTTTATAATGAAATGGCTCTACCGTAACGTTCACTTTCATTACCACAACGCAACAATTATTATATTATTTTAAGTTCACCTCATGTTTGTGTGAACAGAAATGTCATAGAACTTGGATATATATTTCTAAGTATTTATCTGTTGTTACAAATAGCTTGTTTTATTCAGAACAATGTTGTCCCCAAAAAAATCACCTCTTCAGGCATTGTTGCTAAACTAACACTTCAGTGAGGCAGGTTCCCATTGTATGTAGTTACACCCTACCCCAAGTTCCCTTTAAATCTGTTACAAAGTATTCCCCATTGTAATTCTATACAAGACAACAGGGAGTCAGAGTTAAAGTGAACCGGCTCATCAGTTCTTCTGTAAAACAAAGCATATTACGATTAAATCCTTAGAATAAATGTTTTTACACACTTTACTTAGTAAAGCACCCATTATTGTGTCAGTGCTATATAACCAAAGGATAATAAAAGTTAAACCAAGACACTGAACATCACCTTTAACCCCTCAAGTGCTAGAACACCTTGATCTTACTGTGATATATGTAGTTTTTAAATGCAAGATGCAGCAAAGATTAAAACTGCAAATATAAAATCGACAGTGCTGGCATACTGATACTTTATACCACCCCCTTAAGTTAAAACAATGAAGGGATTACATCAGTCACAAACATGAATATGTATTTCATTTTACCTCAGAGTCAGTCTGAACCAGGCACTGTCCAGCCTGTGAGCATCTAGATGTTCTTGAACCAAATCCCCCAGCATCATCAATGTTATTATTATATTTATTAGTCCTTGAATTTGATTACTTACCTGAACAGACTCGCCATCTACTTGAACCTGGCCTGCTATTTCCATCATATCTAGAGCTAAGTGGCAAACGGATCGTGCATGGTGCACACATGGCTCTGGGAGGCCACTCACTGTCATATATTTGTCTCCAACTGTTTCCACCTGACAAATAAATGTTTTTAAAATTTAGAAAATAGCAGAGATAAAAGGTCCACAAGAGCTGTAATTTAAGCTTAAATGGGTGGTTCACCTTTGAGGTAACTTTTAGTACTGTATGTTGTAGAATGTCCATTTCCTAACAACTTTGCAATTGGTCTTCATTATTTATGTTTTTATAGGTTTTTTTTAAAATTATTTGCCTCTTTCTTCAGACTCTACAGCTTTCAAATAAGGTTCACTGACCCCATAGAAAACAAATGCTTTGTAAGGTTACACATTTATTTTTATTGCTACTTTGTATTTAACCATCTTTCTATTCAGGCCCTATTCTATTCATATTCGTCTCTTATACAAATCAATGCATGTTGATAAGGTTATTTGGACCCTAGCAATCAGATTGCTGAAATTGAAAACCGGAAAACTGCTGAATAAAAAGCTACAATCCCAAATAATAAAAAAATAACTACAAATTGTCTCAGAATATCTACATCAAACTAAAAGTTTATTCAAATGTGAACAACCCCTCTAAGCACTCGCTTTCATAGGGCAGTGACAGCAATGTTTCCAATTACATTTGATCAGTAACATTTTACTACAAAATGTGCAACGTTACTGTGCTTGCACTCAGTTGCACCTTTGCTAGTACATATCTCCATTGTCTATTGACTATAATAGGATCATGGGCTGACCTTGCTTAAACCTCACAGTGAAAATATATGTAAAAAAAGATATTCATTGTGGTCTGCTAAAATAAACCCAAATAAACCCATGATTGTTTTACCACCAGTAAAGATTTATTTTATCTTAGTTGGGATCACATACATTACATAATTATTATTATTATTTAATTTTTACAAAGAAAAATTTATATCTTTATAAAATTTCGAATTATTGGCATAAAATGGACTTCGCCCTCCCATAATTCATAGTATTTTGGACAACAGTTTTCTGGAAAATGGATCCAATACATGTAATAAAATGAGCAGTGTATTTGTTTAGTCACCAAAAACAAACATTTCATTGGTCAGTACGCGTAACTAGGTGCAAACACTTTTATTACATAAATCTAATTAGATCTCCTAACTTCTAGATTACCAGAATTAGACAGTAATTGCAGGACTTCCTTTTGCTCCAGAAAGCCAATTGCACTGTTGCTGGGGTTTTATACCTCTTCCAAAGCAACACAAACAATTTATTGCTATTAAACAAACAGTAACACAAAAAATGGGTGTTTTAAAGGAATAACAATATAATGTACTGTTGCCCTGCACTGGTATAATTGGTGTGTTTATTCAGAAACATTACTATAGTTTACATAAGCAAACAGCTGTGTAGCCAAGGGGGCAGACATTAAAGCACAATATACACAGTAGTTCACAGATAAGTTCTGAAGAATCCTATTGTATACTACAGCGCTTATCTATGTATCCTGTGCCTTTTCTCCTTTTTCAGCTTTCAATGGCTGCCTTCATGGCTACACAGCAGCTTGTTTATATAAAATATAGTTGTGTTTCTCAAGCAAACACACCAAGTTTACGATTGCAGGGCAACAGTAAATGTTATTGTCATTACTGTGGTGTTTATACAAATGGCCTGCGGGTGTCACTGTGCACATTACTATGCAGATACAAAGTACTTTCTGTACAACTTGAGAGAGACAGACTTGAAGTTACTGCTGTTGTGTAATGGCTGCATGAACCTGCTAATAAAGCCCTGTTATACTCTGCTCATCCTCGGCTACCAAAACACAACAGATTGGCAACAGGATGTCTCTACTACCTCTGCAGCAGCCTGCAGCTTCTCTCCCAAACCCTGGTGAGCCTACCATACCTTTTACTGCTTGTATCCGTATGTTTGAAAATTACATTATTGCCCCTGACCAAGGGGAGATTTCTGCAGCTAGAAGTCATGCTTTACTTATTCACTGCCTGGGAGCAGAGGGACAGCATATATTCTATACATTACCATTACCTGACGAGACTTATAAAACTGCTCTTACTGCTATAAAGATATAAATTCCGCCAACGTGGATAGCCTAATGGCGAATCCACAGAACATTTTGTAGCAGCTTTGAGAGAGCTGGTTGTTACCTGTGAGTTTATGACTGTAACAGATGAAATGCTAAGAGACGACCAAATAGTGGAAAAAACAAACTCACATCACATTCGAGAGAGCAGGATTTAACCCTTGCAAAGGCTATTACAGTTGCCAGCCAAATTGAGTCAGGGAACTGCTGGGAATGTACAGACTGTGAATCCAGTACCTAATAATGCACAGTCACAGGCAAAATACAGTGCTAAGGAAAAGGATTGACTACAAAACCGTGCAGCAAATACAAATAAAAAAATACTGCTTCACAACACACTGCAAACTATGCTACATGTCCTGCAAAAAAAATAAAAAAATTACTACACCACTTGAAGTGAGACGCCAGCGAGGACCATACACATATGAACTGTCTGATGGACGCATATAGAATGCAAGTCGTCTTGCTCCTGCCAGATATGACTTTGTAGACGTTCCATTTGAAGAAGGACATTTTCCTACTCCTGATGCCTACCGCAACAGGCCTGAAGAAAGTGAACCTATAAGGCATACTGAGAGAATCAGAAAACTACCTGCATGGACCAAGGACTATGTGATATGAAGAATGATTGCTTTAAGATACATACAGTTTAATTGTTACTGTTTATTATATTTGTCCAAATGCTTTCCTACTATAGGGGGAATGTGGTGTTTATACAAATGGCCTGTGGGTGTCACTGTGCACATTACAGCTGTTGTGTAATGGCTGCATGAACCTGCTAATAAAGCACTGTTATACCCTGCTCATCCTTGGCTACCAAAATACAACAATTACTTTGTTAAAGTTAAAACACTTTGTTTAATTGTTTTACTGTTCCTTTAACAAGTTCTGAAGTAGTAATAGTAAATGCTTATTCATATCATCTAAAGTAAAACAAAGTTGTTCATTCAGGTGCAACTAATTGGGTTGTTAGATGTTACTATATATGTATTTATATGTATCACACACTTCAGTGACGAAACATTTTACAGAAAAAGAGTAAGTTATATACATATGTCCTCCTTAATATAGCTCTTACCTTATAGACATATGGATTATTTCGGGAGTCGGTCAGAATGTCAAACCTTGTATAAATATCATTTAGAAGGTTAACAATTTTCATTGCGCCTTCCCCAGAGGCGTGTTTACTACAAAATGTATTAAATCCCACAATTCCACTGAAAAGAATTGTCACATTATCGTATCTTTTGGCTGGAACAGGACGCTTATGTCTGAGCTCATTGGCAACAGAAGGTGGAAGAACAGAGTACAGCAATCTGCATAAAGAGAAAAGACAGCAGATCAGATGGATAAAGCACTATTATTTCATTCTACCACCCCTCAAGTGAAAAGTGATGTAAAATGTTGTGTAAAAATGTAGTGAAACTCTTAACTGGCTTCTATGCAGCTTAATTCCTTCTTTTTCGAAGTTATTGCTTCTTTGTAAATAGGAATTGTACATTTGGCATTATATTTGCAAAGAATAATTACATAGATTCATTAAGATTTGATATTTTATGGCACATTACGCTATGTTAAAGGGCTGATATTTTGTGTATTTCAGAACATGTTTCAAGAGCAGCAATGGACAAAAGCTCACTTGGCATTAGTAACTGTATTGTATGGCATACCATGTAACATAAACAAATCTAAATATCAAACGCTCCATCAGATTGTTGCATAAAAAGGCAGAGCTGTTAAGACTATTGACACCATTACAGAGAAGAACCATATGTTTCTCATGAGATAACCTGTGAGGTTCAATTCACTTGGATAAGATATATCCACAGAAATTTGGAAATGAATATGTCGTTTGTGATCTAATTGCTATGTTGATGTTTTCTTCATTGCATTAGGTAACTCGATTTTTACTTGTCACAAATATAATTTTGGCTGTTAATCCTTTTCTTTATTAAACATCTTACGTATCTGTCTTTTTCTTCTCATCCTCCAGGGCTCTCAGTGTGTGCTGAAGTCTGTCTGTTAGAATTTCCAGTTCTTGAGTCAACTTGTATTCCTCTCGAAACTGTTCCCCCAGCAGGACCAAATCACGAGTAGCATCATGTAGTGGAATGTCACTGAGGTACAGTCCTCTTCTTGTGAGATCATCCAGATTCATTACACTGCAATGTAAGTTAGTTAGTCAGCTTTGCAACCTGAAGGAATGTTTACCTTAATTGCATGTATCTGAAGGCAAGGATGTTATTCTACAAATAACATGAATTATATGTAATTATATAATTTTTCCCAGGTTCATATGAGGCCATGACCAAGATTGAAGGGCAGGATGAGGTTCCCAATATGACTCTTATTTAAAATACTTACATTACCTCAACTTGAGCACAAACAAAACCACATTTTTATAGCTAATAAACCTTATGCCTTTTATAATATTTCCAAATATTCTTTAGGAAAAAAATCTGATTAACTTTAGTCTATCCCATAACAGTAGTAATATCCACTTTGCTATGAAATTGTTGTGCCCTGATTAACCATTAAAAATGGAAGCAATGGACATTTAATTAGAAAATGTTCCAGAAGGTCTCCTAACTCTTCTACTTCTGACTGATATTGCAGGTAATATAGCACTAATAATAAACTTCAGCACGTCAGCCTACCTTGGAGAGCACAGGAACAGAATGTTGTCAGCCTCAGGCAAGTAGATCATTTGTCCTTTCAGGCGAAGGCAACTAATTTCAGTACCAGTCAGTTCATCTCCACTCTCTGACTTTTCCACATCAAGTAAGCCCTCCTTGAATAGAATATTTCAATCATTTTAATCGTAAAAGAAAAAGTTATAAAAAAACATTTGGTTTTAGAAAAAGGAGATATTTCAAGTTGAGTTAGGATAGTTTCTCAGATGGTCCAGAAATATTGTAATATAGTTTTTTAACATATGTTTTCTTAATATCACACATGTCCCTTTCTGTATTGGAATTTTGTGTGTATAGTAGGCACAAACACCCGCAATTTTGTCAATCACTCTTTTCCATTTTGGGGCCACCATCTGCAACGGAGCACCTGATTGCAATACCCATGTAACCTCCCCTGATAGCAGCTACAATAGGAGGGTGTATCAGTCAAGTCTAGGGATTCCACTGTGGTAATTGATAAATGGGTTATGAAACAGATTATATGTTCAGTGATTGTGACACATATTTCCATTACATGTTGTTCCATTTTACAGTGCTCAGGTGAGAATAATCATCTTACTACAGTAGCCATAGGGATGTCCCACGCCATGGACAACAGGATTTTGTTCCATCTGTTCAGTTTTACTTATATTTTCTATCACAGAATTTCTTTTTAGCTATACTAAAATCCAGAAATATTGTGAAATTTGCACCACTGTTACAACCTTGCATTGTGTTTGTAACACATTACCTTGCTTCTTAGTACGAATACAGTGTTGATATGAGAGAGAATTCCATGGAAACTGATGTCTATATGGGGTCGAACCAAAGAGAAAACTGATAACAGGTTGCAATTTCCAGGCTGGAGCTAAAAGATTGTGAGAAAACATAAAAAATTTGAGAATCTGATTTTTAAATGCATTTTTAATAATGTGCATGGTTATGTAATCCACACATTGCAAAAGAAAAACAAAAAACACAAAAAAAAATGCAAACACTAATGAATTAATTAATTGTTCTGATTAATTGTATTATACAGTAATAAGCATGGAGTTATGGAAGGACAGCTCATGTCAAACAAAAGTAGTTTCTTATGATTATGTAGTAAATAGAAATATGGACAGCAGGGTTGCCTAAGATAGTGAACTGGCTAAAAGATTGTGTACAGGAAGTCATTGTCGATGTTACATACTCTAAATGGGCTAGGGTTCTAGGTGGTGTACCAATTTCTTTTACTGGGACCACTTTTATTCAAAAAAATTATTAGAAATGTCATTATCCATTCAATGTTTCTCCAACAGGATCCCAATTCTGATAAATGGAAGGATATGCATCTTAACTGAATGCACACCTACCTGGGGTAGAACTCTGTAGATAGCATTTCCACATTGTGTAACAAAAAGGTCTCTGTCAAACATGATGTGAAATGGAAAAGCCTTGCAGAAGGTGTAGGGACTAATGCGGGACTCTTGAGTTCCATTTTCTTCAAATCTGTCTTGATCTTCATAAAAGTCTTCCTCTCTCGTATCCTTTTCTTCAATCAAAAACTGTGTGTGGTCACACTCCTCATTTCTTTGTTGAATTACCTAAAAGAAAGTATACTGGATACAAAACTGCTACAAATCTTGCAAAAGAAATCACCAGTAAGAAGCTGCTGCCATCTGCTCTTAAGAAAAAGGAACTAATGTATTAACTGCTGAAAAAGTTAATTCCATATCTATTAATTTAGAGTATCCATTTAGATGTTTGTTTTCAAGCCACAGACAGTAAATGTTACTAGGTACTCGGCCACTATGGTTTATTACAACTGTGGGAAACTGCTCTTTTTTTTGCCGTGTTGTTGGGTTTATTTTTTAATTCTGAATAATTACCTCATCATTTTTTATAATACAACAATTAACAGATCAAGTTCATTTATGATTATAGGTGTGGCAAGCAGAAATGGACACTTGCTGCACTTGCTGCACTATGCACATTACACTTCAGACATGTGTTGGTAAGGGGCATACACATTTGCAGAGGCATAATGTATAAAAGGTTTTTCTCAGGAAGGACTGTGGACTGTGATATCATTCGCTGTTTCTTACTGGAAAGTATGTGACTTGTTTTGCGTAGACAGAGAGTGAGAGTTTCCCATTCTATGCAGCACAAAATGGTATGATACATAAATGCTATTGTGTCCATGTTGTCTCTCTCTGAAATCAATGCAATAGTCGAAATGCTAAGTATGTCATAGCTCTAACGTTCAGTTCATATATAAGATAATGAATACATTCATAACTGAACTATGACACTGTTAGAAGTACCTGTTGGTACAAAATACATAGCTGTGTGGTTTAGTCATCACTAAAATGTGGCACTACCACACAAAACAGTAGTTACTTTAAATCTTGATCTATGTAAAGATAATTCCCTGTTACCTTCATGTCAATTTCTGTTCCATGGATCTGCTGAGCCACTGTCTTAACAATGCCAATGACAATGTCCTGGAGACCTTCTCGTTCTGAATAGTAGTGCAAAATAAGCCCTTTTCCTTTCTCTGCATCAGTACATCGGAAGGATGGAGCACGCATGCCTGGATAAATAGTACCAAGGTGGTCGTGCAGGGCATCCAAATTCTACAACAAAGAAAAACAATAATAATGTTCCTTCTGTACAAGGGAAATTCTTCATTGGAAATGGAGAGTAAGTGGTGTGGCAGCTGCCATTAACCCACTTCCAAATATTTAACCTAACATTTATAGCAATAGAAAGCAAGAGGAAAGCTTACTAATCAATAATGTATAAACATTTTTTCATTCAAAAAGTGTTTATAAAAAGGAACTTTCACTTTCTTGCTCTTTTAAAATGGCTTATAACTGTCTTATTAAAATACTGTAACTAATATGCCATTTATGATATATTACCATCCAGACTCAGTACTTCGCATAATTGATTTTATTCTGTAATACAGACCTTAAATACACTCTAGAGTCTAATAACAACAAACCCATTTACCGGCTGTCATTTTTAAAGCCAACATTGATTTTCACGTAATGTTAAGAGTGAAAAATTGATATGGTCTGGGGTTTTGGTTGGACAGCATGAAATTAATAGCTGGTAATTTATTTATCTAAATATCAACACCATTCTAAGGCTAATGGCACATTGGGGTGCTTCCACTGACTGAAACACCTACTGATGCCTCATGTTACTCGTATTTACATGAATGGAAAGCACAAGACAGTGAAAGAGTTCCCCATATCTTATTTATCATCGTTTCTGAAAATTCCTAGTGGAATAGGATCAGCTCAACTCCCACTGACTTCTACAGGACCTCGAAAACTTTTACCTGGTGAATTTTTGTATTACAGTTTTTTTTGTGTTGTTTACACTTAATACATCTCAAATTTCTAGAGTATTTAGAAAAACCACCAATTTTTAGAGCTTTATGAACAAAAAAAGAAACGTGAATGTTATTAAATTGGCCCCATAGTGTTTATTTGCTTTGTTATATGTTTTGACCAAAGTCTTGCATAATTCATTCAGTAAAACATCATCAGAATCACATTGATAAAGCCAGCAAAAACCCTATGAGGGCTTGCACATTGATAAATACATTGCAGCTGCAGTGTAATGTAATCTATTATTCTATTTACAATATAATAAAATGTTGTCGAATAGCATGCAAAACATTAATGGTTTTCTGACCTGCAAAAATTCTCTCACATTTGATCCAAGGACACGTAGGATGGTGTCATAGCCAGACTCTTGGCAAAAAACAAAAAACATATTTCCAAACATCTGGAGAATGTCACCTGCATTGAGATCTGTAAGACATTCAATCAATATATTCAGAGAGTTGATATGATGGGCAGTTACTGATAACCTAGGTGTGTATATTGTACATGCAGAAGCTGTGCTATTAGCATGCCATTAATAATTAATTAATAGTGCTTGCAGCAGCACCTGCAAGTAACCCATGTGCCCCTGCCCATTAGTAGCTAATAAAAGTACATGACAACTATAATTCTTCTTAAAAAAATATTCTGCACCCTATATATGACTGGGGGGGATCTTTTGTCTAGCATACATACAGTAAATAAGTACATATTCTAAAGGGGCTATGGTGATATGGAAACTGGCACACATCACTTGTTTTGAGAGGATGTGGGTCTGTAAATCCCCCTAGAAAGAAAGCCATAAAATAACTTGTGCTTGTAGGGACACATAACGCAGAAAATATAACGCACAGGAGGGTGGTTAAGGTAAGGATGTTAGCCAAGTGACACAAGAACGGATTGTGGGACATCAGCCGTTAGGGAGGGCATCCGTTTTGGAAGAACAAAAAAAAGTCCCATCCTTTCTTTCATCAGTTAGTCTCTTGCATTAGTTGATGTCCCGGCTAAGGTATTCAAGTTAGTTCATTGGTCTTAAATATGGTAAGTTGCCATAGGTACAGTCTGAATGTTAGTTAGCTAGGTTTGTCACAGTGGGTGGCTCCAATGGAATTAGTTTCATTAGTTAAAATTTGTCTTACAATAATACAGTGTTAGAGGAGGTAAGGCTGAAGCTGGCAGCTGTGTACCCACCATGCTGAAGGACATAAAACAGCTGGTGGCTAGTGTGGCTATGGCATCTACTGGTAGGTGCTGCTATAGACACGTGTTAGGTTATGATTAATATTTTATTCATATTTGCTATTCATTGTTATAATTATATATTTGATTCTAATGTATGTATTTATATTCTGCTATGTTAATTTAAATAAAGCTCTGGCCAAATTGTTTAAGGGGTTGTCTGTGTCTAGTTATTTGTAGGTCATATAATAGATGGGATCATGAAATCTTGCCGGAATGATGAAATCTTGCCTACATCATGAAATCTGTAAGAAGTAGCCAAATATACATATAAATACAGTAGAACCCCTGTGTTATTTTTTTCAGTGGACAAGAACAAAATGCTGTAAAAACAAAGAAAGATCAGTTTGAGAGATACAGGAATTAGGACTCTATACTACTGGTCTAGTAAGTGCTTCTAAGTAGACAATATATGAGAGATGTACAGCATTTAATGTAGTTGAGACATTGTACCTTAATTTTTTATTTCACCAATTGAGACAATGCCATAAAAAGCAAACTGTTAGTGTAATCACTTACTTCAGTAAGGGGCCAGCCACAGGCAGTGAGACTGCTGGTAGATCAGTAAAAATATGGGATCAATGGGATAAAAAGATACTTACTAAGTACTTTACATGCTGCAGCTACCAAGTCATAAGTTTTTGAGTCATCATATATTATTCTAACCAGAAATTGCCCCTCTTCATCCAGCTGTGCCTCTTTCCTAAAATAAAGAAAAGTAAGTTAGATTTTGTTTTTCAAAGAGGCACTTGGCATTTGGATCTGTAATATTGTTTGAATGATCTGACTGGCTACACTGGGAAATGTCTAATTCTCTGCTTGGGGGCAGCCTGATTCTTGCCATGCTCTAGAGGAACAGTAACACCAAAATATGAAAGTGTTCTAAAGTAATAAGAATATAATGTACTGTTGTTGCCCTGCACTGAAAAAAACTGGTGTATTTTCTTCAGAAACTTTATTATAGTTTATATAAACTGTAGATAACAGATAAGCTCTGAAGAATCCTGATGAATGCTATAGATCGTATCTGTTATCTGCTGTGAATCCTGTGCCTTTTCTCCTTTTCAGCTTTGAATGGCTGCCCCTCGGCTACTCAGCAGCTTATTTATTTAAACTATAGTAGAGTTTCTGATGCAAACACACTGTTTTAACAGTGCAGTGTAACAGTAATGTATATTTTCATTACTTTAAAACACTTTCATTTGTGGGTATTACTGTTCCTTTAAGGTTGTAAAACATTATAACAGTAACATAGATAGGTTGAAAAAAAGACACGTCCTTCAAGTCAAACCTTTTATGTCTATATACAACTTGCCTAACTGATCCAGAAGAAAGCAAAAAAACCTTCCAATTTGCCTTAGAGGGGGAAAAAATATCTTCCTTACTCCAATATGGCATTTGGACCAGTCCCTGGATCAACTTTTTACTAAGAGTGCAGCAACATAATTAGAGGGGGTGGGCCCTGGCACGGGACATGCAGCCAGGCCCCCCCGTATTCGATTTTCTGGACGGGATCAGTGATAATCTTTCCAGAATCAGTGGCCCGAGAGCTGCCGGGGGGGCGATGAGAGGGTGCGGGCCCTAGCCCAATAACACCCTCTGCTCCCCTTGTAGTTACGCCACAGTAAGAGTGATTTTCCATAACCCTGTATTTTCTCACATGCTAAAAAGCCATCCAATCCCTTCTTAAAGCTATCTAATATATGTGCCATTACGACTGGGAAATAATTCAATAACTTCACAGCTCTCATTGTAAACCCTTCCCAATATTTAGATGGAACCTCCTCCAAGGGATATTATCATAACACCCATTGCAAGATCAATTTAAATATAAGCTGATAACACAGGAAATCAACCTACTTTTATTAATTGGTACCATGGTAAAATTAATTCAGCAAACAGATACTTCCATCATACTTTAGAACATTTAAATCAGAATAATATAGCCTCCATAGAATAATAGTACATTTATGGGGTATTTATAAAGCTGCGAGAACTGTGAAAAATTAGTAGTAGTGTTCAGACCAAAAATTAAGGAAAACATGAATTTTTCGATATTTTTTACAGTCCGATGGTCTAAAAACTCAGAATCAGAAACTCCAGCATCTAAAAGCGCTCGAGGTCCATGGGGAAGGTCCCAGTGTCTGCGCTGAGGTCCATACTGATAGCTGATGATTTTGGGGATTCGGAGCACACAAGTCCAAAAACTCAGAAAAAATCGTAGTTTTTGCAGAAAAGTCAAACAATTTGGCTTTTTCGGGCAAAGCTCCAAAGTTTTCAGTTTCATGTCCGACCCTGTTTTTTTGGGCTTTTTCATTGATAAATACGGTCCATTCAGGAATTCAGAGTTGCTCTGAGTTGTATATTAGAAATACTGAGATAAATTCGGACCTTGATAAATAACCCCCTTAGAGTAATGCTTCATAGTTAAAGGTAACGTTAAAAAATTAAAGTGTTTTAAAGTAATGAAAATATAATGTAATGTTTTCCCTGCACTGCTAAAAATTATGTGTTTACTTCATATAAACAAGCTGCTGAGTAGCAATGG